>JANAVB010020198.1:2279706-2423074 GCA_029216955.1 Iris pallida | reverse complement strand
AAGTCGTCAGTAATCTCGCGCCAATATTTTAGGCTTTTGCAGCCAAAATATGCGACGTTCTAGCGACGGATATAAAAATCGTCGCTACGTTTGGCCGACGACCTATCGCGTTGTAGCGACGGATATGGACATAAAAAAATAAAAAAAATTGTCCACTGCTTTCCGTCGGTATTCCGTCACAAATCCGTCGGTCGGTGATCGACGGTAATAGCGACGGAAAATTTCCGTCGCTAAATGGCGTCGCTAAAATACTGTAATTGGTAGTGTATTTACTCATCAACTTAGGCCTTCCTGGAACCCAATTCTTTGACCGTAACCCCTATTTCCAAAAGTTTAGAAATGTCCTTTTATTTAATTATTTGAATTAAATGTGATTTTAGAATTTTATAAATATTTATTATAGAAGTGTCTTAGTCACGATTAAGTTTTGGAGTACAAGATATCAAGAATTTTGGCACTGAGAGTATAGTCGAGTGCTTTGACTAGTGTTTAGCCCTGGTAGAGAAGGCCAAGTCATAGGTGTGCACTAACTAGGAAAACCATGCCAAATCGTGACATAACCCTAGGAATAATTTAATTACTTATTATTAAGATTATTGGCTTTTAGACGACCTGATTGTTCCAAACTAGCCCCAACTCAACCCAAGCCCTGGTGGTTATGTAGTGCGACCAACGTCGTCCATGTAGATATGTAGATGTGTATATATTGGTAGTCCATTTCTAGCATTGTGAATAATTTCTATAAATTATATATATTGAATATAATATATGTATTATTGCTATCTAAATTTATATTTTACTTGGAAATAGGATAACCTTCTCATAGAATGATATTTTGGGATTTTAGGATTTACTTAGGCTATACATATATATTTGTGTATAAATATATTCATAATAGGTAGACATAGTGCTTTTTACATATTTTCTCTCGATCTTGAATAACTAGAGAAATATAAATTTAAGTTTATATTTCTTTTGCCTTCGGTCATTTTTCCCTAATCATGATCATTTGTACAACTTTATCTGGTGTCTTTTCTAAACATCGCCATATCATAAGTTCGTATCACTTATATTCTTTTCCTTGGAACTAAGGAATTATTTTTTTAAAAATAACTTCACACTCGATTGTCTATTAATCTCGAGTTAAGTTTTCGGATTTAAAAAATTTCCTCTCAATCCTTGAATATTGAATATCCGTAAAATAAGGATTATAAGATTTTTACTTATTTTGACTTCGATTATTATCCTTCTTAATCAATTGTTTTTCTGTCACGACACGTACCCTTTTTTCCGGATATGAGACGTGTCCAAGCCAGCCTACGCCGCAGTGTCGGCGGTAGAACGCTGTATAGCCACAATGCTCAAAGTCACAAATAATGCTCATTCACAAAATTAATTTAATTTATAATATTCACAAGTTTTACATTTGCAGAAAATATAAACTCTTACAAATATTGGAATGTTTACAACTCATCTATCTAGCTAATCTCTAGGTTTCGTCTGCAAGTACACCCGCAGCTCCCAATGCTAAATGAAGCCACAGCTAACCTAAAAAATATTGGTTTCCAGTTAGGAATGGAACGAGTACAATTCACTGAATGCAGTTTCAATAATTGAAAATGACTAAACAACATAGGTTAGCCTTTAAATATATGACAAAACACAGAAAGACAAAATAAAACTTAAACAAAGGAAAACAGTAAATAAATACAAGACCATACTCACCGACTGACTGAAGTACCTTTGATATGTGATCGGTCTCGGGACAATTACACGACACTGTCTACACTGTATAAGTTACACGATCTACACTGTATAATGTACACGGTCTACACTATATAAAGTAATAATAAATCATGGTCTACACTGTATAATGCAAGAATAAATCACGGTCTACACTGTATACACTATATAAGGTCAGATCACACATCCTTGGTACTTCACCTCCCCGAAACGATAAAATATAACAAATATAAAAGATGAAAATCATATATCTACTGACTAATAATGATGTATAGTAAAGCTCAATATCGAAAACAAACAATAAACTGTACTCGCCTGTGGTCCTTTGCTGGTGAACCCGATAATCCTAACCATTCAGTGTGCCACAATAGTCAAAACTCCTACAAAAGTCTCCGGATGCTGAAATAGACATTACCAATGTTCTCAGAATAGTCAAATTAGCTAATATTGCCTGTCCTTAAGTCCAATTCTGGACACAGGAGCAAAATGGTAATTTTGAGCCAAAACGGTGTCCGCCGTTGGACACGCTTTGCACTGAAAAGTGTGCCAGAGTCAATGGTCTCTAAAGTCATCAAACTATATTACTACGGATTAGTTTTGATGATACGAACCCAACCGTATGTCCAAAGTTGAATTCCGGCAGGCCGTGCACAAAATCACCCGTTGAATCGGACCGTGGGGCCCGCAAAACGGCGATCCGATCAACTGTCTCAGAACTGGACCAAACTTGGCATAAAGGACCAGAAAAATGATACGGTCATGTTGGCACAAGTTTCGTCTCGATCTGACGAGCGTGTACAAAGTAATTAGGAAATTTGCACAGAGGCCGATACGATGAATTTTGACGGATACGCATCAAATTTGTCGCGCATGCACAACTAATTTGAATTCCGTCAAAGCCCACACGTCCATAATATCCGTACGCACCTTTCGATGCTTACGGTGCGCGACCACGTCGCCCGGATTGGCGGAACGCACGTTGTATCGAAGCGTTTTTCATAAATTCTACAGTTTTTAAAAACAGGTTTTTCATGATTTTTGATGTTGAATAACTTTCTGTAAACTAAATGAAAAATTAATCTATCAGAAGGGTTTCAATCTCCTATATGTTGGCTACGACTGTTATAAATTATTTTTTCAAGGATTCGACAGTTTTGGCTCGGGATTACCCTTCCAACATAGGGTGTTTGCTGTCTTCTTGTCCTATTTATGGACATTGATTGTCGGATTTTTCGAATCAATATCCCACAAGCTCTGTTCGATTCTTCCCTAGTCTAATTAATAGGGTGTGGAGGTGTATAGGTTGGCTACACATTTGGACATCTACTCGAACTTTTCATTGAACAGATTGCAAGAATAAGGCTCGGAATATAGAGTACTGGACAACTTCTTTTTCTTCTTCTTCTTAAACAGAGTGCTCTGTGTTTGCATGGTGTCCGGCGACTACTCCGACGATAGGGACGGTGGTAACGGGCCGTAGTTGGCTGGAGGACTCGCCTAGGGTCGGGAGTCTCTCTAGGATCGAGAGAATCGAATATGATGGAGGTTTGGTTGTCGAAATAGGGTTTTTTATTTCCTCCGCTCGTGAAGGTTTAAACCAATTTTTTATCGGTTTTAAATCTAGATTTTTAATGGGTTTTAATCCTAATCACTGGAGAATTGGATATGCTGGGATCCTGTGAAGATTTCAACGATCTGCTAAAGATTTGATTGAAATTGAATCTCAATAGTAGCGGTCTTCTTTCCCCGCTCGGGCATTTGCTCGTACTGTTCCTACGGGAACAGTACATCAGCCCCTTTTTTTTCTTCTAATTCTTTATTAATAAATCTATACACACACACACACACACACACACACACACACACACACACACACACACACACACATATATATATATATATATATATATATATATATATATATATATATATATATATATATATATATATATATATATATATATTTATATATATATATATATATATATATATATATATGTATATATATATATGTTTTATATATATAAAAAAAAAAATATATATATATATATATATATATATATATATATATATATATATATATATATATATATATATATATATATATATATATTATATATATATATATATATATATATATATATATATATATATATATATATATATATATATATATATATATATATATATAGTAATCTCCACAAAAAATCTAAATAAAATCCCATATATATATATATATATATATATATATTTATATATATATATATATATATATATATATATATATATATATATATATATATATATATATAAAATGTTTATTTGACAATATAATATCACCAATAATAATAATATTATTATATAATAATAACCTTGATAATAAAATAATAAAATAATAATAATAATAACAAAATTCAATAAAATAATAATGGTGTATATATACCATTATATGCAATCTAATAATCCCAAAATGCACAAAGACCCATTTTATACAAGTGTCATTGAATATCAACTAATAATAATATTTATAATATTTAATTATGAATACTTAGAAATATTCATTAAATCATTAAAACGGAAAATCACCCACTCACCAAAATACATCAACACACATGTCATCGGACGTCCCGCATGATTACATGGGCTTGGGCTTGTCTTGGGTCCTATATGGACTAATTCGGTACAACCGGGTTCCCTAAAACTCAATAATATAAATAATAAATAAATAAGTCTTCGGTAAGGGTTAAGTCACATCTTGCCCTGGTTTTCCTACTTAGAACCTCACTATGGCTCGACCTTCCCTACCAGGGCTAATACACTAGTCAAAGCACGCCATTGCACTATCCGTGTCATGATTCATAGCCGTCTTGTACTTGAAAACTCTACCATGGCTAAAGTTATCTATCGTAATAATTAATTAAATAATTAATTATAAAAATTTCAAAATCACCATTTAATTAACATAAATAAATAAAAATATATTATAAAAATTTCGGGAAGAGGGGTTACAAATCTACCCACCTTAAAAATAATTTCGTCCTCGAAATTTAAGGGAAGAGTCCATCAGCTATGATAGAAGACGGTTTCCATTAACCATCATCTATTCTCATGGTCATTTCGTACTACGAATCCTTGAGAGTTTCTACCCACCTTTGGTAACACTACTCCCTTAAATCTCATGTCGCTAAAACTTTATAATCATCCAACTAATGCTAAAATTGCTATCGATAGATATCTACTGTATATGGCATCTATAACCTCTCCTATCTATCAAGCAATCCAAAATTTAACAAGCATCAATTTTACACAAGTAGCTAAGTAATATTGATAAATTCTAATAAGCATGACCATTCGTCGCTCTGCAATAGGAAGGACAGTATGATAAGGAAAAATAATAATCGAGCCCGAATATGAAGTTTCCAGAGCGGTAGAGAGTATCCAATGATACAGATAGAAAGAAAGTTTATGATCCATTGACTTATTTGCTAGATTGAGCTACTCTAGTCCAGTCACTTTCTAAATCAAAGAACCCTTCATTTCTTCGACGGTCTTGCAATTCGTGAAATATAGAAGTTCCGTTCTCGAAATTCCAAACAGGTTCCATAATAGAACGGAATTTGAGAAATCAAGATTGTGATCTTTTTCGTGGTTATTTAAACACACGAGCAGGGGATATAAATGCAATACAAGATCGTATCACGACTCTCAAGTAGATGGAATAATGGTTATGAATGACTTCACATTCTAAGAGATGGGGACTACATAATAGGTTTAGGGACCTATTTCAAAAAGTTCAGTTTTATAGCCCAAAAATGGTGGTATGTATGGATGGGTTTTACTGGATTTTAATGGGTTCCTTAATCGGACCTCAATCATTGGTTGGATGAACCCTGGACTTCAATCTATATTGACTGGACAAGATTCTAATGATAAAACTATTTCTACTAGGTTAGGGTAACCTAGAATAGGTTTCCACCCAAGTGGTTGAGCTAGTTGCCAGTCAGACTGGTTAAATAGGTTCTGTAAGCCTTGAAGATGCGCCTTTCGTGACTTTTGTGTTTAAGTAGCACGAGAAGACACAATTGAGTGGCACACTAGTGACACGTGCATAGTGGGCTTCAAGTAGATCACAACCATATATTGGGTCGAAAGGTTCGAGTCGAGGTTGAGTCTCTAATTGTAGTCGGGAAGTTTACCGGTGTTATGGTAAGGGTTATAGCTAGTCCTTTTGACCTGAAAGACGTATCATAAAAATAGAGTACAAGGGGACGTGTTTGAGTGGGACATAGTATACCTAGATGAAGGTGGACTCGTCTAGATCTTGCATATGAAATTTGTTGGAAGGTAACAGCTGGTCTCGTGCTCCGAATATTAATGACACGGCCGGAGACACAAAATGATTTAAATGGAAAGTGGGAGTCCATGGGGCACTAATTTTCATCATAATGGAAATTATTCTAATCAATCGGTAACCCTTGTACATCCCAAAATTTTAGAAGGCTTACAGTCTACCCACCTTAGAAGCTAGGACATGGTTTTAGAAATAATGAGGTTAAAAGAATTCCAAAGTCCGGGTATTGTACCTCGACTCTTGTTAATAAAGAATAAGGCACGACGTAACAGAATACGGTAGATATAAGTCAAGTCAAGGATCGTTCCTCAATAAATAAAAAATGAGTATGAACTATGACACATGGTCGATAAAATAGAATGATCCACTCGTCCACAGTATACAAGAGTTACCGATGGGATAACCAACTCTAAGGAACATCATATGAAAAGATTCTAACAACTGAGTCGTGAATCACTATTGGCATCAAGCCTGCCAGACTATTGTCACAAGAGTTGTAGTGATCATGTATTATTGTTGACAACTGGTAGATCATAATATGACAGGGTGTTTAAGCTATGTTATTGGTTAAGCTAGTGACTGTGGTGTTCCAACACTAGTTAGGTCTTAATAATAAAATATATATAACTAGGGCAATACTTGTTGGAAACCAATCTCGGGATGAGTGTCTACCATAGTCATGGTAAATGATTGTCCTTACCATTGTCTATTCGTCTCATGTTTAAACTGTGGGCTTTGGTCGAGGAAGGGTTGGGTTAAGGCTTAAGGGTTGCTAGTTGAAACAAGCTTCACGCAAATAATTAGAGGCTCACAACAATTGGTTTCTTGAGAATAGATAGTCTCCTAGGTTGTAATTTTGACTAAGGGTAAAACCTTAATCATTCTCAAGTTCAGATGGCTAGAAGGTCCCAATAGTAGTTTGAGGGTCGAGAGGAGAATGAATAACTCATCCACATGGCTGGCCGATATTAGCTACACTTGTGTATACAACTATCATAGCCATGGGGGTTACTCTGTATTCTATCTACCAATCACGAGCTTTCGTCTTTCCAAATAAGTGAAAGACAAAAACAATAAAGAGTTCAATGGAGATGTCACTGAATACAATTTCGTGATTCAAAGGCGAATGTATAATTCAAGAGAAATTGTCAATGCAGTAGCGAATGAGATCATAGATACCATGATATCTCAATCCACGTAGGATAATCAAAGAGAGAGAGAACCGAGTGTACTACGGTTGATCAGATCGTAATACATCGATTCTGATTAGACAATATGTTAGTAGGCGTCCCCACTAAACATATGTCTTGAATCAAGCTCGAGAGCAGAGTGAGCTTGAAAAACTAGGCTGTAATAGCAATGTTGGTCAAGATAGTCAAAATGCAAGTATGCGAGATTTTTGAAAGGAGGCACAAGTAGTTCAAGTTTTATGAGAATCAAACCTTACCCAGTGTTCTTGCTTATACGGTCATCCTACTATCTTTTATCCATAAGGCCTTAGTCGACGAATGGGTTATGGACCTCTAAATTCTATATTCTAGGTAAACCTATTAGTGTCAGTCAAAATACCTCGTCAATAGATCACAAGGACCACAGAATGCTAGGTCGGAAGACACGCTACCCAACTTACAAAACTTTTACTAGTAGTGGTTTTGGATCTTATGGGACACACAGGGCATTTTCCTATCCTCTATAATATCCTAAGCTTGTAATCACGTCTAAAGTCATTTCACCGAGGATCATGCCTCGCCCGTGTACTCTGGCTGTGGTAAACTCTTGGTTTCGTAGCTCAAATATGATACAACATCGAATATTTCTTGACTCTATCCAACATTGACTCAAAGGTAACTACGATCAAAGGCGACCACTAGCCATAGTTTTAGCAATATTCTATGACCTTATATTTTCTTAAACTAATTTCAATTCTAGGGGTCGTGCCTCGCCAGTGCGCTGCTGGCTGCAGTGAATCCATAGTCTCCATAATTGAAATAAATGGCGACAGTGCGCTACTGTCCTGCCATTATGAGTTAACTAATATTTCTTTAACTATCTCTGTAAAAATTCATGAGCTTCTAGATATTCAAACAAGTTGACTATGAAATAAAGCGTAAGTATTTGTCCTATCAGTAACAACCTTTTAAAATAAAAGATTGAGCAGGGAGGAAATAACTGAAGACAAAAGAAGTACAAACATTCTAATATCTATTTCACGTGTATTCGAACCATTGAGGAAAAACTTGAATCGAAACTAGCTCGAGGTTCGTCTATGGATAACATAATCAAAAATTATAAAATAATAATTCTTAGGGCAACTAGGAATTAAATAGACAATTCGAACTAGGATATGGGGATGATATCTAAGAGGCAAAGAGAAGGAACTGAACAATTTATCAAGGTTAGATCATTAATCCTAGGAAGCCCGGTCTCACCAAGTGAATAATCTATCCACATTGGATCATATCATCATATCAAGAGGTAACAGTGTACCTATGGGAATCTGACAAACTATCAAAATTAATAACTCTTCATCTAAATTGCATGACCTAGACTACCCATCGGTAAATTTGTATAAGGGACTCCTAGTCCTAGTCATTCTCTTAAATTAAATTAATCCCTAACTCGTGAATGAGCATTTCCTAGTTGCAGGCTCGTAATAGTACGACTAACTTAAGTACTGTCATGAGTTCGTATGATTTGCAAAAATAGAATAGCATGGGCTACCACAAAAACTTCTCACGACCCGTACCCTTTTTTTTCGAATACAAGACCTGTCCAAGCCAGCCTATGCCGCAGTGTCGGCGGTAGAACGCTGTATAGCCACAATGCTCAAAGTCACAAATAATGCTCATTCACAAAATTAATTTAATTTACAATATTCACGAGTTTTATATTTGAAGAAAATATAAACTCTTACAAATATTGGAATATTTACAACTCATCTATCTAGCTAATCTCTAGGTTTCGTCTGCAAGTACACCCGTAACTCCCAATGCTAAGTGAAGCCACAGCTAACCTGAAAAATATTGGTTTTCAGTCAGGAATGGAACGAGTACAATTCACTGAATGCAGTTTCAATAATTGAAAATGACTAAACAACAGAGGTTAGCCTTTAAATATATGACAAAACACAGAAAGACAAAATAAAACTTAAACAAAGGAAAATAGTAAATAAATACAAGACCATACTCACCGATTGACTGAAGTACCTTTGATATGTGATCGGTCTCGGGACAATTACACAACACTGTCTACACTGTATACAGTTACACGGTCTACACTGTATAAAGTTACACGGTCTACACTGTATAAAACAATAATGAAACACTGTCTACACTGTATAAAGCAAGAATAAATCACGGTCTATACTGTATAATGTAAGAATAAATCACGGTCTACACTGTATAAAGTTACACGGTCTACATTGTATAAAGTTACACGGTCTATACTGTATAATATACACGGTCTATACTGTATAAAGCAATAATGAAATACTGTCTACACTGTATAAAGCAAGAATAAATTACGGTCTACACTGTATAATGCAAGAATAAATCATGGTCTACACTGTATACATTGTATAAGGTCAGATCACACATCCTTGGTACTTCACCTCCCCGACACGACAAAATATAACAAATATAAATGACAGAAATCATATATCTACTGACTAACAATGATGTATAGTAAAGTTCAATATCAAAAACAAACAATAAACTGTACTCGCCTGTGGTCCTTTGCTGGTGAGCCCGATAATCTGAACCATTCAGTGTGCCACAATAGTCAAAACTCGTACAATAGTCTCCGGATGATTAAATAGACATTACCAATGTTCTCAGAATAGTCAAATTAACTAGAATTGCCTATCCTTAAGTCCAATTCTGGACACAGGGGCAAAACGATAATTTTGGGCCAAAACGGTATCTGCCGTTGGATCCGCTTTGCACCGAAAAGCGTGCCAGAGTCAATGGTCTCTAAAATCATCAAAATACATGTCTATAAATTCCTTTTGATGATACGAATCCAACCGTATGTCCAAAGTTGGATTCCGGCAGGCCGTGCACAAAATCACTCGTTGAATCGAACTGTGGGGCCCGTAAAACGGCGATCCGATCAACTGTCTCAGAACTGGACCAAACTTGACATACAGGACCAGAAAAATGATACGGTCTTGTTGGCGCAAGTTTTGTCTCGATCTGACGAGCGTGCACAAAGTAATTGGAAAATTTACACAGAAGCCGATACGGTAAATTTCGACGGATACGCATCAAATTCATCGCGCACGCACAACCAATTTGAATTCCGTCAAAGCCTACATCTCCGCAATATCCGTACGCACCTTTCGATGCTTACGGTGTGCGACCAAGTCGCCCGGATTGGCGGGACGCACGTCGTATCGAAGAGTTTTTTATAAATTCTACAGTTTTAAAAATAGGTTTTTCATGATTTTCGATGTTGAATAACTTTCTATAAACTAAATGAAAAATCAATCTATCAGAAGGGTTTCGATCCCCTATATATTGGCTATGACTGTTACAAAATAGTTTTTCAAGGATTCGACAGTTTTGGCTCGGGATTACCCTTCCAACACAGGGTGTTTGCTGTCTTCTTGTCCTATTTTTGGACATTGATTGTCGGATTTTTTGAATCAATATCCCACAAGCTCTGTTCGATTCTTCCCTAGTCTAATTAATATGGTGTGGAGGTGTATAGGTTGGCTACACATTTGGACATCTACTCGAACTTTTCATTGAACAGATTGCAAGAATAAGGCTCGGAATAGAGTACTTGGACAACTTCTTCTTCTTAAACAGAGTGCTCTGTGTTTGCATGGTGTTCGACGACTACTCCGGCGATAGGGACGGTGGTAACGGGTCGTAGTTGGCTGGAGGGCTCACCTAGGGTCGGGAGTCTCTCTAGGATCGAGAGGATCGAATATGATGGAGGTTTGGTTGTCGAAATAGGGTTTTCTATTTCCTCCGCTCGTGAAGGTTTAAACTGATTTTTGATCGATTTTAAATCTAGATTTTTAATGGGTTTTAATCCTAATCACTGGAGAATTGGATATGCTGGGATCCTGTGAAGATTTCAACGATCTGCTAAAGATTTGATTGAAATTGAATCTCAATAGTAGCGACCTTCTTTCCCCGCTCGGGCATTTGCTCGTACTGTTCCTACGGGAACAGTACATCAGCCCCTTTTTTTTCCTTTCTTTTTTTTCTAATTCTTATATCTTTTTTCTAATTCTTATATATATATATATATATATATATATATATATATATATGTATATATATATATATATATATATATGTATATATATATATATATATATATATATATATATAGTACTCTCCACAAAAAAAAAAATATATATATATATATATAGTACTCTCCACAAAAAAATCTAAATAAAATCCCAATATATTCTACTATAGGCCTATTTATATAAATACGAATATATATATTATATATTTTATATATATATATATATATATATATATATATATATATATATATATATATATTTATATATATATATATATATATATATATATATATATATATATATATATATATATATATATATATATATATATATATATATATATATATATATAACGTTTATTTGACAAATATAATATCACCAATAATAATAATATTATTATATAATAATAACCTTGATAATAAAATAATAAAATAATAATAATAACAAAATTCAATAAAATAATAATGGTGTATATATATCATTATATGCAATCTAATAATCCCAAAATGCACAAAGACCCATTTTATACAAGTGTCATTGAATATCAACTAATAATAATATTTATAATATTTAATTATGAATACTTAGAAATATTCATTAAATCATTAAAACGGAAAACCACCCACTCACCAAAATACATCAACACACATGTCATCGGACGTCCCGCATGATTACATGGGCTTGGGCTTGTCTTGTGTCCTATCTGGACTAATTCGGTACAACCGGGTTCCCTAAAACTCAATAATATAAATAATAAATAAATAAGTCTTTGGTAAGGGTTAAGTCGCATCTTGGCCTGGTTTTCCTAGTTAGGACATCACTGTGGCTCGGCCTTCCCTACCAGGGCTAATACACTAGTCAAAGCACGCCATTGCACTATCCGTGCCATGATTCCTAGCCGTCTTGTACTTCAAAACTCCACCATGGCTAAAGTCATCTATCATAATAATTAATTAAGTAATTAATTATAAAAATTCTAAAATCACCATTTAATTCACATAAATAAATAAAATATATATTATAAAAATTTCGGGAAGAGGGGTTACATTTTCTTTTCAAGAAGCTGACCTTATACTTGAAAAACAGATACTTACACTTTTTCTATCTTTATCAACTTGTATGATATTGATATTCTTGCGGACATAGTTGGAATAATTTTGATGGCTTGTGATGACAAGACAGCAGCGCCTGTCGTCACCTATTGGAATTATCGAGACTGCGGGTTCACTGCAGCCAGCAGCGCACTGGTGTGGCATGACCCCTAAGTTGAAATAATTTTAAGTAAGCGTGGGTGATTGAACATTATTAAAATTATGTCTTGGTCGTCTTATTTCACCCCTGAGTTGTTATGTCAAGATTAAATAGAGTTGATAGGGTATTCGTTATCGCAACATAGCTTGAGTTGTGGAACCAAGAGTTTAATGCAGCTAGTTGTACACTAGCGAGGCATAAATTCTCGATAAAATGACTTTGATTATGTTTACGAGTTTCAAATACCATAGAGACTATGTCTTATTGGCTTATAACTATTAAGTTTTCCAATTGATTTGTGCTTATTCCTAGTCACACTCTTCACAATAAACCGGTAGTTCTCCTTTCCTTTCTTATCCTTCTATTTTTCAGATTGTTATTTTGATCTAATTTCGACTGGATTCCTAAACTTATCTAGATTTTGATTCTAAATTCGTGCCTAAAAAAATATTATGGATAAATATTTTAAGCATATCGAAACGATTTTGGATTTGATCATCCTTGAACAATTTCGATCATGACTAGACTCTTTTTATATTTCGATCGAGTCAATTCGTATCCTCTCCTAGGTTTGATTCTATAATCTTGCTTAAACAGTTTTGCTTAACTAATTAATCGTTCCTAAACAAATTTGATCACGACTAAACTCTCTTGACTATAATCATAATCATGCCTATATTTTAACTTAATTATAACTAAGTTTTATTTTTCCAATCCAACTATGGTCATGACTATTTTGATCATGTTCATGCTCGTGCCAATTTTCTCAGAAGTTTGATTACGCCTGGATGACTCGTGTAATTAACCTTAATCGCGACTGCATCTTAGATACATCATGATGACTTTAACCATGCCTAGACTTCGTCAGAATTTGATTGTTGACCAATGCTTATTCCAACAGTAGTTAATCGTGCCTAACGATTTTTCTCGTTTAGCAAATCATCTTTCAATTATATCCTTGACCATGGTGACTAGACCCTTTGACTATACTCGTGCCACGTATTATCTTTTCTTAAAGTTCAATTATATTCACGATCTAACCCATCTTGATCAATGATCGTATCATTTCTTATATCCTTAATCTTGACTAATCGTGCCCTTCAAAATTTTGTGAATAATATTTCTAAGGTGGGTAGAGGCTTCTACAGATGAATTGTACTTGAGGTCATTATTAGCTTATGTCGAAAAAAAATTTAGAACACTTGGAACCTTTTATGAATCAAGACCACAAGACTCTAACATCAAACCCAATCTATTTATTTATTATTATTGTTATTACTATTTTTCCACTTCCATCCTTCCTTTGATCAATATTTCTTATTAAGAAAGTTTTCGTTACCCTTGATCTTACCTTATTAATCAATACCAATTTCATTAAAATTTTGTTACTACAGTTCCCTTCGGACCTATCGAGCCTATCTATCCTAGATATTCCTTAAATTCGAGGACGAATTTATTTCTAAAGTGGGTAGATTTGTAACTCCTCTTCCTGAATTTTAAATTTTTTTTATCCATTTATTTTCGTGTTTCGAAAATAACTCCTCTTTGAAATGTATAGACATTATTTTGAAAACCAGTTTAAAATCATACTTTGAAAATACTATTTAAATTCCAATATTTATTCTTGAATCTCATCATTTGAAATAACAAATGATATTGATCAATATTTGTTGACTACAAAGGATTAGTTTCAAAATGGTTTTAAAGTCATTAATATTGTAATAATCAGTTATTTGATTATATTATAATTTATTTAAATTATCTTGATAAAGTATCGATATGCTTCAAACTATTTTAATAAGATAAAATACGTTTTTAAATACTTATGGTGTCTAATGGTGGCATTAAGAACCGCCTAAAAATAGTTGGAAATATTAATTGATTTATGTGACGATTTATCTTAATAATTGATATTTAAATTTGTATGTTTTAAATTATTGATAATATTAAATATGAGATTTATATAGGAGTTGTTATTAAATTATTATGAAATAGATCTATATTCACCTGATCTAGAATTACTTGTTCTATAAAATATCTATTTACATTAATATAGATTCTAATGAATTATGATTAGGAATAATATGGTTTAAACTACTCTTATAACATTAAAGGTTATTTCAAGCATTTACGCTATTTGAATTGGATTTTAAATTATAAGATTTTGACTTTAATAAGTATCAAATATTATTTAAATTATAGTAAAAATCGACTATATGATATAGATAAGATTCAATTGTTTTTAAATAAGTCTATTTGATCTCAATTAAATATTGGCATTATCTACTAATGGTTTGGATTAAATTAAGTTGTTTTAAATGTTTATTTGAATTTAAGTTAAAGGATCGGGTTATCCAGTAGGACTTATAGTCCTTACCCAAATAGGAGATCCACCTCATATATAAGGAGAGTTCATCTCCGCCTTTCTCTGAATGTCCTCCCACATTCCATAACCTCAACCATATGCATCGTGTCCGTATTCATCACACATGCCCACTATTTCCATTGTTATTACAGGTACATTCACCCTCTTGCGTCCGACACACCGGACGTCCAATTAGATTCGCGTGTCCGTATCGACAGGCCGACACAGACATAACCAACACCATCACAAGCTTCGCTGCTCCTCGCCATGCCTCTTGTCTGCCACCGACCCTGATTTCTTGTCCATCATCCATCTCCGTACCCTCATCTTGATCGCCATCACACCTCTTTAGACACCACCTAACGGTCGACTCCCCAGGACCACCGTAGCCGTGTCAGCAACCACGCCACCTCTCCTCTCCGCCCAGAACAAGATCATCATCACCACCACCAGTCCCGTCGTGCCATCTCGACGCAGCCGCTGACCCTGCCATTCCGGCCACCTCAGTCCACCAGGAACGGTGACACTTCCAAACCCAAACCCTAACCCTAAGCTGACTCTTTCCCTGGTCGACCGCTGCCCTGTCTCCGACCTTCCCTATATTCACCGATCAAATCCTCATTGTCGGTCACATAACCATTAATGGCCAACCCCATCCATCGTTGCCACCCTCTGCCGTGCTCCTCGGCCATCCGTCGTAGCTGGTCTACCATCAACACCACCACTGTCACCACCACCTGAACAAGCACGAACACACCCCTGAACCACCATGCCGAGATCCGCCTAAGCCTTTATTTCCTCCACCGTCACCGGCACAGAGCCACCACCTACCTCCATCCGCTGAAACCCCATCTCTTCCGACGAACGACCCAACCGTAGCAGCGCTACTGCCGTGTCATCTCCTCTCGAGCGCCATAACTCCGTCACCTCAAGCTTCCAACCTCCCTCCACCTTGAGCTTTTGCCGTCAGATCCCGCCGAAACCCTCTTCGATCAGTCTCGGCAAGCACCGCCAGCGCTTGGCCGCAACAGTTGTCCTCATATCCCGGCGTCGCCAATCTTCTAGTATGTCGTGCCCCTCGTCGGCGAGTCACCCCTCCGACGCCACCCAACGCCCATCTCTGGCTCCTCACCTCCCCACTATGCTCTTCTCTACCTCTCAAAACCCTCTTCTCTCCACTCTCTTTTCTTTCCCTTCTTATTCTTCTTTAAGCCTCATTTATTTTTCCCCTTTGTGTAATCTCTCTTCAGAGATGAGCAAGGGGAAAGTGGGTCTTAATATACTTAATAGTAGAAAGTTTTCTTAGAGTAAAGTTTAATACTAGGAAGTTTAATATACTATATCAAATAAAGGGAGAAAGTGACAGAGTAGCTGTGGGCTTTTGTATGGTATCAATTTCAAGTATATATTTTGTGTGTTATAATTATTTTATTACCATTAGTGTTAGTTATATTATTAATTTTATTTATTGTTATTAAAGGTTATAGGTGTAACACAAAATATAGTAATTACGGGCCTTGGGCCTATCGTTAAATTGGATATCACTTTTAAAAACCAAATGTTGGGCCTTGAACTCATTAAGCTTCTGTATTAATCATATATAAGGATTCCTAAAAATATTATCATAATATTCCTTTCTGAATTAAATTATAGTTTAATATAAAATTATTTCTATATTTTCAAAAAATATCTTATTGACTACTAGCAAAGTATTTTCAAATAAAGGGTCTTAAATATTTAATTCTATTCTAATATCGAATCGTGATTGAGTCTAGTCGTGCTTCCCTATTCTTGCTAATCTGTATTTCTTAACATCGACCCTAGGCTAACAGGCCATTCTGGACCCAGCGGGAGTATCAGTTTCACCAGCACAGGACCTCAGGCGAGTACATCTCTGATAGTTTTTATATATGATTATCTCTATACTTCATGTATTTAATAATGTTTTACATTGATATCACGTTGATTCTTGACACTCTTGTCACACGAGATAGTAGTTATGGATTCTGACATGTTGTTCGTGACCAATATATTTTCGTGTTCGTGACCTGTTTGAATCCATGGGTACTAGCCGGGCGGGGAAGTACATTAGTAGACATGTAAACATATCCAGAAATATCCTAAAATGTCAATTCTTGCCTGATAGCTGTCGCACAACTCACGTACGGGATGCCGGATTTACCCCTTAGCCGTTTACATGTCGAAAGTGTAGTTCAAATCACTTGTTAGATATAGTCTTGCTACATTATAGTTTCTTGTCATTGCTCGTCTTGTGTACCATGTCATCCTGCTTTTACTCGCATGATTCCTACCATGATTCCCTGTTTATCCCTTATCATGTATCTCAGTATTATTACAGATTTATGGATTTCGTCATTTATTGATTTTGTTGTGAGAATGTACTCGTTCCATTCCTGACTAGAAACTAACATTTTTCAGGTTTAGCCACAATCACTCTTAGCACTGGGAAGGCATGGGTATGCTGAGGTCAACCTAGATAGTTGAATTAGCTGTCTTTTTTTATTTGTGAGATATTGTATTTTCTAGCAAATGTGAAGTTGTGAAACTTTGTACTTTGTAACTTGATTTAATAATGTGAATGAGCAATAAATGTATATTTTGTGATTTTGAGCATCTTGGCCTTGACAGCATTCTACCGCCGAATCTACGGCGTAGGCTGGCTTAGACACGTCTCGTATCCGAAAAATGGGTGCGGGTCGTGACATAAGGTCAGGAAAGTTGTGCGATGAAAATGAAGCACAAGATAATGTGTCTGAGTGGGACACGAAGGTCATGGACAAAGAGTGTCTCGAGTAGATCATGTATGACAAGTTGGTTTGAAGAAAATGGCTAGTCTTGTGCTCCTAATTTGAAAGTCACGGTAACGTGTCGATAATGATCAAAAATAAAAGTGGAAATTTAATAAAATGATAAAATGGCCTAAATTGACCCGAAAGTTCTGCGATACAAATAGAGCATAAGAGAATAAGTTTGCGTGGGACATGATATATCAATATGAAGATAAACTTGTCTAAATCAAAACTCATGAAGGGCGTTTCGAGATACTGACATCTCTTGCGCTCCAAAAATCAAAGTCACGAAGAGGTATATTTAATAATAAAATAATTATAATTAAGATATCTATTGAAAATAATTACTTTAATAAAATTTAAAATAATCCCTAAAATCCAGAGGGCTTACAACCTACCCACCTTATAGAATTTCATCCTCGAAATTGCAACAAGACATGGTATAAGAAGGATAGATGATCAAACCTTAGTGGAGTCAGGTACGACTAGTTCTACCCAGAAGATCATAGTCGTGATCTAATAGCAAGGTTTTGGAAAGGAAAACTGGGATTTAGATATTACAGCCTGCAATAATCTCAGGCACTATCAGGGTACTATTGGTCAATAACTCTATAAGGAAATTATATCAATTTAGTGCTGATCATAAATGGTTCAGAGTTCAATAGACAAAGAGAATTGGCTTGGTTGGGCATAACCAAAGCGATGCGGCATAAAAGAATTTGTAAACAAGCTCAAGTGAAGCACGAACAAGAAGGTTACAGATAATGGTATAGAGAGTTCCGAAAAGCTCCATAAGAAGTTTTCCACAAGAATATGGTACGAGTAAGTAGACGCTTGATTAGAAATTTGGAAGGAATGACGCCTTAGGATAATATGATCGTTGGCAGGAGAGATATGAGAGCAGGGTTTTAGATTTGAGGTCAAGGCATGGCGAAGGAAGAAAGCGATCTTCTAAATCATAATTTAGAATGATAAGCTGGCTAAATCACGTTACAAGCTTAGAAATAGGAAGAGAAGGAATATGGATACGTCTCAAACAGATATGGAAAGTCACATATAATAATCTAAAAATCAAGCGGGCTGAGATAATTATACACCAATTCATACTATGATTTAGCCTATCTATCAGGTCCCTAGAATAACATATGATCCATTAAACAAGACTATTCGCTTATTCCATAATTGAACTCATAATATTTCGAAAGTTTTTGATATCATCAAAATTTCTATTAGTACACTCCATTCTACGTCTTTCTCCTTCCAATTGCAACTTCCGCTAACACAATATCAGGATGCTCATAATGTAATATGCTCAGGCCTTCAGACATCTTCAATTCTTGAAAACTTTAATTCTTAATTTATCCTCTTTGGAATATCTCCTTCTTCAAGAAATTTGCCATCCACTATGTACTTACTCAGCGCTAGATTATATGTCTCAAACTATTTAGGATTGCTCTACCTCTCTAACTTGAAATCTTTTCTTTCCATCTCATGCCATAATCTCGTTTAAGTGCTAAAACTTTCCATGTCGATATTCCCATATTTCATTAACATATTTTTTCACCTTCCTGTATCATAAATTTATATCGTCTGGCTTCTCGAGATAATTTCCACGTTCTTATCTGGATCTCATTTCAAGTTCTCACTTAAGATGTAGTTTTCTCTGTAATCATTTTTATGTCATCCTAGATAATCATGGTCATATACCTCATCCTGATAACTTTCCTTAAATTTTAATCTTATTCCTCTCTATTTATTCAGACCAAACATATTGTTCCTTATAAATTTTCTCTTCTTGTATATTCACTTCTTATCCTCATACTAATACAATGTTCCAGATGCAACTCCTCAAGGATCTCTAATAACTTGTATCAATAAAGGGTTTACCAGCCCGCCTTAAGGTATAGTTCTAACTCTATTCCTAGATTCTTGGCTACGATTAGTCATAGAAGATCATGATCAATTCTTAACTTAAACAACCTTCAAACTCAATGCTAAACCTATACCAGCCTTAAATCCTATATCTAACCAAGGTTCTATCTTATCTACCCATAAGCTATTATACGTATCACAAGCATGCCTAACTATCTACTAAGAAAAATCTAAGACCTGGTCTAATAAGTACTTATCTCTAATACAACTATCATAGCCTACCGTATTGACTATTCTTCTAGTCTCTATCTCTAATAGTTCATTCAAGTTGACTCACCCAATATAGAAATCGTTGACTAGTCCAACTTAATCATACACATCTTCCATGATCATATTTTTCTCTGATACATAATCTTCCTAGGATAGCTCCTCAATATCCAAGTAATCTCCTCTCCCATTATATCATTATTCCTGATTTTCATATCCTTTACGTTAAAATTTCTCGAATTTTTATTACAACTCTCAAATCTTATAGGTCATGATCATCATGTTTCAACAATTTTTTCATCCTGACGGGTCCTCGAACTTTAGTTGTTATCATCCCTTGAAACTTTCAAGTTATTTTCCTTCAAGTTCAATCCTTACAACCAAAGAATCTTTGTACCTTCCCTTAGTCAACTTGAATTGTTTTATCATAACCCTCTCCAGGACTCTATCTAACCCAAGCATAGGGTGATATGGTTCGGCCAAATAGTCCTCATGTCTCCTATTTTGGCTATACACTACCCTATTCTCTATTCCACATCCCATCTTAGAGAGGCATCTTTACAGTCTACCCACCTTAGCTAATCACCTAGTCCTGTCAAGCATGTGTTAATGTATCTTTCCAGGTAAACTTCCTAGCTCAATGTGATAATTCACATGAAGTTGTCGAATCACTAATATGCGACTATGCAATCATCCAACCAAGGAGATTTTCCTATAAAGATTTAAACCTCGACAAAAATGTCATTCTCATCATATCTGTCTATCTAGTAAAGATATCTATCCAAACCTCTATGTACCCCCAAATAGTTACCCACAAGATATTCTATCTACCATAGTCACAATCAATAATATAATATCGACGAAGTAATCGTCAACACAAGTGTTCGTCCTTCCGAGAGAGGAAAAGACAAGAATTCATAAATATTATTTCAAGAATGGTATGATTGAGTACAAATAAGAAATTTCAAAGGCAATAGAAGTCAAAAGAATTTTTCAATAGCAGTGTGGATTGAGATTCTAATATATCATCCTAACGTAGGCTCATCCGGTACAGTAACGTAACCGAAACGATTTATCTCGACCTACATTGGCTACCACTAAAACATGTTATGCCCCAGTTCCAAAATATATAGGAACCTAAGCGCGACCAAGCCAGCTAATACGATCTAGGGTAAGTTTCCAATTTAATAGACTTAGCCCTGGACGTACTCCGCTGTAAAGGGATAACAAAGAGTAACTAATCATCTACATCTCAATCCACAGTAATGAAATGAATACCAAGAATGAACATAATGCTAAAGTTGGCCACCAGTAATATAAATGTTCGAGCAAGCTCGAGAAAGGAATGAGCTTGGTAATAATAGGCTGCATAGCAGCATAGAACAAATACAAGTAAGGATATAAGCTGGCAAAAATAAATGGAAGTAGCAAAAACATATATATAAATATATACCTGAGTCCTTGGTGCATTATGCAGCACCCACCAGCTGCTCTATACTAACCGCTCAGTGAATACCTGGAGAGATCACCAGGTCCTCAGAGGGACGTAACAAGATACAAAGATACATGCCATAATGTGAACTGAATATAAATGGACAACCTGAATCATAACCTGGCCCAATATTCAGTCATCGATCAATAAACCGTACCTCTGACCAATCCGGATCAGTGGAAGGCATACCAGTCCATGATGAGACACTGTTCCATAATACGGTCTGACATGGGTATACGAACTAACCAGTCTATGTGAATGCATGTTGAAGACAATTTTGGAACGTATGGATAGGTGAATAATAATTTCGTCGAAGCACAGGCCGACGTCGGATCACGAGCCGAAGGTTTGTGTCGGAACACGGGTCGAGCGTCGGATCACGAGCCGAGTAGCTCAATACTAGCGCACCTCCCGACCGAACCTAGCGTACAGCTAGTGGCCGCTGCCGGATATACCCACTAGTAAGGGCCCATGCCCATAACCGGGCCACAACTGAGGCTAACATAAAATAATATAACTATCTGTCCCATACACCTGCTGGTTGTCTTCCCCGTCCCAGGAAATGTACAAGTTGTATCCACGACTCAGACAATCCATATCTCAATGCGAGTCTCTAATCTAGACACCATCTAACTCGATATGTACCAACACACGAACCGCTCGCACCGATGATCAGTCGAATGCGAAAGTTCATGCCAACACAATGACTCTCACTCAAGGTGACGTGTAATATCTCGTGTCAAGTCATGAAGTTATCCGGGATAACTTCACCATGTCGGGTATGTCTACTAACTCTAAGTCACACACGCACACACCCATAACATCGATGCCATCATCGGTAACACCCAAGTCATCCTTGGATACACACTACCAGTGTCAACAACTAACAGTACAAGGATAGATATGAGTAATATAAACAGTACAAGTATGGCAAGGTATCTTGCCTGGGGTGAAGCAGTGAGCCGATGATGTCTTGCAGACAAATCGTCAAGTCCAAGAAAGGTAGCAACACATGAGTCTCCATGAACGTCATTGGATACGGAAACAAATATCACCAACGTTCCAAGAATAAGTAAAATAGCTAGAATAGACTATCCATAAGTCTAATTCTGGACACAGGTACAAAAGTGGTAATTCGGGTCAAGATGCGGTCTACCGCTGGACCCACCTTGCACCGAAAAATGTGTCAAGATCAAGGTCATCAAAATATGGCAAACTATATGTTCACGAGTCCATAATGACGATACGAACCCAACGGTATGTCCAGAAGTGGATTCCGATGAGTCGATCTCAAAATGGTCCGTTGACTCGGACAGTGGGATCCGGTTTGCACGAAAATGCATACTGGAGCCCAAGTCCACTAAATCTAGCAAAGTATATGTCAACGAGTCCAGAATGATGATACGAATCCAACGGTATATCCATAAGAGGATTCCGATGAGCCGATCTCAAAATGGTTCGTTGACTTGGACAGTGGAATCTGATTTGTACGGAAATGCGTATCGAAGTCCAAGTCCACTAAATCTAGCAAAGTATCTGTCAACGAGTTCAGAATGACGATACGAACCCAATGGTATATCCAAAAGTGGATTCCAATGAGCCGATCTCAAAATGGCCCGTTGACCAGAACTGTGGTGCCTGTCTTGCACTGAAATGCGTGTCAAGGCCCACGTCCTCCAAATCAAGAAAATTATATATGAATTCGTGCCAGAACGATGCCCCTAGTCTACTGGTGGTGTTAGAATTGGAATTCGGCATCCCGGATTCAAAATTAGAATTAACAAGTTAGAAATTACGAATTTGGACGGCCAACTTCGGCGTCGAATTCAACCAATCAAACGACCTCACAATAAAACAAAACTTAAGGGACAGGAAGAGGGTTAAACCAGCTATGCACAAGAACTGGTGGCACATCAAATGGTGCTGCGACGGCGAAGATACAAGTCCACGAAGTTGGCTCCATAAAACTGTCCAAAAACGAACACAATTATTCGGGCAACTTGGCGGCCGATTTTGATGCATCAAACAACGAAATTAACGGATGAAACTTAAGGGAAGTTAAGGGGTATATATCGTGATTGAGATGGAAGAAACGGATCGACGATCCAACAGTCGAATTGTCCAAAAAATATGCACAAAGTTGCTGCGACGAGGCACACATTCAGAGTTTAAACCGTGCGCATCACGACGGGATTTCATGCGAAACGCACGAATCTCCCATGTCGTGTATCGGGGAGGCAGGTGGCTGCCACAGGGGGTTCGTCGGGAGCCGCCCGGCCTAGGGTGCCGGCCACGCGGTGCCACGGCGGCCGTCGCCTCCGTCGTGCGGCTGCTGCTTGCTGCTGCCGCTGGTGTAATTGCTGCTGCGGCTTGCTGCGCTGCTACGGCTGAGCTTGCTGCTGCTGCTCGTGCAGCTACTGCAGCTGTTGTTCCTTCTCGGCCATGGGTGGCCAAGCTCTGGCCAAAGGAGGAGGAGAAGGAGAGGAGTAAGAAGAAGGTGGCGGTGAATGTGAGGGTGGTGGTGGTTGATGGTGGTGGTGTTGTTCACGGCGATGGTGGTAGTAGATGATGATAATGACGAAGTAGTGATGAGGGTGGTGAGGCCCATGGTGGTGGTGGTGCTTGATGGTGGTGGTAGGGATGATGGTGATGGTGGTGTGGAGGAGGAGATGGAGAAGAAGAGTGATGATGATAATGTTGATGATGATGATGGTGGTGGTAGTGTCGGGTTAGGGAGGAGGTGGTGGAGAAGATGATGATAATGGTGGTAACGATGAAGGGAAAGAGAATGAGTAGTTGCTCTCGGCTAAGGTGGGGTATTGTAGATGTTGTGTGTTGTTAAGGAGGAGAGAGAGATATATATATATATATATATATATATATAGAAAGTAGAGGGAGAGTGGAAGGTATGGGTTTTTAGAAAATAGGAAGGGAGAGTATGGGTGAAAGTGATGGAAAGAGAGATAGAAAATTAAATAGAGAGAGAGGGATAGTTCGGCTAAGGGGGTGTGTGGGCTGGTTATGTGGGGGAGGGGGTGAGGTGATGTGAGGAGAGAAAGAGAGTTATTACATGTATATATATATAATATAATGGAGAGAGAGAGAGAGAGAGAAATAGATATTTATATAAAATATGGATATTTGTGAGTAGAGAAAAAAGGAAAAGTATACCAGCTGGTGTATGGGCAGTGATGAGAGGGTCACACCAAATTGGGTTGGGTGTTGGGTCAAGTTTGGACAAGCTTGGACTAGGGTTTGATCAAAATAACAAATTTAAACAATTTAAAATCATGGATGAAATGGAAACACAAAGGAGATCAACTTGGTGGCACGCAAGTGACACGTGCATAGTAGGTTCAAAACAGGCCAGTACCATATATTGGGTCGAGGAGATTGGACCGATGTCGGGCCCGAAAATTAAGTTGGAAGTAAATGTGACTCAGTGAGGTGAATGAAGATTGTGTCTAAGGTCAGGAAAGTTGTGCGATGAAAATGAAGCACAAGATGATGTGTCTTAGTGGGACACGAAGGTCATGGACGAAGAGTGTCTCGAGTAGATCATGTATGACAAGTTGGTTTGGAGAAAATGGCTAGTCTTGTGCTCCTAATTTCAAAGTCACGGTCACGTGTCGATAATGATCAAAAATAAAATGGGAAATTTAATAAAATAATAAAATGGCCTAAATTGACCCGAAAGTTCTGCGATGCAAATAGAACACAAGGGAACAAGTTTGCGTGGGATATGATATATCAACATGAAGATAAACTTGTCTAGATCAAAACTCATGAAGGGCGTTTCGAGATACTGACATCTCTTGCGCTCCAAAAATCAAAGTCACGAAGAGGTATATTTAATAATAAAATATTTATAATTAAGATATCTATTGAAAATAATTACTTTAATAAAATTTAAAATAATCCCTAAAATCTAGTGGGCTTACAGAATAGTTAAGGAGGAACTTGTCCAGGGAGCGGGTTATTGCTACCAGGATGGAACGGGCTGAAGCTTTGAAGAGGATGATTTTCGACCCCAGCACTCCCCCTCCCCAATGAGTCTTCTCGAGAATGAAATGAATGTAGTAATCTTTTTTAACAATGTTTGTCACATCTTTGAATAATTAAATAGTTTATGTTCTTGAGATTGAAATGAAATAAAAAAAAGCTGTTATTTTTTTTATTCTATTACTTTATGTACCAGTTTGAGACACAAGCAATATATAGAAGTGTAGAAATACATTCAGAGGTGCTGGACGTGACGTATTTCTTGAAAATAGCATCACTAATTATATATGTTCATAGTCCCTGTACGTGACAGAATATAGCTTGATGTGATGTTATCTTTGGGACAACATTATCAGAGTTAATGTGGATGTGACAAGTCGTTGATACTGACAATGGAATTCAGAGATAATGTTGACGTGAATTCGTATATTTGTTAATTATTCTTAAACCAACTGGGGATCAAGAATAAGATATATTTTAAAACGACTGGGTTTCAAAAGATAATATTGTAATGGACACTATGGGTTAATCTTTTAAGGATGTACCATAAGATATGGGTTAGACTCTTTTGGAGATTTTTGAGGACTTATTATCTGTAGGTTTATTCACGAAAGAGTGAATAAAAGATAATAATTCAAAGATTTGTATATATACAATATTTTGCTAGAAAACATAATATATACTTTCAAACATGATATTTCTTCAGAAATTTGCCATTGATAGGCATTATAGCTATTTGACCATCCCTCCCTATAGTGCCCCGTCCCGCTCAGTCAATCGGAGGAATCGAAAAGCCGACGGCGTTCGAACTTAGCCACACAACGGTTTGCTCGAAGACTCGCTTAGGTGGGTGGCTTCGGTGAACTTGCATCAGCTTGGCCTTCACACTAATAAAACAAAAGTTTTCAAATGCACAAGTAGGCTTGATAATAAAAGAGATGCATCTACATAGCTAAGAAAATAATCCCAACTTGGGTTAGACTAAGTTAGAATATGGAAAGGTCCCACGGTCGACTTAGAAGTTTGCTCAGCGTGCTTTTAAAATGACACTCGATCCTTCGTCCCATGGCTTGGGAGAAGGAAAGCTGGTTTAAGTTGCCACGAAGTGAATAACTTAGCCTAAGTCATAGGCATCGCCCGCATGAATGCTTGATAAAGCATGCCCGGTCCCATCATCCATGGCTTGGCATTGCCTTGCTCGTCCTACAGGTTAAGTTATAGTGCACGTTGCAGAGCACGGCTTGTAGCGTAAGTCTAGGCACCCAAAGAACTTGGTTATTCAAGTCGAACGCGTGTACAGCATGTTCCCTCGATGTAACGCTTGACGCAGCCCTTCCTCGTCAAGTCGTTGAACGAATAAGTAAGACAAGAGTTTTGCTAGGCTATCGAAGTCATAGCAAGTACTATCCCCTGTTGTCTGCGGTTTTTAAGTCACATAGCCCCACGATCTCAAGGCTCGTCATATAAAGTATGTGACTTGAGCGATAGTGTCGCCTAGAGAACAAGTCAGTCTAAGGCACGAGCCACGGTTGGTTTAGATAAAAGCATACAATGGACAAAGGAACACGTTATGTTCAAGTTAAGATGGAAGACTACTTAGTAGTCATTCCCTGGATTTCAAAGGATAGAAGTTCACGAGATCGGTCCCGCTACTTGGGAGTCTCGATAAGGAAGTCCAGGCGACTGGTTGTCGCCGAGATCGGTCCCGCTACTTGGGATTCTCAATAAGGAAGTTCACGAGATCGGTCCCGCTACTTGGGAGTCTCGATAAGGAAGTCCACGCGATTGGTTGTCGCCGAGATCTGTCCTGCTACTTGGGAGTCTCGATAGAAAGTTGGAATGCATGGTCATAATTGAGGAAGGACTTGGTAGATCGAGTTGAGTCTTGCATGGTCATTGGACAACTTGCGCGCAAGGGGAATTCTTCGAACGATTGTCGAGGGACCGAGTTCATGTCGGCCTAGGAGGAATTGCAGATATTATATGGCCTTCATCGATGGTACGACTCGATTGAAATGAACCGTTACAATATAGGCTGCGGGTCATTTGATGGGAGCTCGTACCTCGCATGGGAATGGTCACCGTATGTAAAGATCCAGTATAGCTTGACCTTGCTAGTGACCACTCATATAGATGTGTCGGCATAAGAGCGGCTATCCGCGTGTATGCCTTTGGATTGCATCGAGTACTAGCAAGTTACGAGTTGGGTTAACAAGGTATAATTATAGCAAGCGCTAACCTTGAATCGGTGCAGGCTAGGTATGCACAGTTGCAACACCATTCTGGAGTCCAAGATTTGGCTATAGCAAGGACACGTGCTTCGGCATGAACGTAGCGTCGTCATCGAGTCGTCTCGAGTTTAGTCAGAAAGGACCGTAAGGCAAGTTGGTTAAGTCTGGTTGATCCTTGGGAGGCACGACCTCGATCTTAAGGTACGATCAAGTCTATTGGCACGACCAGCATGAGTCGTCCCCTTGACGTTATTGGTACGAGAATAGTCTAGAGGCACATAAAACAAGTGGAAGTCTTAGCACGGTCGAGTAGGGGTGTGCATATTTGAACCAAACCGACCAAATCAAATCAAACCAAATCGAATCGGTCGATTTTTAACCGAACCGATGGTCCGGTCGGATTGGTTCGACTTGACCATTTAAAAAACCGACCGATTTGGTTCCGCTCACGGTTTGGTCATTCCAAAAACTACCTAAACCGAACCAAACCGAACCTAGTTAGTAACAACCTAAAGTTAGGTTTATATCTGGTTCAACCTATCCATCTCATTGTTTGTTTATTTTCTATTTCAATTCATAGATCTTTTAGGATTATAGTTTATTTTCGAGAATTATTTTGGATTTGTGCAGGAAATTCATTATGCAAGTGATCTACTTAGAAGATTATTGTCCATTTTGGAATCTCATACAAACATCTTCCAAACAAAAGATGGTTAGAATTTATTTTTGTGTGAATTTACTTTGTGAAACACTTTTATATACTTGAAATTTTTTGTCTGATCAAAATCGATCAGCTGAACCGATCCAAACCGAACTAAGTCGGTCGGTTTCAAAACCGAACCGACCAATTGGTTGATTTGGTTCGGCTGTGATTATTTTCAAACCAATTAACTTTGGTTCGACTTCGGTTGTGACCAAATAGGTCGACCACCGATCAATTTATACCCCTATGGCCGAGTTTGCATAAGTTTCTACTTGGTGTAAACCCTTAGATCCTTCCCTTTTTTCCTTTCTTTGATAGAAAATTTTTATGCTTTTTAAAGATATTTAAATTATTTTGTTCAGATAAGGGTTTTTTTCAAATATTGTTTTCTCGAGGGCCCTTGTGCAAATGATTCAATTTCAAACTCAATAATAGTCGACCACGTTATGTACCCTGTTTCAAATCTTCAAAGGATAGTCTGAAATCTGGTTTTAAAACCAAATTCTCTATCACTTCTTCCCTTGATTCAATCTAACCTCAGTATATATGGGAATAGCAGCCGACCCTTGCACTCTGCAAACCCTAGCGGCTACCATCTTCTTCACGAAGAACCAAGAAGGAACCAGGAAGCACCAGTCATTATCGAAAGATAGGCCAACTGCCAAACAAACATCAAAGGTATCATCCCCTACCTTGAGTACTTGAAATTCCTATTATTAGTAAAACTTGAATCTAGGACTGATAGGTATTTGATATAACTCCTAAGAGGCTAAGAGAGAAAAGGGGACAATACTCATAGCAGGTCCTCTTTGGACTATTGAAACCTTGAATTAACATAGTGTCATGTAGGCATGTTGGATATGCCAGGAAAGTAATCTCGAGTTGTACTATTATGAGTAACCCAGGGGGATGCTATCAGTACCATACAATACACCATTAGGCATTAGTAACAGAGAACAAGAGACACCTTGTTCCCATGTCGTGTCAGCCCATAGGCAGCTCGAGCAAAGTAGGGCAGAGCAAGTCCATTATAGATAGCACCTGTACAAGCCTAACATTAGGTTGTAGGACAATTGCTTTAGAGTACCCAAGACAGGTCATATGTGTACCTTAAGAGATATTGGTAGGTATTGGTATCCACATTCATAAATCATGTTAGGAAGCAGCAGTCACCTCATGCCAGTAGGGTAGGAGTACATGTATCCTATTCTAATAGAGAATGGTATCAGATAAATATATGAATGGTAGTAGTATATTAGTGTGCCTATGGGTAGAGGTACATAGTATGGTTCAGGAAGTATCACATATATTAGGAAGATTTGAGCCAGAATTCAAGTATCAGAGGTCGAGTAACCACAGGCTTGTGCCTATGATGGAATGAGTTGTGGATGTGTGCGTGTGTGGCTATAGTGAACTCTCGTGCGTTGGTACATCAGAAATTGGGGTGTTCTTGTGTCAGTGGCTAAGAAACAAAACTAAGTTAACAAGGATTCTAGCCTTCACTGGAAATCCTAGTTGATAACAAGCCTGCGGTATCAGAAAAAGGGGCAGTACACCTAAACTAATTCCTAGAGGTAGATAAAGTTATGTTTTTGGCCTAACAAAAAATTACCTTAGGATCCAATCTAAGTATAGGATGATGTGAACACACATGAAGTCATGGTCAGATACGGGTATAACCAGTAGATAGGGGGGAGACCCTTAAATATAGCCTTTAGCCTAGTACACATGTATCAGGATAGGGGATGCCCTTGCTCTGTTATAGGTTGGCATATATAGTAAGGGTGTTACCTATCATAGGGGTGTTGTCTGTAGTATAGTTCATGTCATGATTAGAGTGTATTATCTGTGATACTTGTACAACAAAAGAAGTTACTAGGGATCAACACCCAAATACACTGTAGAATAGCATTGATAATTAATCTCTTATTCTGGTTTGGGACTGTACAACCAAGAGAGGGAATGCTATTTCATGTCTAATATATACCAGATCACTTAGTATCAGGGAACCTGGATACACATAGATGTATCTGGTGAAAGAGGGGTTAGTTCCTGTGTGTGCTCAGGTATGTCGAGTTACCTGAGTCAAATCTATTGGTTTAACCACACATTTTAATGTATAGGCATGAGTTCAAGAAATTAGGACTGCTGGATACCAACCAATCAAGTGCAGGTAGGAATGGGGGTATCACTTTCCTACTACCCATAGACCTCACATCAAATAACCAATAAACCAAGTAAGTAAAGGAATAGCAGAGGTACATGACTCTGCCCTGCCTCTCAGAGGTAAGAAGAGTTAATAAAGAAATGACATGGACAGATTTAAAGAATAGTAGCAGTAGGCTAGGATAGGATGAGTAGGTGCTTGTGTGTGCTAGTCTATGTGTAAATTAATGTCTGTCTCCTACAGGTAATGATAGTACAGAGTTTGGTGGCAACATATAGCCTGAATGCAGGTTTAGGACCCAACTGGTTAGCAGGGGTACCAGTTGTGCCCAAGTATCAGTTGACTCTAGTGGTAGCCTAATGAGGACCTGTGTATATCCAGAACCCAAGGACAGGGAGTAGGACATCCGGCCAGAAAGAGGGGTAATGATCAAATATTGGGTCATGGTCATCATAAAGTCCATTGATCCTACTAATGGTCTCTATTTGATTCATATAAACCAATGGTTAAATCTATGTTTATAAATTGAGGGTACCAACCTTAAACAGCTAAATGGCAGGTATAGGAAGGTTAGAGAATGGAAGATTAACCATATATATAAATATATAGGTTGTCATACAAACAAGAGATGCCATTTCAACTACTATTTTCATAGTATCTGTACTATGGTGTGAGCCTAGGAAATAAACATTAGAGAATGATAGCAAATAAAATAGTACAAATCTTCATGATCCTTTTATTTCCGAGACCTGTTTTGTTGTTACTCAGAATACTTTTGGCTTCACCCTCCAAATGTTTATTAATCAAATTAAAGTAGGCTAAGGGAATCGAGGCATGGTTAGGACTTTGCAATAGGGTAATTGACAGTAGTGGTAGAGTTACAATGTTAAGGAATAGTTGTTAGTGAGTGTCTATCAATACACATGTATAGGCTTGAATAAGAATAAACACCCAGGACTCAAGAGACCAACCTGGGTTGTATGTGGCTGAGAGATCCAGTGTCCTACATAAAACAACATATATTGCTGTTAACACTATTGATGGTTCTTATTCCACCTCTTTATTCCTTTAAGGATAAAAGTAAATAAAATTGGTAATAACACTTCTAACTATGATATGTTGTTTATTTGAAACTCAATGAGGGAAATTAATGGGAAACTGGTTCAGTATAAGTAAAGGGCAGCAGTGGATAACATGACCATGTACTTAAGCTTGGTTAGATAGAGACAAGGTTTCAAGGTGTATAAGTAAAAGGACAGTCCAAAACCCTTAAGGCCATTAGACATATAGGGAAGTTCTACACTAATTAGAAGATAGACTTGTTTTTTTAGCGGAACACGTGTTGATCAAATTAATTCAAACCAGGTTTCTTGGGACTTTGACTCAGCAAGAGATCTGTATCCGCAGCTCAGGACCAAAGGCAAGTATACCTTGCATTTCTTTACAGTTGTATTTACATGTACTGTCTTTCATTATCCAGTTTCTCTCATTATTGTTGACATATACTTTTCATATCCAGCATGTATATTTTTATCATTGCTATATAGGCCATGTTCACAGTTAGCCTTGTGTCTTATTGGACGTGTTCACTTGTGTCTTGATTGAGTCGCGTCATAGGATAAGAAGTCATAAACTGAACTGCTTAACCTTCTTGCCATTGAATCTTGAATCTAACCTGCGAGTCCACACTAGGGGCGAGGTTTAGTAGCTATTGGTCCACACCTGCGAGTCCACTCTAGGGGTGAGGGTGATTCTTGAAGCTAACTTGCGAGTCCACACTAGGGGCGAGGGTTTGAGTATTCGATTTGTCATCCATTGACATCTTGACATGAGATCTCTCGTCTTCGTCTAGCAGTTCATTTATGCGTAGTCAGTTCACATATTCGTGTACCTTTATTTCATTAGTTCTATTTTATTCTAGATTTTTCTCCATGCATGATAAACTGTTAGAAAGGCTCATTTTTATGTATCTTGCTAGTCCTCTGAGGACCTGATGATCTCTTCAGGTTTAGCCGAGTTTGAGCCAGGAGCAGACAAGTAGTTGTGAGCCAGCGTCAGACCACGGTGTCTTTGCAGTTGGGGTCGTTATTTGATTTGTATCTTCGACTCAGTTAGTTATTTCATGTCTTTGTTTATTCCCGTCTATTGGTAGTGGATTTGTGTCCACCGGACGTAACCTGGATTCTTGGAAACATTCAATTTCTATTCTTTATTATTCAGTTTCATGGATATTCATTGATCTTGGTTGTGTCTTGATTATTCTGTGGATGAGATGTAGATTTCCATGTGATACTAGATTCAGTGACTTGTGAGTTATAGACAGCGTTCTACCGTCGACACTGCGGCATAGGCTGGGCTTGGACACGCTTCGTATCCGAAAAGCGGGTGCGAATCGTGACAAGTTTTTTTGGTGGCCCATGTAGGTCTACGTTAATCACTTCGGTTATGTCACTGTACCGACGTGAGCCTGCAAACGGGATTAGACCTATAGGATCTCATCCACGTGGCTTGACTTCTTGTTGATCTCTATTGTCATGCCCCGCTCCCGTAGGAGCGATCGTCCTCTCTAAGACGTGATGCCGCATGAGCCTAGATTGCGCTCGTGCAAGGTAGGTTCCATAACGGCCGATTTAACGGCTGTGACGGGGTCGTCGCATAGAAGTCCCAAGCAAAAATATTGAAACATGCAGCAGAAATTTAAAGGCAAAACACAAGTTACTCAAAAAAAATCTTTGTTGATATTGAACAATCAGATTACAGTAGGTGCAAGGCCATGATTACAAGTGTCTCGTGCTCATTTTTCTCTCATCTCTCGATTACAATGCTTGAGCCAGCGAAAGCTTCGAAAGGCGATGTCCATACATTATGTCCCGTATAAGTCTTGACTCCACGCAGCCGCACGCCTCGAATCGCCATGGAACTCCGTGCCTCGATGCATCCAAGTGAGCTCCGCACCACGAGCTTCTACTTGCGCCTGCACATGAAAACTATGTGGGTGTTAGTACTCAACTGTACTGGTGGAATGAGCTCCTCGCCCACCCATACAAAACCAACATATTTGATTTACTTCGTGCAACATAGTCCCTTTATGATTGTCTTTCTACTCTTTCCTTAGGATCAGTTTTAGGACAGACGCCTTGGCCTATTTTGTATCTCAAGACCATTTCGTGATTGCAACGCAACATCAACTCAACAACGTTAACCTATCAAGTCGTGCTTGTCTTACGGCTTAAAATCAGAGACGTAACTACGTGATAAGACTCCATTCCCGTGTGACCGTGCTATAAGTCCTTGTTGAGGCCGTGCATCATAACTCAATGAGACTCAATCCTATCGCCGCCTCGCAGCCATTGTTGCCTCGCGACCCTTTGCTACTAAATCATCAACTGACCCATCCAACTTGTGAACTAAGTGTCACTCGACCAACTTTGCCTTGCGGCATCTTCTGACTTAAACTCAAGACAACTCAATCATAACATGCAACTTATATGCCGACAATATAAGACTCGACGCCACATCTCGTGCCGAAGTACGGTGTCTATGTTGAAACCTAATCTTAGGCCCAAACTTTATGTTCTAACAATACACACATTCAACAACTCAACTCAATCCAAAGACACACACGCGGATTGCCTCCCGTGCCGACTCATCTATATGAGGTCACTAGCATAACAAGCTATACCTGGACTCATAGCTTGCGGTTGGCCGGGACCCTTCCAGCGCAAGGTAGCTAGCCCCCTGGAAGTCCCCGACTAACCCGGTGCTATCGATTCAGCACAGCTATCACCGTGTTTCCTTAGGTCGAAATGGTCCCACGACCTTGGGTTGCCGTTACGGGAAAACTCTACCTTGTCGACAAGTTATTCAATGACCATGTAAGACCCGACTCAAACTAATGTCTCACACAGTCATTCTTCCTTCAGTGTTACCCTCTCTTTCAAAACCACATTCAGGACTTCTATCCTTGAGACCCCTCGATGACCCACGGTCGCGAGCTTTCTTTCTATGTTGCCATATTATTTCATTCAACTCATGAATGCCTATTTGATAGTCCTTTCTCCAAAACTCACTTGAATCAAGTGTGGTCCTTGCCTTAAACACTAAGTCCGTGCATCATGCCTTAGGCCCATCGTGATCTACGCGACACTCCTGCCCAAGTCGACGGGCCTTGAGATCGTGGGACTACATAACTTCGACAAACCACGAAAGAGAGGGACGGTACTTGTAATGTCTTAGGTCGACCGGCATAACTTTGCCTAACTTAACTTCGCAACAACTTAACGAGCAAAGGCTGCGTCAAGCTTTGCCTTTACGGATCGTACCGTGCACGCATTCGACTTGAACGACCAAGTCAATCGGGTGCCTAGACTTAGGTCATAAGCCACTCAACACAACTTAACTCATGGGCAAGCCAAGGTTATGTCAAGCCTTGGGTGATGGGACCGTACATGCTTTATGAAGCATTCATGTGGGCAACACCTATGACTTAGGCTACGATCATAACTTTGCCTTCTCAACCAACTTTCCTTCTCCCAAGCCACGGGATGAAGGATCGAGTGTCATTTTCAAAGCACGTCGTGCACCAACTCTAAGCCGACCGTTGGACCTTTCAATATTCTAACTCAATTTGACCTGTCGGGATTATTCCATTTAGCTATGTGGATTCGTCTCTTTTATTATCAAGCCTACTTGTGCGTATTGAAAATATGCAATTTATTATGTGAAGGCTAAGATGAGGCAAGTTCACCGAAATTACTCCACCTGAGCGAGCGGTCGCCTCGACCGAGCGATGTCTTCGAGCAGCCGTTGCAAGGCTAAGTCCGAACGTCGTTAGCATTCCGATTCCTCCGATTGATTGAGCGGAATGGGGCACTACATCATACACCACTCAAAAAAAGTTGTGTCCTCGAAACTAACTGAGTACTTACTTATTGACTTATCACTTTACTCAACATTCAAGAACTCTCGCACACACTACGCCTATGCATTTTCTCAATCCGAGCCACGCTCGCACTACCCTCAATCTTTTCTTTGAAACACTATTTTAAAATCCTAGACCCTTTTCCATTCCTCTAGTCTCACTTGATTCAACGTATCACTTGGTTGGATTGTGCACATATTCTAGGCGTCCCCAAAATACATACATTTCAGCCAAGCCTCGCGATAGAGAATCCACCATCACCACTCGAGTCGGATCGTGCCCATATTCGGGCGTCCCTGATATACATGCATGTCAACTGATACTCGCGAGTGGTTCCTCCACAAATCCTACCACTTCGTACTCGGACGTCTGCCTAACCGCTAGGCTATGTCTTTCCGTCAGTATTGGAATCATAGTTCCCAAACAACAATATCAACACTGACCCCATCCTAAGGTCATACCAAATTGATAGTACGTGATTTTCTACCCAAGCTCGCATCACTCCGATTTCTAAACTTCGAGCATAGATTTCCTATATATATCCGAACGTTCCTCGAATGGGGTACGAGTCATTCAGCAAAGTCATCCTATGATAAGTCACGTTTCAACCAACTCCTTGACGTATCAATATCGCTCGTCCAATAAACCATCTTGCATAGTCTATCTTTCGAACACGTTCGACATAATCCGCCTATCAATCATTCTCAAGTCAAGTACGCTACGACATAATTCATCGCTAAACCATAATTCACATTCCATACTCCCTAAGTCATTTATCCCAATTCACGAAATTGATCACAATGTCATCTGACTTAACACTATGTTGCGCCCCGATCTCACGCGAGTCAGATTATCCACGGTGGGTATGAATTACCATGTACGCTCTCGCGGTTTAATCATCCTCATCGGGACGTAACTCTTGTTCGAGTCTAGACTAATTTATTCTCGATGCGCGGATTGGACCAACTCAAACCTTAAGTTTATTTCATTCAGCAATTGCAAGTCCTAACATCCTTAAATTTTCTTTCACACCAAACCGACAAGTCGAGACAGTCAAAGTTACCGCATCCTGATTTTCCGAGTTCGATCATTCCTACGACATGAATCACCATGTCAGCGCTCACACGGAACAATCACCCCAAATTTGATGCAACGAATGTGCATGGCTGGAGTTGCGCTCGTGCAAGACAAGAATGTCAATGCTGTGGTTATCCGCGTAACCATCAAGACACGATTATTTTCATTCAACATTCATCTCAATCAAAATCCTAAGTATAGCATCCAACCGAACAATAACACTTGCACGATCATCGTTCATCGAGTCAGAGTACCCCCGAGTTATCGCATATCGATCTTTGATATGCCTCAATACCATCGACAATATGCGTAACCTTACGATCTTTCCTTGCAACAAATTTTGAGTCGTGCGAATGATGCTATCGTCCGACTAGATAATCTCCTCGACATTCAAATTCAAGTTTGATCATTACCCCTCGAACCATTCACAACATTAATTTCCTCAAACCAATTTCACATATTGTTCATCCGTCTATCTTAAGTCATCGACCAACGTAATTCCTCAATTTGTATCATTCCTTGCTAACTCAAATCATTGACTAACATTCGATCCAATCCTTAGAGTCATTTGCGTAACTTCACAATTCAACTTTCTCATGCACGCCATCTACCTATCATGCTAACTTTTTACATATGATCCATATCGATTTCCTTTATCAAGTCATTCGTTCGCTATACCTTAACTTTTTCTCGATTTGATTTATCTACTCAATCACCTTCGCGTTTCATACTCGCGCAATCCTCAATCCCGTGCATGTTCTGTGTGTGTCATTTCTAATTTGTTCGAATCCACTTATCAAACGTCATGACAACAACTCACTCAATCTAAGGCTTTGTATATGTGCGACGTTTGCTGATGGACTCATCGACACCCCGAATCCTCAATCGATCGATTGACACCCCTGAAGCTATCACATACACCACCTAGGGATGAAGTCATTCAACAATTTCTCATCTTATCATTCGATTCTCAAATCTATCTTCTCGAATTTTCGTTCGAACGATTCCTTAAGTTTTAAGCACGCTCACCTATATTGCATCGACGATAACATCGTCGTTAGATAGCACCCCTATCGATAATCATCCCATTTACTCAATTAAGTCTAACTCATTCTCGTCCGACAAAATTTGAATCCCGCACTCGACTTTTCTAAGGTCGACACAAATCCTTGGTGTATATGCCCAGCCCGACTTAGCTAACCGTGCTTACACAAACCATCTTTTTGTTTTGTCAAAAATTGTTCTCCTATATTTTACAAAATAGATAGACTTATTGTATGGACATCCGTGGGACATTTGAGAGAGAGCGCACCAACGATATCAACTTTGCGGAAGCAATATTTCAGAGTTTGCGGAAACGACGGAGTTAAAGAATTCAATCGATAGTCCAAGGACGTAAAGTCGTGCTCTGATACCATTATGTCACGCTCCGCTCCCGCAGGAACGATCGTCCTTGCTAAGGCGTGATGCCGCACGAGCCTAGATTATGCTCGTACAAGACGGGTTCCATAACGGTCGATTTCAACGGCTGTGACGGGGTCGTCGCACAGAAGTCCCAAGCAGAAATATTAAAACATGCTGCAGAAATTTAAAGGCAAAATACAAGTTACTCAAAAAAAAGATCTTTATTGATATTGAACAATCAGATTACAATAGGCGCAAGGCCACGCGACAAGCTGGCTTGTTTCCTAAGTTCGTAGCTCAAGTTTACCTTAGCAGCAGCAAACCTGACTTAGCTAGCGCTACCTTTAGCAAGCAAGTTAGCTACAGCTGAGCTGCCTTACTCTAATAAGTAAGCAAGTAAACTACCTTTCCTAAGCGTTCGCTTTCACTCACTTAGAGCGTAGTTGTCACTTCCCGTTCCTGGAATACGTATTTTTATACATGTACGATTCAGGTATATTTATTTAGTATCTATCATGTATTATCCTGTATTTAAATTCCTTTAATTTTATGTTAATTAATTATCTGCTCTTTAATTTTCATGTTAATTATTTTCTGTATTTTATTTCTGCATTTTATTTCTGCATTTTATTTCCTGCATTTTCTTCCTGCTTTTATTCTCTGCTTTGGTCTTATTGGGTTCTGCCATGGAGGGTTTTCGGGTCATGATGGACAAACCCGGCCCACAACTCCCACCTACCACCATCCTTCCTATTTAAAGCATCCTTCTCCTTCTCTCTCCTCATTACTTCTCTTCACCATTACTTCTTCTTCCTCCTCTCATCACTCTCTCCACCAACCACAGCAAGCAAGTGCGATCTTGCTTCTTGCTTGGAGAACCATTTTTATGGTTCATTTATCTCCCTCTCATGATCCTGAGAGAGTTTAGTTCTCGGCATTTTCGATTTCTATGGCTTGTTTTCTCTAGATCTAAAGTTGTTGTATTTCGGTTATTCATGGGTTTTGATCTCCCAAACTTAGCGTGTTTTCTGGCTGGGAACTTCATTTTCTGGCTTGGGATGAAGGCTGAGTCACGCACACGTTCTTACGTGGCTGCGTGTATTTTTGTCACGCACACGTCTCTACGTGTCTGCGTGGATTTTGAGACACGCTCATGTTCTTACATGTTAGCGTGTATTTTTAGTCACGCTAACGTTCTCATGAGCGTGCGTGTATTTTTAGTCACGCTAACGTTCTCATGAGCGTGCGTGTATTTTTAGTCACGCTAACGTTCTCATGAGCGTGCGTGTATTTTTAGTCACGCTAACGTTCTCATGAGCGTGCGGGTATTTTTAGTCACGCTAACGTTCTCATGGGCATGCGTGTATTCTTGTCACGGACACATCCATGAGTGCGTGTATTCTTGTCACGCACACACCTATGGGCGTGCGTGTATTCTTGTCACGCACACATCCATGAGTGCGTGAATTTCTTGTCACTTTTCACGCTCACTGTTCACGCCCACTTCCCACGCTCACTCCAGCTAGACTTGTTGGCGTGACTTCTTGACATGGGTGTTTTTATTTGTCCTATAATTATTCATTTGATGATGGCATGATAATTCTTCTGTTATATCCTTACGCTTTTTTTTTTGATAAATCATGATAGGTTAAATTTGTTAAATGGATTGTTATGTGGGATGCGCCTTGTGTCCTGATTGATCCATGGATACCCAGTATGACTAGAACTTGACCTTGAGAGTTGTAGACTCGACCCATGTAATACTAAATGACTTTCATGCCTTGCCACCATTGATAATGAATGTGACATGGACTAGATATTGATCATGCGTTCCTAGTTGGAACTAAGAGACTGACTAGTCGTCTTATTGAATTGAATGAATGAGACACGTTCATGTAATAAACTATCGTACTCGATTAGCCGATCCCGAATATTGGCATACAGGCACATGCAGGCTTCAAATTATTTATTTATTTATTTAGTTAATTATCTTACAAAAACCGCATGTGTACTTTATGGTCAAGGCATGATTACCCCGTGGTCAGATTTGATTGTTGCATCACGCTATGTAAGACCTACAACCTAGCCGCACGGGTATCGTTGTAGAGTTGCGCATATCGTACCCCGTACGAAAGTACTCATTGAACGACCATGATCCACGGCATGGAACTTTACTCAACGTAGAGACCATTAAGTCAAATAAAATAACGATGGCATGGAGAGAATGGATTCCCGAGTTCTTACATGGCAGCCCTCTTGGGACTATTAAATGCCCGACAGGCCGGCTGGTTCCCACAGATATTGTAAATCTGTCACACGGGCAGGGAACGGTATCTGCTTATATTATTGTACATGCTATAACGGCGGGCGTCCCGCTGGGACTCGTCTAACTACATGATTGGCGCAATTGATCGAATGGATAGACTAGCATTGCTCGCACATAGTAAGAACTGAGGAATCCCTATTTTGCATAATTCCAGGATAACTTGGGACTCACAATAGCAAGCCGCAGGAATTGATTGGCCGTTCAAGATGATTTGTTTGTGTACTGTATCTACTCTGTTGCCTAACTGAGATGATCAGAATGTCAGGACATGACGGGCCAACTTCTGTCCTTGTTTGGTTGGGAGGTTGGTTCGAAGTGTCGTGATGTTATGTGAATCCTAGTGGGAAACAGAGATCTATTATTATGTTCTCTTACATACTGGTTTAATCCTTCATATCGTGCTCCCTTGCGGTACTTGCTATTAGAGGTCTAACCTCTCTGGTTTTGCATGGCCAGATTTAGAGCCGGTCCCCGAGGATCCAGCTTACTTCTACCTCCAAGATGGTCAATACTAGGGGAATGACCGCAGGAGGACTCGAGTGGGTTCCTTACCTCACCGCTCGTTTTGTTATTTACTTTATACTTAGCCGTTTGGCACCGACATGTTAGTCGGATCGTCTTGTACTTACTTTTGCATAATTGTAATTAAGTCAGACTGCAGCTGATAACAATTGTGTATACGTTACTATACGATCTGGCTATGTTTGTAAGGCCAGATCTCCAGAACATTTTGACTGAGCGTTTGGGACGCCTTACTGCTTTATCTTACATGTTCTCTATTTCTGTTTCTTGTTTAAATGATTGAGACAATAGATGTGAAATGACCATAGTAAGACTTTCATGTAGTATGCACCCCCTCGTCTGGTTAGACAGCATTGATCGTATTATACGGTATTTATCTACCCGTAATACGTAGCTGGCTGAGTCATTCTCCCGCTCTCCAGTATTCTGGTTCTGGGGCGTGACAAGGTTTTAGTGGTGGCCCATGCAGGTCTGATTTCAGACTTGTGGGGTGTTTGATTTATAGGATGTCTCAATCACACGTGTTTCCCTTGATCTCATGATTCGTTATTCTCAACCCTTGCTTGACATTCCAGTATCCTTTGACTTCATTGATCCTTCATGTCCGGTTGTTTGATTGTTCTCTTGTCCCTTTTCTTAGGGACACTTCGTCCGCATCGGTCAGAGCTGGACAGCAACAGCAGGAGCAACGTGGGCAACCTGACCAGGTTGGTCAGCAACAAGGGCCAGTCTCACCTCAGGAGGCTATCCAAGAAGAAGTAATAGTGGAACCAGCGGCTGGATCGCAGTATCCGGATGTTCCACCACCACCAACAGTTCCACCTACCCAAGTAGACACACCAGCCCTTCTGGAGATCATGAGAGGAATGATGGCTACTCAGCAACATCAGATGTTGGCCCAACAACGCATGCACACTCAGCTACAAGAGCAGAATGTGCTACTCATCCAAGGATTGCAGACAGCATTGGAAAGAGGGGCAAGCCCAGATTCAGGAGCATCAGCCAGGTTTTACATGTACAACCCCCGCCGTTTCGAGGGCACGGAGGATGCCATCCCAGCAGATGCATGGCTTAAGAATATTGAGGCTATTCTGACAGCAGCTAAGGTACCAGCGGAAGAACGTGTGGATCTAGTGAAGTTGTTACTTCAGGATCTCGCACGTGATTGGTGGGAATCAGAGGAAGTGGGCATCAGACGTCATGTGGCTTGGGACGATTTCACTACAAGATTCAAGACCAAGTACTATGGAGTTGTGGCACGGTTTGAGCTACAACAGAAGTTTATCAGCCTCAGGCAGGCCAGCAAGACTGTAGATGCTTATGCAGCGGAGTTCTGCAGATTGAGTAGATTCGCCCCAGAGATGGTAGCAACAGAGAGCCAGAGGGCCATGAGATTTCAGCAAGGGTTTCATCTTGAACTCTTGCAATTGATAGAGGGGCACAATTACCAAACTTTTGACGAAGTATTGACGGCAACTCGAAGGCATGATATCACCATTCAGAGGCTTGCGGTGAGGACTGGGGTCAGAAGAGATCCCACAGTCAGATTGAAGGAGGAGGGGGAGCAACGCCCCGAACAACAGCACCATCCACAGGCATTCGTATCCATGATATGGCGATACGAGGGCCAACACCACCCAGGCAGCAGCAACAGCAACAGAGGAAGAATCAGCCACCCCTGGTGGGCTGCACTTATTGTGGGAAGATGGGACACACTAGAGATATGTGTCGGACATTGAATGGACTGTGTCTGATATGTGGAAATCCAGACCATCGGATTACCACATGTCCCATGAATTCGAGAGCAGGAGGACCAGGGCAGCAGTTTCCTGCTCTGCCAGCCCCAGGGGCAGGACAGTATCGAGGACCAGCAGTGGCAGTAAGGCCGTTGACGCAGCGTCCGCAGGCTCAGATGTTTCGGCAGCAGGGACCGCCGATGCAGTAACACCAGCATAGACCACCCCAGCATCATCAAGGAAGGGGCCAGCAGCAGCATCAGGTTAGGCCGCAGCATGGGAACCAGCAAGGAGGTCGAGGGCAAGCATTCACTTTGTCCTTGGAGGAGGCATTGGCATCGAGAGATGTTGTGGCAGATAACATTTTCGTCGCCTCATATCCCGCAGTAGCATTGTTTGATTCGGGAGCATCCCATTTATTTATATCTTCACAATTTGCGACACGACTAGGAATGGAGTTCGAGGCATTGCCAGGGAGGTTGAATATACTCACTGGCAATGGGCTCGTAGGAGTTAGTAGAGTTATCCTAGCATGTAGCGTTGTAGTTTGCGGGCATTACTTACCCGCCCGGTTGATAGAATTTCCTGTTGGAAATTTCGACGTTATCTTAGGCATGGACTGGCTGAAAGACAGTCATACGACAATAGATTGTCGTAGAGGGAGTGTATCTTTTGATATTCCAGGCATAAAGCGATTCACCTTAGTCAGATCAGAGGCAACTCAGCAAGAGCAGGAAATAGTAGCGGCAATGGAAGAAGTTCAGATTCCGAAGGTAGTTGAAGAATTTCTAGACATATTTCTCGAAGAACTTCCAGGTCTACCACCGGTTAGAGATATTGAGTTCAGTATAGAATTGGCACCAGGAACTAAACCGATATCAGATCGGGTTTACAGTATGGCGGATTCAGAGCAGGCCAACGTATATCAGCATATAGAGGAACTGAAGGAGAAGAAGTTCATCCAAGCTAGCGTGTCGCCATGGGAAGCACCAGTGGTACTTGTGGGAAAGAAGGATGGGTCATCCAGATTATGCATTGACTACAGGAAGCTTAACGCGGCAACAGTGAAGAACAAGTACCCATTACCCAGGATCGACGACTTATTTGATCAGTTGAGCAAGGCTAGAGTTTTCTCCAAGATAGATCTTCGTTCAGGGTACCATCAGGTGAGGGTTCGGAAGGAAGATATTCCCAAGACAGCGTTCAGGTCAAAGTATGGGCATTATGAATTCTTAGTAATGCCGTTTGGTTTGACCAATGCTCCAGCGATATTCATGGATTTGATGAATCGTATCTTTATGCCATATTTAGACCAGTTTGTCGTTGTGTTTCTTGACGACAAACTCTGCTAGTGAGGAGGAGCATGAAGACCGCCTCAGAAAAGTGTTGCAGGTTCTGAGAGAGAACCAGTTGTATGCCAAGCTCAGTAAGTGTGAGTTTTGGTCAGATCACATTTCATTTTTGGGTCACATCATATCAGGAGCTGGAGTAGCAGTAGATCCCAGGAAGATAGAAGCAGTAGAAAGTTGGCCAGTACCCAAGACCGTAGCAGATGTGCGGAGTTTCTTGGGGTTAGCAGGATATTACAGAAGGTTTGTGTCAGACTTTACGAAGCTTTCAGCACCCATGACCCGTTTGACCCGGAAGGATGTACCATTCGTTTGGTCGGCAGAATGTCAGGCATCATTCGAGACTTTGAAGCAGAAGTTGATATCAGCACCTATTCTTACATTGCCAATTGGACCCGGAGGTTTTACAGTATATTGTGATACGTCAGGTAAAGGACTTGGATGTGTCCTTATGCAGCATGGGAAGGTGATAGCATATACATCTAGGCAGCTTCGGGACCACGAAAAGAATTACCCAACTCATGATTTGGAGTTAGCGGCAGTAGTGTCTGCTCTGAAGCTATGGAGGCATTACTTATATGGTGACCGAGTGGAGATGTACACAGATCATAAAAGTCTGAAGTATATCTTTACTCAGAAGGAGCTGAACATGAGACAGAGAAGATGGTTGGAGTTGATTAAGGATTATGACGTGGAGCTTCAGTATCATCCAGGCAAGGCTAATGTAGTAGCAGACGCTCTTAGCAGGAGAGACGGCGCATTTATGTTAACAACACAGAGGCATATCTTAGAAGACCTTCAGGAGATGGGCATCGAAGTTATACTTCCTAGTGATGTAGGAGTTCTAACAAGTCTGCAAGTTCAATCTGACTTAGTAGACAGGATCAAGGCAGCTCAGGCACAAGACCCAAGAATTCAGAAGCTTAGGGCAGAATGTGAGTCAGGGCTCAGAAAGGAGATAAGAATTCATAAATATGGTACACTTAGGTTTGGATCACGTCTATGTGTGCCTAGTGGAGATATCAGACAGGAGGTTATGACAGAAGCACATAGTTCTCAGTATTCTATTCACCCTGGAGGGACCAAGATGTACCAAGATATCAAGCAGCATTTCTGGTGGAACGGGATGAAGAGGGAGATAGCTAGATTTGTTTTCCGTTGCTTAGTATGTCAGCAAGTGAAGGCAGAACAGCAGAGGCCAGCTGGGTTATTACAACCGTTTCCTATTCCGGAGTAGAAATGAGAGCATATTACAATAGACTTTGTAACCGGTTTACCGAGATCACCAAGTGGTAAGGACGCTATTTGGGTAATAGTGGACCGACTTACGAAGGTAGCACACTTCTTCCTTTCAGAGTAGGGCAATCTACAGAAAAGTTAACAGAGTTGTATATGCAACAGATAGTCATGCAGCATGGAGTCCCTGTCAGTATTGTGTCGGATCGAGATACCCGCTTTATATCACATTTCTGGAAGAGCTTACATCATAGTCTGGGTACCAAGTTAAGATTTAGCACGGCTTACCATCCGCAGACTGATGGGCAATCAGAAAGAACGATTCAGACTTTAGAAGACATGTTGCGAGCTTGCACTCTAGATTTTGGAGGGTCTTGGGAGAGTCAACTGCACTTAGTCGAGTTCTCATACAACAATTGTTATCAAGCCAGTATCCAGATGGCGCCATTCGAAGCACTATATGGTAAGAAGTGCAGGTCGCCGCTTGCATAGGATGATATCGGAGAGAGGAAGATGTTAGGCCCAGAAATGATTGTCCAGACAGTTGAAGTGGTTAAAGGAATTAGAGAGCGAATTCGAGTTGCGCAGGATCGGCATCGTCATTGGGCAGACCAGCATCGTAGGCCGTTAGAGTTCTCTGTTGGGGACCACGTATTCTTGCGGATCTCACCTACTCGCGGGGTCATTAGATTTGGCGTTCGCGGGAAATTGAGTCCGCGGTACGTGGGCCCATTTGTTATCCTTGATCGGATAGGCGATGTAGCTCATCGTTTATCCCTCCCGCCTTCGTTACGAGAGGTGCATGACATGTTTCATATATCTCAATTACGTAGGTATGTCTCGGACCCAAGCCATGTCCTCGATCACTCTGAGCTGGTTGTTGGTACCAACCTGTCTTACGAGGAACAGCCTGTGTCCATTTTGGACCGAAGAGAGAAGATACTCAAGAACCGAACAATTAGTCTTGTCCGTGTTGCTTGGGGTCATCACTCCTTGGGAGAGTCAACGTGGGAACGTGAGGATGATATCCGATCACGGTATCCACACCTGTTTGACTCACAAGGTATATCTCTTTCTGTATACCTTGATTGTCCTGATTCTTCATGCTTATCGCGTTATGGGTAGAGCTACTTGATATCGTGGAGTGATGGGTTTACATATATAGTACTTGCTTTTGATACGGTAAAAATGATTGCTTGCTCACTAGAATTGCTTGTATTAGTTTAGCTCCGATATTTCTACCTGCTTGGATTTGAAATTCCGAGGACGAAATTTTTCTAAGGTGGGTAGAGATGTCACTTCCCGTTCCCGGAATGCGTATTTTTATACATGTACGATTCAGGTATATTTATTTAGTATCTATCATGTATTATTCTGTATTTAAATTCCTTTAATTTCATGTTAATTAATTATCTGCTCTTTAATTTTCATGTTAATTATTTCCTGCATTTTATTTCTGTATTTTATTTCCTGTATTTTCTTCCTGCTTTTATTCTCTGCTTTGGTCTTATTGGGTTCGGCCATGGAGGGTTTTCGGGTCATGATGGACAAACCCGGCCCACAACTCCCACCTACCACCATCCTTCATATTTAAAGCATCCTTCTCCTTCTCTCTCCTTATTACTTCTCTTCACCATTACTTCTTCTTCCTCCTCTCATCACTCTCTCCACCAACCACAACAGGCAAGTGCAATCTTGCTTCTTGCTTGGAGAACTATTTTTATGGTTCATTTATCTCCCTCTCATGATCCTGAGAGAGTTTAGTTCTCGGCATTTTCGATTTCTATGGCTTGTTTTTTCTAGATCTAAAGTTGTTGTATTTCGGTTATTCATGGGTTTTGATCTCCCAACTTAGCCTGGCTGGGAACTTCATTTTCTGGCTTGGGACGAAGGCTGAGTCACGCACACGTTCTTACGTGGCTGCGTGTATTTTTGTCACGCACACGTCTCTACGTGTCTGCGTGGATTTTGAGACACGCTCATGTTCTTACATGTTAGCGTGTATTTTTAGTCACGCTAACGTTCTCATGAGCGTGCGTGTATTTTTAGTAACGCTAACGTTCTCATGAGCGTGCGTGTATTTTTAGTCACGCTAACGTTCTCATGAGCGTGCGTGTATTTTTAGTCACGCTAACGTTCTCATGAGCGTGCGTGTATTTTTAGTCACGCTAACGTTCTCATGGGCGTGCGTGTATTCTTGTCACGCACACATCCATGAGTGCGTGTATTCTTGTCACGCACACACCTATGGGCGTGCGTGTATTCTTGTCACGCACACATCCATGAGTGCGTGAATTTCTTGTCACTTTTCACGCTCACTGTTCACGCCCACTTCCCACGCTCACTCCAGCTAGACTTGTTGGCGTGACTTCTTGACATGGGTGTTTTTATTTGTCCTATAATTATTCATTTGATGATGGCATGATAATTCTTCTGTTATATCCTTACGCTTTTTTTTTGATAAATCATGATAGGTTAAATTTGTTAAATGGATTGTTATGTGGGATGCGCCTTGTGTCCTGATTGATCCATGGATACCCAGTATGACTAGAACTTGACCTTGAGAGTTGTAGACTCGACCCATGTAATACTAAATGACTTTCATGCCTTGTAACCATTGATAATGAATGTGACATGGACTAGATATTGATCATGCGTTCCTAGTTGGAACTAAGAGACTGGCTAGTCCTCTTATTGAATTGAATGAATGAGACACGTTCATGTAATGAACTATCGTACTCGATTAGCCGATCCCGAATATTGGCATACAGGCACATGCAGGCTTCAAATTATTTATTTATTTATTTAGTTAATTATCTTACAAAAACCGTATGTGTACTTTATGGTCAAGGCATGATTACCCCGTGGTCAGATTTGATTGTTGCATCACGCTATGTAAGACCTACAACCTAGCCGCACGGGTATCGTTGTAGAGTTGCGCATATCGTACCCCGTACGAAAGTACTCATTGAATGACCATGATCCACGGCATGGAACTTCACTCAACGTAGAGACCATTAAGTCAAATAAAATAACGATGGCATGGAGAGAATGGATTCCCGAGTTCTTACATGGCAGCCCTCTTGGGACTATTAAGTGCCCGACAGGCCGGCTGGTTTCCACAGATACTGTAAATCTGTCACACGGGCAGGGAACGGTATCTGCTTATATTATTGTACATGCTATAACGGCGGGCGTCCCGCTGGAACTCGTCTAACTACATGATTGGCGCAATTGATCGACTGGATAGACTAGCCTTGCTCGCACATAGTAAGAACTGAGGAATCCCTATTTTGCATAATTCCAGGATAACTTGGGACTCACAATAGCAAGCCGCAGGAATTAATTGGCCGTTCAAGATGATTTGTTTGTGTACTGTATCTACTCTGTTGCCTAACTGAGATGATCAGAATGTCAGGACATGACGGGCCAACTTCTGTCCTTGTTTGGTTGGGAGGTTGGTTCGAAGTGTCGTGATGTTATGTGAATCCTAGTGGGAAGCAGAGATCTATTATTATGTTCTCTTACATACTGGTTTAATCCTTCATATCGTGCTCCCTTGCGGTACTTGCTATTAGAGGTCTAACCTCTCTGGTTTTGCATGGCCAGATTTAGAGTCGGTCCCCGAGGATCCAGCTTACTTCTACCTCCAAGATGGTCAATACTAGGGGAATGATCGCAGGAGGACTCGAGTGGGTTCCTTACCTCACCGCTCGTTTTGTTATTTACTTTATACTTAGCCGTTTGGCACCGACATGTTAGTCGGATCGTCTTGTACTTACTTTTGCATAATTGTAATTAAGTCAGACTGCAGCTGATAACAATTATGTATACGTTACTATACGATCTGGCTATGTTTGTAAGGCCAGATCTCCAGAACATTTTGACTGAGCGTTTGGGATGCCTTACTGCTTTATCTTACATGTTCTCTATTTCTGTTTCTTGTTTAAATGATTGAGACAATAGATGTGAAACGACCATAGTAAGACTTTCATGTAGTATGCACCCCCTCGTCTGGTTAGACAGCATTGATCGTATTATACGGTATTCATCTACCCGTAATACGTAGTTGGCTGAGTCATTCCCCCGCTCTCCAGTATTCTGGTTCTGGGACGTGACAGTAGTGAGTCGAACTTCTATCACCTCCCGGCACGGTCGCCTTCTCACTGTGTTAGCCTCACTTCGATTATTCAGTATTAGCTCACTTCGTTCGCCTTCTGAAAATGGCAACCAAATTCTTTCCATGATTATAAGTTTCTCGTGCTCATTTTTCTCTCATCTCTCGATTATAATGCTTGAGCCAGCGGAAGTTTCGGAAGGCGATGTCCATACATTATGTCCCGTATAAGTCTTGACTCCACGCGGCCGCACGCTTCGAATCGCCAAGGAACTCCGTGCCTCGACGCATCCAAGCGAGCTCCGCACCACGAGCTTCTACCTGAGCCTGCACATGAAACCTATATGGGTGTCAGTACTCAACTGTACTAGTGGAATGAGCTCCTCGTCCACCCATACAAAACCAACACGTTTGATTTACTTCGTGCAACATAGTCCCTTTATGATTGTCTTTCTACTCTTTCCTTAGGATCGGTTTTAGGACAGACTCCTTGGCCTATTTTGTGTCTCAAGACCATTTCGTGCATGCAACGCAACATCAACTCAACAACGTTAACCTATCAAGTCGTGCTTGCCTTACGACTTAAAATCAGAGACGCAACTACGCGATAAGACTCCATTCCCGTGTGACTGTGCTATAAGTCCTTGTTGAGGTCGTACCTCACAACTCAATGAGATTCAATCCTATCGCCGCCTCGCGACCATTGCTGCCTCGCGACCCTTTGCTACTAAATCATCAACTGGCCCATCCAACTTGTGAACTAAGTGTCACTCGACCAACTTTGTCTTGCGGCATCTCCTGACTTAAACTCAAGACAACTCAATCATAACATGCAACTTATATGCCGACAACATAAGACTCGATGCCACATCTCGTGCCGAAGTACGGTGTCTATGTTGAAACCCAAATTTACGCACAAACTTTGTGTTCTAACTGTACACACATTCAACAACTCAACTCAATCCAAAGGCACACACACGGATTATGTCCCGTGTCGACTCATCTATATGAGGTCACTAACATAACAAGCTATACCTGGACTCATAGCTTGCGGTTGGCCGGGACCGTTCCAGCGCAAGGTAGCTAGCCACCTGGAAGTTCCCGACTAACCCAATGCTATTGATTCAGCACAGCTATCACCGTGTTTCCTTAGGCCGAAACGGTCCCATGTCCCTGGGTTGTCGTTACGGAAAAACTCTACCTTGTCGACAAGTTGTCCAATGACCATGCAAGACCCGACTCAAACTGACATCTCACACAGTCATTCTTCCTTCAGTGTTACCCTCTCTTTCAAAACCACGTTCAGGACTTCTATCCTTCAGACCCCTCGACGACCCACGGTCGCGAGCTTTCTTTTCATGTTACCATATCATTTCATTCAACTCATGAATGCCTATTTGATAGTCCTTTCTTCAAAACTCACTTGAATCAAGTGTGGTCCTTGCCTTAAACACTAAGTGCGTGCATCGTGCCTTAGGCCCATCGTGCTCTACGTGACACTCATGCCCAAGTCGACGGACCTTGAGATCGTGGGACTACTTAACTTCGACAAACCACGAAAGAGCGGGACGGTACTTGTAATGTCTTAGGTCGACCGACAAAACTTTGCCTAACTTAACTTCGTAACAACTTAACGAGCAAAGGCTGCGTCAAGCTTTGCCTTTACGGATCGTGCCGTACACGCATTCGACTTGAACGACCAAGTTAATCGGGTGCCTAGACTTAGGTCACAAGCCGCTCAACGCAACTTAACTCATGGGCAAGCCAAGGCTATGCCAAGCCTTGGGTGATGGGACCGTGCATGCTTTATGAAGCATTCATGCGGGCGACGCCTATGACTTAGGCTACGATCATAACTTTGCCTACTCAACCAACTTTCCTTCTCCCAAGCCACGGGACGAAGGATCGAGTGTTATTTTCAAAGCACGTCGTGCACCAACTCTAAGCCGACCATTGGACCTTTCAATATTCTAACTCAATTCGACCTATCGGGATTATTTCATTTAGCTATGTGGATTCGTCTCTTTAATTATCAAGCCTACTTGTGCGAGTTGAAAACATGTGATTTATTATGTGAAGGCTAAGATGAGGCAAGTTCACCGAAACTACCCTACCTGAGCGAACGGCCTCCTCGACCGAGCGATGTCTTCGAGCAGCCGTTGCAAGGCTATGTCCGAACACCGTTCACGTTTCGATTCCTCCGATTGACTGAGCGGGATGGGACACTACATCTATCCTTGATTATTCATCAAATTCTTGACTTGTATCCTGCTTGAAATTCTTCAACGGCTAAAGTGTTTTCTTTTGTTACAGTTAAAATGGATCCTCAAGGCAGGAACAATGCTCCACTGAACACTCCACCGACTGCATGAGACTTTTTTATATACATGAACCTACTAACACAAGGAGGCCAGCTCACTCATATGGGCAATCTACCACAGCCGCAGCTCTTGAGATTTCGCAGAGACGACATCCCACCACCTCCGTGATTTCCTCTGCAGACTCCACCACCAGCACCCGTTATGCCACCAGCATCTGTCCCACCACCAACACAAGTTCCACATCTAGCACAAGTTCCACATCCAGTACCAGCCATGCACCCAGCACCAGTAGTGTATCCAGCTTTTCCCATGCATCTAACCTTGGCGATGTATCCAGCTCCTATGATGCATCCGACACCTACGATGTATCCAGCACCTGTTATGCCTCCGCCACCAGTACTGGACAATGTCACACTCCTGGGGATCTTCCAGCAGCAAGCCAACATGTTCTGCGATACTTTGAGATAGGCTCTTCATATTAGAGAGGCTCCCCGACAGCGCCCTGGAACTTCCAAGAACTTTATGGATCTCAGGCCCTGAGAATTCCATGGGACAGAAGGGATTCTCTACGCTGATGAGTGGTTGAAAAACGTAGAACGATACCTGAACATGGCCCGAGTCCCAGAAGATCTGAAGATCGAGTCAGCTAGTAGACAGCTTTTCGACATCGCGCGGACATGGTACTAAGGCGAGCCCCAATTTTCTGCTCCAGACGTAACTTGGGAGGAATTCAAGCGACTGTTCAAAAAGAAGTTTTACCCCTACGTAGCACGAGAAGCATTAGTGAGTCAGTTCGAGCACCTAGAGCAAGGCAACCACACCGTCGATGAGTACACATCGGAGTTTTCTCGCCTCAGCCGCTTCGCAGAGAGTTTGGTCAGCACCCCTGAAGACAAGGCACGACGATTCAGGAAGGGACTATCTCACGAGATTTGTCTAGCCATCGCCACCAGTCGAGCTGCCACTTACGAGGAGATTCTGGAGGCCGTCCAAGCGGTAAAAGAAGAGCTGAGCCATAAGCCGAAGAGGAATCGAGACGCATTCGGAGGAGGAAACAATCAATCAGCACCAGCAAAACGTCCCAACGTTCCAGGGAAGGCCTCCGCACAGCAGCAGCCACAAGTAGTCCCACGTCAAGTCCAAGATGTTCTCACCTGCCAGTATTGCTCGAAGAAAGACCACACTCAAGAAAATTGTCGTAGCAGATTAGGGTTGTGTTGGACTTGTGGATCCAACCAACATTTATCTCGAAATTGCCCTAAGAGAAATGCGAGCGCCCCACCACTACCAACCGCACAAGGAGGACAAGCTTTTGCCATGATCACGGAGCTTGCGACGACACCACAAGGAGCAAATGGCAGAAATTTTCAGTAGATTATAGTAGTAGCATTGTTTAAGGGTACTATATTCAATTTTGACTTGCGAATGTTCGCAATAATTTTAATAGCAATATTTTAGACTACTCCTACTAAATCATGGCTATATTTGAATTTCCAGGACGAAATTAATTTAAGGGGGATAGATTTGTAAACCCTTAGATCCTTCACTTTTTTTTTCCTTTCTTTGATAGGAAATTTTTATGCTTTTTAAAGATATTTAAATTATTTTGTTCAGATGATAAGGGTTTCTTTGCAAATATTATTTTCTCGAGGGCCCTTGTGCAAATGATTCAATTTCAAACTCAATAACAGCCGACCAAGTTATGTGCTCTGTTTCAAATCTTCAAAGGATAGTCTAAAATCTGGTTTTAAAACCAAATTCTCTATCACTTCTTCCCTTGATTCAATCCAACCTCAGTATATATAGGAATAACAGCCGCCCCTTGCACTCTGCAAACCCTAGCGGCTACCATCCTCTTCACAAAGAACCAGGAAGAAACCAGGAAGCACCAGTCATTATCGGAAGATAGGCCAACTGCCAAACAAACATCAAAGGTACCATCCCCTACCTTGAGTACTTGAAATTCTATCATTAGTAAAACTTGAATCTAGGACTGATAGGTATTCGATATAACTCATAAGAGGCTAAGAGAGAGAAGGGGACAGTACTCATAGCAGGTCCTCTTTGGACTATTGAAACCTTGAATTAACATGGTATCATGTAGGCATATTGGATATGCCAGAAAAGTAATCTCGAGTTGTACTATTATGAGTAACCCAGGGGGATTCTATCAGTACCATACAACACCCCATTAGGCATTAGTAACAGAGAACAAGAGACACCTTGTTCCCATGTCATGTCAGTCCAAAGGCAGCTCGAGCAAAGCAGGGCAGAGCAAGTCCATTATAGATAGCACCTGTACAAGCCTAACATTAGGTTGTTGGACAATTGCTTTAGAGTACCCATGACAGGTCATAGGTGTACCTTAAGAGATATTGGTAGGTACTAGTATCCACATTCATAAAACATGTTAGAAAGCAGCTGTCACCTCATGCTAGTAGGGTAGGAGTACATGTATCCTATTCTAATAGAGAATGGTATCAGATAAATATATGAATGGTAGTAGTATATTAGTGTGCCTACGGGTAGAGGTACATAGTATGGTTCAGGCGGTATCACATATATTAGGAAGATTTGAGCCGGAATCCAAGTATCAGAGGTCGAGTAACCACAGGCTTGTGCCTATGATGGAATGAGTTATGGATGTGTGCGTGTGTGGCTATAGTGAACTCTCGTGCGTTGGTACATCAGAAATTGGGGTGTTCTTGTGTCAGTGGCTAAGAAACAAAACTAAGTTAACAAGGATTCTAGCCTTCACTGGAAATCCTAATTGATAACAAGCATGTGGTATCAGAAGAAGGGGCAATACACCTAAACTAATTCCTAGAGGTAGATAAAGTTATGTTTATGGCCTAATAGAAAATTACCTCAGGATCCAATCTAAGTATAGGATTATGTGAACACACATGAAGTCATGGTCAGATACGGGTATAACCAGTAGATAGGGGGAAGACCCTTAAATATAGCCTTTAGCCTAGTACACTTGTATCAGGACAGGGGATGCCCTTGCTCTGTTATAGGTTAGCATATACAGTAAGGGTGTTACCTATCATAGGGGTGTTGTCTGTAGTATAGTTCATGTCATGATTAGAGTGTATTATCTGTGATACTTGTACAACAAAAGAAGTTACTAGGGATCAACACCCAAATACACTGTAGAATAGCATTGATAATTAATCTCTTATTCTGGTTTGGGACTGTACAACCAAGAGAGGGAATGCTATTTCATGTCTATTCTATACCAGATCACTTAGTATCAGGGAACCTGGATACACATAGATGTAATGGTGAAAGAGGGGTTAGTTCATGTGTGTGCTCAGGAATATCGAGTTACCTGAGTCAAATCCATTGGTTTAACCACACATTTTAATATATAGGCATGAGTTCAGGAAATTAGGACTGCTGGATACCAACCAGTCAAGCACAGGTAGGAATGGGGGTATCACTTCCCTACTACCCATAGACCTCACATCAAATAACCAATAAACCAAGTAAGTAAAGGAATAGCAGAGGTACATGACTCTGCCCTGCCTCTCAGAGGTAAGAAGAGTTAATGAAGAAATGACATAGATAGATTCAAAGAATAGTAGCAGCAGGCTAGGATAGGATGAGTAGGTGCTTGTGTGTGCTAGTCTATGTGTAAATTAATGTCTGTCTCCTGCAGGCAATGATAGTATAGAGTTTGGTGGCAACATGTAGCCTGGATGCAGGTTTAGGACCCAACTGGTAAGTAGGGGTACCAGTTGTGCCCAAGTATTAGTTGACTCTAGTGGTAGCCTAATGAGGACCTGTGTAGATCCAGAACCCAGGGACAGGGAGTAGGACATCCGGCCAGAAAGAGGAGTAATAATCAAATATTGGGTCATGGTCATCATAAAAGTCCATTGATCCTACTAATGGTCTCCATTTGATTCATATGAACCAATGGTTAAATCTATGTTTATAAATGGAGGGTACCTGTCACGACCGGCACCCGATTTTCGGATACGAGACGTGTCCAAGTCCAGCCTACGCCGCAGTGTCGACGGTAGAACGCTGTCTAGTACATAAACAAGTCACAGAGGCAATCTAGATCTCATCCACAAAATATGATACAAGTCACTAACACAAATGAAACTGTATAATGAATGATAATATAAATGAGTATCCAGTTTATCAAGAATTTCCAATTACATCCGGTGGACACAAATCCACTACAAATAGACGATAATAAAATAGAAACATGGAAATGAAGTAACTGAGTCCAAACTGTCAAGAGTACCCTCAGCTGCAGTGGTACCGTGGTCCAATGCTGGCTCAAACCTGCTCGCGTGCACCTGGCTCAATACTCGGCTAAACCTGAAGAGATCATCAGGTCCTCAGAGGACTAGCAAGATACATAATATACAAGCCTTCCTAACAGTTTAACATGCATGAAAGAAATCCAAGATAAAAGCAGGAGAAACTAAACAAGCGCGAGACATGAATGTAGGAACAGCTACGTATAAATGAACTGCTGAAAACAAGTAAACAAGAAAATCAAGGCAATACCAACCCTCGTCCCGATTGTGGACTCGCAGGTGCAAGGACAACCCTCGCCCCGTGTGTGGACTCGTAGGTTGGAAACAAATAAATAAGAAAATAGAAGTTCAATTTATAACATGATCATCCTACGATACAACGCAAACCAGTACAAGAGAAAAACATGTCCAATAAAGCTACAAGGCTAACTGAGAGCAATGGCAAAGCACATGTCAGCGGTCAACTGAATAATGAAACAGAGAAACATGTAAATAAAACTATAAAGAAAGGCAAGGTATACTTGTCTGGGGTCGTGCGCTGCTGGTATGAATCGAGCACCGAGTCAGAAGTCCAAATAACCTGTTATATGTATTAAGCCTAAATCAATACATGAACTAAACAAAATAGAGCTATTTGAATTACTGTTAACTACCCCACACATTTCCAAGTGGCCCTTAGTTGGTTTGGGTGGCCTCTACCCTTTGGTAACTTCCTAACTCTTATGACCTATACAATAACCCTCTTTCTGCTACCAAGCTTAACTCCATCTATTTAGATTGGTAAGGTCACACACCACAAGTTACCTGTTGACTTGTACACCTATCCCTGTACCTATCCATACCCCTTGGATATGAACCACACTTGCTAAGGGTTTTCTTTCCTCAGGAAATAATATATTACTTTAAAGAAATGCAACTAATACTTCGAGGCAATGGAAAAAGATCCTGATAATTAATTAATAGTAGCTACTAGACTAACCTAGAAAAACCATACTATTGATTAGTTAAACAGCTGCTCTGCCCTCATTAAATCCTACGAACAGTCTATGAAAAAGGAGGGTAGTCAACCTATTGTTCTGTTTACGGAAGAAATAATATATTAATTAAGCCAAAACAACCCACCTCATTACTGTGCACAGATCTTGTCACAAACTAGTAGAATAGGTCTTCAAATTTCCAAATTCACCATTTAGCTGATACATCATGCGTAGAAGGTTTTCCAAGGATGTAGTTAATGTAACAGCAATATGAACTTAGCCACCCATTAGCCTGCAAATTAGTTACTAAACCTTAATTGGCAGCGAAATGCATGAGAATGCTTAAACAAGTAGGCAACGGAGGAGCAGCACAACTGTGAAGCAGCACCAGTATAGTTCATGTACAGGAATGTCCAACAGATATACCCAAACCTCGACCAAAGTTAGGAGAAATCCTATAAGTAATCAGAAAATTACTCACGGTACAGACCATCATAAGAATGGAAGATACTACGATAAATATTAGCATGAAAAGTAATATTCTCATAACAACGTTTTATGGTAAACATCAGTTGGAAATATGTCCTCGTACTCGAACACCCACATCATATTCTCTGTTATTACCCAAATTGCCTACAGGTCTTTTTCACCCTGTGCACTAACTGCTACTCCAGGTAAGAGCTTGTATCAAGGGATGCCTATATTTAGGTGATCGAGGGAAACTCTATGTGCTTCTTGTGCTCAAGGAGATGACAAGTGCTTGAGAGATTCTGACATTCTCCCCTTGTATAAACTATCAGCCATCTATCTTATATTACCATGAGGTACTCCTCTCTACACGATCACATAACCTGTCATTTCTTTCACCCCTCATACCACTCCCCCAATTATTCACTAGCCACACTTGGATACTGCCCCCCTGGTCTCTAGAGTTAGACACACCTATGTGGCAAGTATAATATCCATAGGGTAATATATCAGTTCCTAGCTTTACTTTCCTTTTACTTGGTTACTAAACTAAGGTAATCTCCTCATGATACTTCTTATATCTATGTGGACCTCTGCTCCTATATTCCAATCGTATTGATGTGTTTCATCCTACACTTCTATGTATAACAAGTTCTCCAAACTGCCCTACTCTATGACTGATGCACTAAATGCACCCAATTGGTGTCAACCTGTGTGTCACTCATGCCCATCGGTCAAGACTAACACTAGGGACACCACTTCTTCCTATGGGAAAACCTTGTTACTTGTCTCTGTTCATGTAGCCTTAGATCAACCCCTACTTGGTGCAATATAGGCCACTTACCTACAGGTACAACTTAATCCCTACCACACTTGTGCTTGGAGATGCTACCAGACAACTCATGTGCCTGCACAACCCTCTATCCAAGTCTTGGTCAGAGTTTGTACTTGCAAACTCATATCCCATCTATAGTTGCTTTATACTTTGGCATTAAATGCTCTGGTATAGCCAAAGGTTCAAGCAACCATTCCTGGATTAACAAGAATTTCAATTAGCTGAGGTACCACTCCAAGTTATCTAACACCCACCTCACCTTCGAATCTTCTTACAGACTATTGTCTTCCCTGGTCTTCCTACTAGAAGCACTTCACACACATTCCTGTCATTCTCACTCTCTACCTGTCCTTGTTGTTGTCTAACCTGTTAACTGCAATGGCAATACCACTGCTGTCATGCAAAGTCAGAAGCGAACCCCATGGGTATATACTGGAAAACTCTGATACTCTCTTAACCTTTTCCTATTACTGATACAGTAAAGCACTCTCTGTGTGTGTACTCTTGTATCCCTGACCGAGTGCAGCCTAATCTCACCTGTACATTTTCTGTATGTATGCCCATACTAATACATTAATGTAATGACTAAATGATACATAGATATCAAGCTATTTCCTTTATACTGGACTTGGTACATAGAAGCCATAAACCTTCACTAATGCTTGACAGGAACCTGGGTGCACAGGAATCTGGGCTAATATATATGGACTAAAAATTCAGGATAATAGGAGTTTATCACTTGGCTCTGCTTATAAAGTAAAAGAATAAAGAGAAGAAAAGCAGCTAAAAAGAATCAAGCCCAACTTGAAGCATATTCATAGCACATTCATCAGTCTAGTGGATAAACTTCAAAAAGGCTACCATAGAACAAGGTTTTTGAAACACAAAACAAAACATAAACTGTCTCATTCCAATATCTAGACAATGTCAAACCCTGAATACCTGAAATAAAATACTACGAGTTTGGTTAGCACCAGTGGATCCTGCTGATACCTCAACTAGTCACCCCCTTCCATTACTAGTCTGCTACGCCTCATGTTCCCAGGCATCTTTCTTAATCTAGGAACCCATTACATTACCTCTGTTACAAACCAAGCCCTATACATAGCTGATTCTATCTACATATATAGGGAGGTTTGCACCATGGAACTAATGAACTGTACTCTATATGCAGGACCTAAACATCTATGGAGAAATCGATTGATACATTGGTTGATACTCAAAGTCCCATTCGATTGGACCTATATAAGTAAAGGGTATGGCCACCTGCTATCTGATACCAACTAATGAACTCAAAGGTCAAAACTGTCCAGATGTGGACTGGTGCATCAAATGGGAATGAGTCATATAGGTGATCAAAGCAATGAGCATTCAAACAGAACATTAGATGTTCTAATGTTCAGGACAAAACATTAGGTGCTTGATAGTCTCTGATGTGTAGTTTCACTCAGGAAATATCACAAACACCTATCCCTCGTACTAAGGCTTAACCTATATTGAAAGAATCATATGACATGACTTTGGAGATAAGGATTTACCTGATTAAAAGGGTCGAACGCTCCTACTCGACAGAAAACTCCCGATCATCAACCTCCACGAACTCGATCTTGAGGGTGCGGAACAATGGGGTCTCGGGATGAAGGTTTGATCGAGTATATATAGGCAACAGTTAGATATGATCAAATTTTGTTATGGATAGAGCATGGTCGAAGCAAAACTGAGATTGCATCTCAGAGTGTTGATCCTGAGGGGTCGAGCATTTGAATTTAAATTTGAATTGGGTTCATTTGCACAAACCCCCTTTTCTTTTTTGGATTTTGCAAAACTCCCCTCTCTCTATCATTCCATTCTTTATTTACTAAAAGTAATTAATATATATATTTATATATATGTGTATGTGTATGTGTACACATTAGTTATTAAAATATTTGTTTACACATTAACTAACAATTCAGCCATATTAATAACATACAATAAAATAAATAAATAAAAATTGGGCCAAGGGCTCACAGTACCAACCTTAAACAGCTAAATGGCAGGTTTAGGAAGGTTAGAGAATGGAAGATTAACCATATATGTAAATATATAGGTTGTCATATAAACAAGAGATGCCATTTCAACTACTGTTTTCATAGTATCTGTACTATGGTGTGAGCCTAGGAAATAAACATTAGAGAATGATAGCAAAATAAAATAGTGCAAATCTTCATGATCCTTTTATTTCCGAGACCTGTTTTGTTGTTACTCAGAATACTTTTGGCTTCGCCCTCCAAATGTTTATTAATCAAATTAAAGCAGGTTAAGGGAATCGAGGCATGGTTAGGACTTTGCAATAGGGTAATTGACAGTAGTGGTAGAGTTAGAATGTTAAGGAATAGTTGTTGGTGAGTGTCTATCAATACACATGTATAGGCTTGAATAAGGATAAACACCTAGGACTCAAGAGACCAACCTGGGTTGTATATGGCTAAGAGATCCTGTGTCCTACATAAAATAGCATGTATTGCTGTTCACACTATTGATGGTTCTTATTCCACGTCTTTATTCCTTTAAGGATATAAGTAAATGAAATTGGTAATGACACTTCTATCTATGATATGTTGTTTATTGGAAACTCAAAGAGGGAAATTAATGGAAAACGGGTTCAGTACAAGTAAAGGGTAGCAGTGGATAACATGACCATGTGCTTAAGCTTGGATAGATGGAGACAAGGTTTCAAGGTGTATAAGTAAAAGGACAGTCCAAAACCCTTAAGGCCATTAGACATATAGGGAAGTTCTACACTAATTAGAAGATAGACTTATTTTTTTAGCTGGATACATGTGTTGATCAAATTAATTCAAACCAGGTTTCTTGGGACTTTGACTCAGCAAGAGATCTGTATCCGTAGCTCAGGACCAAAGGCAAGTATACCTTGCCTTACAGTTTTATTTACATGTACTGTCATTCATTATCCAGTTTCTCTCATTATTGTTGACATATACTTTTTATATCCTGCTTGTATATTTTAATCATTGCTATATAGGCCACGTTCACAGTTAGCCTTGTGTCTTATTGGAAGTGTTCACTTGTGTCTTGATTGAGTCGCGTCATAGGATGAGAAGTCATAAACTGAACTGCTAAACTTTCTTGCCATTGAATCTTGAAGCTAACCTGCGAGTCCACACTAGGGGCGAGGGTTAGTAGCTATTGGTCCACACCTGCGAGTCCACTCTAGGGGCGAGGGTGATTCTTGAAGATAACCTACGAGTCCACACTAGGGGCGAGGGTTAGTAGTTGATCAAACATGTGAGTCCACACTAGGGGTGAGGGTTTGAGTATTCGATTTGTTATCCGTTGACATCTTGACATGAGTTCTCTCGTCTTCATCCAGCAGTTCATTTATGCGTAGTCAGTTCACATATTTGTGTACATTTATTTCATTAGTTCTATTTTATTCTGGATTTTTCTCCATGCATGATAAACTGTTAGAAAGACTCGTTTTTATGTATCTTTGCTAGTCCTCTGAGGACCTGATGATCTCTTCAAGTTTAGCCGAGTTTGAGCCAGGAGCAGACGAGAAGTTGTGAGCCAACGTCAGACCACGGTGCCTTTGCAGTTGTGGTCGTTATTTGATTTGCATCTTAGACTCAGTTATTTCATGTCTTTGTTTATTTTTGTCTATTGGTAGTGGATTTGTGTCCACCGGACGAGACCTGAATTTTTGGAAACATTCAATTTATATTATTTATTATTCAGTTTCATGGATATTCATTGATCTTGGTTGTGTCTTGATTATTCTGTGGATGAGATATAGATTTCCATGTGATACTTGATTCAGTGACTTGTGAGTTATAGACAACGTTCTACCGCCGACACTGCGGCATAGGCTAGGCTTGGACACGCTTCGTATCCGAAAAATAGGTGCGGGTCATGACACTTGGCGAGACACTGCCTCGAATATATATTGAAGCCACGAATAGAGTATAGCACGACCCTGTCGTTGCGTTGCCAAGTATAGGCCAAGGTGTCTCTTTCCTAAAATTGATTCTAAGGCAAGACTAGCAAGATAATCAAAAAGGGAATTAAGCTGCACAAAGTAAATGAATGTGTCAGTTTTATATGGGTGGGCGAGGAGCACACTCCACCAGTACAATTGAGTACTGACACCCACACAGTTTTCATGTGCAGGCACAGGTATAAGCTCGATGGCGCGGAGCTCGCTTAGATGCGTCGAGGCACGGAGTTCCTTGGCATTTCGAGGCATACGGCCGTATGGAGTCAGAACTTATACGGGACATAATGTATGGACATCACCATTCCGAAGAATCTGTCACTCGTCGCCTTGAAGCTTGCATTGAGAAATGAGAGAGAGCAGAGTAACTTGTAATATGAGAGAGAAGTGAGCTTGAGAGACTTGTAATTTGGCCTCGTGCCCACATTGTAATCTTTGTTCAATATCAATAAAAGAGTATTTTGCATGACTTGTGTTTTGCTTCAAATTTCTGCTGCTGACTATTCAATGTTTCTGCTTGGAACTTCTATGCGACGACCCCCGTCGCTTAGCCTGTAATCGGCCGTTATGGACCTACCTTGCGTGAGTGCAATCTAGGCTTACGCGGTATCATGACTTAGCGAGAACGATCTCTCATACGGAAGCGGGGCATGACATAATGGTATTAGAGCACGGCTTTACGTCCTTGGACTTTCGATTGAATTCTTTATCTCCGATGTTCCGCAAACTCTGATGTCGTTTCTGCAAATCGGTATCGTTGGTGCACTCTCTCTCAAATGTTCCACGACATGTCCATACAATAAGTCTAAATATTTTGTAAAAAATCGTACGAAAGAAATTTGGTTGAACAAAAGTTCAAGTAAAAGAACGGTTGGCTAAGTCGGGCTGGACATATACACCAAGAATCGTGTCGACCTTAGCAAAGTTGCGTATAAGATACAAATTGTGTCGAACAAGAATGAGTTGGACTCGATTCATAGAATGTGGGATGACTATAGAAGTGTTATCGAACGATATTATCGTCGATGCGACATGGGTAAATCGTGCTTGGATTTTTGAGGAATGGCTCGAACGAGAATTCAAAATAATCGATTGTGATTCATAACTTGTTTCGAGGATTTGTTGAATGACTTTATCCCTGAGTGGTATAAAGGATAGCCTCGGGAATGTAGATCGATTGAGGATGCGGAGTGCCAATGAGTCTATCAGCAAGCGATGGGTATGCAAAGCCTTAGAGTGAGTATGATCAAGTAAGTTGTAATCTTGAAGTTTATGACGAGTTGGTTCGAACAGACTAGAAACAACGCGCACGAGATTTGAATTTCGCAAGTACGAAATGCAAGTGATAAGGAAAAAGATAGATTGAATCAAAGAAAAGTTAAGGAGTACGAACGGATGACTCGATCGGGGAAAACGATATGAATCTTATGCAAAAAGTTAGCACGATTGGATTATAGCGTGCATGAAAAGTATTAATTTTGGAAGTTACAAAATGACTCAAAGAAATTAGGATAGAAGATTTGCTCGATGATTGAGCTAGCATAGAACGGTAAGACTTGAGGAAATATGTTGTTCGATGACTTAAGATGGTCGGATGAATATACGTGAATTTGGTTTGGACGAATTGAACATGTAGCTAGTTCGAGGAATAATGATCGAAATTGATCTTGAATATTGAGGAGATTGTCCAGTTCGGACAATAGCATTAGTTGTACGACTCGAAATTTGCTGCAAATGAAGATCGTCAGGTTATGCATATCATCGATGGTATTGATGTCACGACCCGCTCCCGAATAATCGGACACGAGTCGGACACGCCCAGCCTTCGTCGTTAGACACGACGAAGTAAGCTGTACCAAACTAGAGAAATCTAACAGATAATCATGAAAGTATACAATCACAGCATCTAAAACGTATCCCAGAATGATCACCATAATCCACAATTCTATATATGTAAATGTACGAGTCATCAAGAATGAAATGTACATGAATTCTAAAGACAATATCTAAGAGTAAAGCTAATAGTCTAAACCTGAAACCTAAAGCTAAGTCATGAACCATCCTGCTCAGCTAAGATCCTGGGCTCTGGTCCATATGGTAGAATGGTATCCTGCAAGTATACCTGCAACTTATCCAGTCAGGAGCGGAGCTAGTATATCCAGAAAAATGAACATGTACATCATGGTATGAATCAAGAAAACAGGAATAAATGTAAAGTACAGAAAATGAGAACAAGACATGAAACTGAATAGAAAATACTGAAAGTAAAACAGGGAACATGGTAAGAGTCCTGAGCATGAAATACAACCTGAACATGAAGTACAACCTGAACATGAAATACAACCATGAAATCCTGAAATACAAACTGAATCCTGACATGTACAATATTTGAAATACTTCTAGAGTGTGATCGGCTTGGGTAGATGCAATGATAATGAAATGGTACGGCTTTGGCCCGCGTGTACGGTACGGAACCCAAGCTATTCACATGAGTAGTAACAGGGTTTGATCATATATCTATAGTATTTCCCCTCCCAGACGCAAATGATACATGGAACATGAAACCAGACAATATCGTGATATATCGTGTCATCAGGGAGATACAAGAAGGGATATGAAGACATGAAAAATAAACAAATCAGAGGAGTATACTTGCCTTGCTCCGGGTGATCAAGAAAGGGTAGTAAAGCTGTATGTCCACCTGTTTATTTGGTAAAATTGGTTAAGTTCTAGACAATATCAACTAATTATCTATTTCTACCAGTAATCTAATCACTTATATCCAACTAGCCAATTTATCACTATTATAAAATATGAAAGAGTTTAAATTTATAAAATATAGTATACAGTCTAGCTTAAAATATTACTTAAGTAGACATATCTATTGGCTAGCTATGTATCATATAATAATTAGCAATCTTTTATATTAAAATAGATAATAACATTTTCTGGAATACTACTATCAAATTTAATAAGGTATATAAATAATTAATAAACTGAATGATATAAACAACAATATGGAGAAGACAAACCAACTCGACCATAAGTCCCGAACTTCCCAACCCAGTCAAGTCCATTAGTCTGTGACCTAGCCAACAAATTTGTGTTGATTAGAATGAACTGGAGCCAACCCACACTTAAACCTGAATGGGCTTAGTCCATCCTCTTCAACAGATAACTAAAGGCAAATATTATAACTAATTCCCACTTGGCAGCTAGCTAAGCATTAGCTAAAACTTCCCGTTCCTGCAAAATATAACTCAATCTATAAATCAGTCATAACCCATGAAACTCTCACAGAACTGGTTTCGACTCCTATCCCAATTTGCCATAAAACCAACTCAGCAACCAATCACAGACGAAGCATCACATGGCAACACATATGAGTTTGAACCTACGTCCTTCTCTCATTTGAACACAACAACAAGCCACAACCCTAACTTAATTATCTGGAGCTTGCACACTGGTATAGGCAACTAAACTCAACAGGAAAATAAACTTAGTTAGGCATGACATAGTCCAACTCATCAACTAACTCTCAAACCTAGCAACAAGAGCCAAAATTTGTAGAGCAAAATCAACTGTAGCTTAAGCTTTCAAAACTAGTTTGCAAATAACACCCCGAGATCAATGTCCCAGTGATACACCAACCCAATGCCTTGCCACACACACAGACTCACCAGATCACAACACATATAAGAAGCTATAAATTCTACTTCACTCGAGTAACCAAGCCTGGTATTGGCTACCAGCATAAGCTAAACCCCCATAATTTCCAACTCAAGGATCAAGTGACAAAATGAAATTCATACAAACCAATTGATAAAAATCTAAAGTGGGATTAATACAAAATTAATTAGCAAAGAATACACAACTCAAAATAAAAACATATAAAGAATAGGTGTCCTGCAAATCTGAACCCAATTTAACTCAACAGCTATCAAAATCCATCTATAAGCCGGTCTCTACAGTTCAAAAATAACATAAAATAACTATACAATCAAAAGAGCCGTAAGAGTGTTCCAACAGCTCTCAAGTCAATGTACATTCTCTTCCCATGCTCGGACACGACCACAGCAACACGACACAGGCTCAAGGTTGGACACGAATAGTTCAGGCAATCCACAAACTAATCTAACTCCACGGCGACTCGATACCAACCGCAACTGAACACAACCACGAACGTCCCTGCACCCGTCCCCCACACATACTCCCATTAAATCTAGTTACAGAGAGTGAAAAATACACACAGTAGTTAAATGTCAATAATACCTGAAGAATAAGAGTCTGATTCGTAGTCGATACGTCTACAGGACACAGACACAACTGTCCACTCGTGTCCGAAAAAGAATTCAGTTATGTTCAGACATTACGACAAACAGAGATAGTACAAAACCAGAAGTTAATCTCTAAGTGCCGATCATTAGAAATCGATGACAGAAAACTCAATCAAACCACTTACTCGAAATGAAACACAGAACTTCCAATTCTAACCCAGAATTTCGAATCAATCAAACTCAACCCCTGCTCAAAAACATTCAGAAACCACATACTTTATTAAGAACATGCAAATTTCACTAGGATCGATCAAAATCAAATTTTGAATTAACATGAATCTTCGTCGAGATTGTTGATCGATCCAGAAAGGCTGTCGATTCCGAAATCCCATTTCAACCACAACGATCGATCCACCCATACTCCTTTATTTGATCGATCAACTCAAATAGAAGGGAACGAGGAAAAGAAGCTCACCGAAATTGTCATGATACACGTTGTTCACCATCACGGAGAAGTCGTCGCCGCGCCGTGCTCGCGATCCGCCAGAGAAGAAGAACATCATCGTCGGTCGTCGAGAAGCTCGGCCTCATCGTGGGACGCTGCTGCCGAGTCTGGCCACCGGGATGGTAGCTCTCTTCGTGGCTCAGTTACTGGTCGTCGAGATGCTGGTCGGCGCACGAATCGCCGTCGCCTGAGAGGAGCACAACCGCCGGGAGATCGTCGCTGCTCGAAGTGTTAGGAGCCGCCCAAGAGAGTCGACGTTGGTGGTCGCAAGTTTCAGATCTGCCACCGGATCAGCTACGTCGCCGTCGCCAACGAAGACTCCGGAAGAAATTAGGGTTAGGGTTTCGGTGGCTAGCAAGGGAAATGGAAAGAAAGGATCGAGAGAGTTGAGTGTGAGAAGAGAAATGACTCAGAGAAATGACTCTTCTCTCTCCTCTCTGGAATAAGTAAGGAAGAAAAGGTTTTATGCATTCAGGCCCTCCCACAATGGGTTTTAGTCACTAAGGCCCTCTACCTTTTCGAAATTATAAAGAATGCAATTAAATCACTTAGAAAATTGGTTAGAAGTTGTTATGGAGTAATTGGTTAGAAGTTGTTATGGAGTGGGGACCACTCCAAATAGATTTGAAAATTAGTTATTTGCCAAAATTCATAACTCCCTCCAAAATAATTATTAAATATTTATTCAAAATATTTAACCAACAACTATTATTATTTGAAAAGATTTTAAAATCAAACTTATATTCCTCAAAATAGGGAGGTGGAGTTACAAATCTCCTCCCCTTGAAAAATTTCGTCCTCGAAATTCGAAGGACAACAAAACTAAATTTCAAGTAAAATCACAAAGAGGTTCAATCATCAGCTATTCTATTTAATATTCAATATCAAAATACAATCAAGCAAATAAACTGGGATATTGCTCCTGCATCTCGTCCTCGCGCTCCCATGTGGACTCTTCCAGAGAGTGGCGTCTCCACATGACGCGAACAAGTAGAATGGTCTGGTTCCGCAGTTGTTTCTCCCTCCTATCCAAGATCTCCACTGGCTGCTCCTCGTAGGTCAAGCTCGAACCCACCTCTAGCTCTCAATAGTCCACCATATGGCTCGGATCTGGAATGTAGCGTCGAAGCTGGGACACGTGAAAAACGTCGTGCACTCTCTCCAAGCTAGCTGGAAGCGCTAGTCGATATGCCACCTCGCCAATCTGCGCCGTCACGTCAAAAGGCCCGATGAATCTCGGACTGAGCTTCCCACCTCTGCCAAAGCGAATGACGCCCCGAGTCGGTGAGATTCTCAAGAACACTCTGCTCCCAACTGCGAACTCCAGTGGCCATCTGCTGTTGTCCGCCTAGTGCTTCTGTCGATCCTGTGCAACTCTGAGACGTCCTGAGCCTTTGAGATCAAATACGATAATTACACAGAAGAAACTGAAATAATATGATCTAACAATGATCAAGAATTAAATAGGCACGAATGGAATGAAGTTTCGATAACAACTTAGAGGAGCAAAATCATGAAGACACAACTATTAAGTACGATAAAAAATTGATGGTTTAACACAAGTGGGCTAGGACAAGATAGGAGAATCATGGTCAGACAGACATGATTTAAGAGCAAAATTTAGACAAGACACAGACGATGTATGGAATCAAAATATGGCAATATACAATTCTGAGGAATTCAATGATCTAAAAATGCCAGAAGAAAATTTAGCAAGGGTTGATTGAGGAGACGTACGCAATACTCAAGAGATACAGTATCAAATCAGGATGAACGTGCAAGGATCTGTGATTCTCGAAAACCAATAATCATAAAAAAAAAGATATAGTTTCCATGGTGTCCGAGAACATATAGCTATTTGAAATCACTTTGCCTAGAATTCCTATCCCGCCAGTATATATCTGACTGCAGTGGACTTTCGGCTCCGTGACTCAAATAACAATATGTTACCGAATAATCTGTCAAACTTATCCATTTTCCAACATTCATTGACGAAGCAACCCAAGAGATCAAGGTATGAAGAATATGATAAGTCTCGACAGTACTCGAAAACCTATGATTGTCTAAACTTACTTCAACTTAAAGTTTCTGCCTCGCCAGTGCGCTACTGGCTGCAGTGAACCCTCGGTCTCCATAATCCAACTAATGGCTGCAGCGCGCAACTGTCATGCCATAGTAGATCATCGAATAGCCTCTCGACTTTATCCCTAGAGATTTCAAAAGAGTTTCAAGGAATTAAAAATGAGTTTAAATAGTCCAAGTCACGAAAATGTTGAAGTTACCTGACTGTTAGATTACAAGGATTTATTAGGTACTAAGAGATGACAAGGAATCCAATCAGTGAATATAAAAGGACAACCAGGGAGATTTAAAATTTCAGACAGGGAGCAAAGTTTCAAATTATAATAGAATTTCAACTGATATCTGAAATGGTAACAAGATTCCATATATGGGATATTATCCCGAAGAAATAACAGTCTCTCGAAGAATGAACAGTAACAAATATCAGATAGGAGACAAAATTTCAAAATAAGAATAAAATCTCGTATTGGAAACATGGTTCAACAATATCTCAAATAACCACGAAATCTCAGACAAAATCTCGAAGGAAAACAAACCTCCAATAGGATACAAGGTCTCAAATAGGGAACCAATATCAACAAAGTCATGATTAGGAAATAAAATCTCGAATAGGGGATCTTGACGAGGAAACAAGGTATCGAATAGGGAACAAGGTGTCAACGAGTCGCGAGTAGGAACTGAAGTTTCAAAGTCTAGAAAACCTTGAATATGAGAAAAATCACGAACGAAAGCAAGGTCTCGAAATGAGAAACGGAATCTCAAAATCTCGAAGGAAATCAAAGTCCTGAATAAACCAAATTCCAGCAAGCCCTAAATAGAGAACTGAACCTTGAGTAGAAAACAAAATCACGATTTGTAACAAGATCTGAACAAAAAATAAAATTCTGAGTAGAATCTAGAAGAGGAAGCAAAATTTCATATAGAGGACGAGTCAAATTTCAACTAGGAAACAAAATCTTCAAAACCCTCAAAGAAATCCTCAACAATGTTCTAAATAGGACGAAGCACAAATAATGCTTCGAATGAGAAACAGGGTTTCGAAATAAATTTCGAGTAGGAATTAAATCTTAATTAACACGAAGTTTGATAAAAGAACAAAATTTACAAATAGGAGCCTTCACTAGGAAACAGGGTCAGGAATGATGAATATGCAAACGGTATCGAATAATGGATTTCAAACAATTATCAAATTGTGGATCTGAAACAAGTTTACCGAAATAGAAAACAATATCTTGAAGTAAGTTTCGACATCGACCAAGGTTTCAAAATAGAAAACAAGAAGTTTCAAGAAATGGTCTAGATGCTACAAAAAATTTAAGAGAAGGTTGGATTGCGAATCAAGATACATGGTTTTCCCAACCATGCAAAAGAAATATTCTGTCTTTAATCTGTCTTCAGTATTCTTCCAAAATCACTTCAATTTCTTCAACTATCCTGTCGTAGGCTAGTCCTTGCGGTAGTGCTCCATGTGGTTGCTGATTCTGAAAAGGTGGGTCCCTTTGCTGTAGTCCGATGCTCCTCGTGCTTGTTCTCGGGCAGTACGATCAACGTCTTCGGGCAATCCTTGACTTGATGGGCAGGCGACCCGCAGTACAGGCATAGCCTTCGTCTTTTGCGGCACTCTTCGAAGCGATGTCCTGGATGACGGCAGAAAGCGCAATTGGTCATTGTCTGAATTTCCTGCTGGGCTAAAATGCAGGGCTCTGACAGGAATATACGGCTGCTGGTGTGCTGGCTACTGAGATCTTGCTGCTCTTCGGCATCAGTCTTTATGTCTCTTCTGGGCTTCAGCTTCCCATCTTGTTCCATTGTCCGTGTTATATTCTGGATCTCCTGGCTAGTGGCTTCAGTCTTCAGAGGAGTCGGATCCTCCAAATCTTAGATAATCTTCAGTGGCGGCTCCAGGTTCTCGATCTGCTTCTCGGTGCAAGATATGCGCTCGGTGTCGGGGAAGTCCAATGTCTGAGAGTCTGAAAATTAAAAGTCCTTCATGGCTCGGAGAGTGTACCCACAAATCTGGCTTGGAAAAATAGTGGCTTGCTCCCTTTGGTGTCAAGGAACTCTTGAAGCGTCTCCGTCAACTACGTACTACCCATGGGGATAGTAGAGTGATAGAAGGTAGTGGCCGCTCGAAACCCTCAAGTGTAGGTGGATTGACTGTTTCGATGTCGCGTACTTGAATTATCTAAAAAACAAAAAACTGTTAAAATGACCTAGACCTAAATACAACAAGTGTTTATAGAATATCAATACCTGATATACCTGACATACCCTTATTTCTCGATTTTTTTATGCTGTGATCAAATTTCCCTAGTGTAATCAAGTCCCCCAATAGTACACTAATACCTAGGTACCATTAGGATAGACCTGCATGGACCACCACTAAAAACATGTCACGACCCGCTCCCGAATAATCGGACACGAGTCGGACACGCCCAGCCTTCGTCGTTAGACACGACGAAGTAAGCTATACCAAACTAGGGAAATCTAACAGATAATCATGAAAGTATACAATCACAGCATCTAAAACGTATCCCAGAATGATCACCATAATCCACAATTCTATGTATATAAATGTACGAGTCATCAAGAATGAAATGTACATGAATTCTAAAGACAATATCTAAGAGTAAAGCTAATAGTCTAAACCTGAAACCTCAAGCTAAGTCATGAACCATCCTGCTCAGCTAAGATCCTGGGCTCTGGTCCATATGGTAGAATGGTATCCTGCAAATATACCTGCAACTTATCCAGTCAGGAGCGGAGCTAGTATATCCAGAAAAATGAACATGTACATCATGGTATGAATCAAGAAAACAGGAATAAATGTAAAGTACAGGAAATGAGAACAAGACATGAAACTGAATAGAAAATACTGAAAGTAAAACAGGGAACATGGTAAGAGTCCTGAGCATGAAATACAACCTGAACATGAAGTACAACCTGAACATGAAATACAACCATGAAATTCTGAAATACAAACTGAATCCTGACATGTAAAATATTTGAAATACTTCTAGAGTGTGATCGGCTTGGGTAGATGCAATGATAATGAAATGGTACGGCTTTGGCCCGCGTGTACGGTACGGAACCCAAGCTATTCACATGAGTAGTAACAGGGTTTGATCATATATCTATAGTATTTCCCCTCCCAGACGCAAATGATACATGGAACATGAAACCAGACAATATCGTGATATATCGTGTCATCAGGGAGATACAAGAAGGGATATGAAGACATGAAAAATGAACAAATCAGAGGAGTATACTTGCCTTGCTCCGGGTGATCAAGAAAGGGTAGTAAAGCTGTATGTCCACCTGTTTATTTGGTAAAATTGGTTAAGTTCTAGACAATATCAACTAATTATCTATTTCTACCAGTAATCTAATCACTTATATCCAACTAGCCAATTTATCACTATTATAAAATATGAAAGAGTTTAAATTTATAAAATATAGTATACAGTCTAGCTTAAAATATTACTTAAGTAGACATATCTATTGGCTAGCTATGTATCATATAATAATTAGCAATCTTTTATATTAAAATAGATAATAACATTTTCTGGAATACTACTATCAAATTTAATAAGGTATATAAATAATTAATAAACTGAATGATATAAACAACAATATGGAGAAGACAAACCAACTCGACCATAAGTCCCGAACAGTCAAGTCCATTAGTCTGTGACCTAGCCAACAAATTTGTGTTGATTAGAATGAACTGGAGCCAACCCACACTTAAACCTGAATGGGCTTAGTCCATCCTCTTCAACAGATAACTAAAGGCAAATATTATAACTAATTCCCACTTGGCAGCTAGCTAAGCATTAGCTAAAACTTCCCGTTCCTGCAAAATATAACTCAATCTATAAATTAGTCATAACCCATGAAACTCTCACAGAACTGGTTTCGACTCCTATCCCAATTTGCCATAAAACCAACTCAGCAACCAATCACAGACGAAGCATCACATGACAACACATATGAGTTTGAACCTACGTCCTTCTCTCATTCGAACACAACAACAAGCCACAACCCAACTTAATTATCTGGAGTTTGCACACTGGTATAGGCAACTAAACTCAACAGGAAAATAAACTTAGTTAGGCATGACATAGTCCAACTCATCAACTAACTCTCAAACCTAGCAACAAGAGACAAAATTTGTAGAGCAAAATCAACTGTAGCTTAAGCTTTCAAAACTAGTTTGCAAATAACACCCCGAGATCAATGTCCCAGTGATACACCAACCCAATGCCTTGCCACACACACAGACTCACCAGATCACAACACATATAAGAAGCTATAAATTCTACTTCACTCGAGTAACCAAGCCTGGTATTGGCTACCAGCATAAGCTAAACCCCCATAATTTCCAACTCAAGGATCAAGTGACAAAATGAAATTCATACAAACCAATTGATAAAAATCTAAAGTGGGATTAATACAAAATTAATTAGCAAAGAATACACAACTCAAAATAAAAACATATAAAGAATAGGTGTCCTGCAAATCTGAACCCAATTTAACTCAACAGCTATCAAAATCCATCTATAAGCCGGTCTCTACAGTTCAAAAATAACATAAAATAACTATACAATCAAAAGAGCCGTAGAGTGTTCCAACAGCTCTCAAGTCAATGTACATTCTCTTTCCATGCTCGGACACGACCACGGCAACACGACACAGGCTCAAGATTGGACACGAATAGTTCAAGCAATCCACAAACTAATCTAACTCCACGGCGACTCGATACCAACCGCAACTGGACACAACCACGAATGTCCCTGCACCCGTCCCCCACACATACTCCCATTAAATCTAGTTATAGAGAGTGAAAAATACACACAGTAGTTAAATGCCAATAATACCTGAAGAATAAGAGTGATTCGTAGTCGATACATCTACAGGACACAGACACAACTGTCCACTCGTGTCCGGAAAAGAATTCAGTTATGTTCAGACATTACGACAAACAGAGATAGTGCAAAACCAGAAGTTAATCTCTAAGTGCCGATCATTAGAAATCGATGACAGAAAACTCAATCAAACCACTTACTCGAAATGAAACACAGAACTTCCATTTCTAACCCAGAATTTCGAATCAATCAAACTCAACCCCTGCTCAAAAACATTCAGAAACCACATACTTTATTAAGAACATGCAAATTTCACTAGGATCGATCAAAATCAAATTTCAAATTAACATGAATCTTCGTCGAGATTGTTGATCGATCCAGAAAGGCTGTCGATTCCGAAATCCCATTTCAACCACAACGATTGATTCACCCATACTCCTTTATTTGATCGATCAACTCTAATAGAAGGGAACAAGGAAAAGAAGCTCACAGAAATTGTCATGATACACGTTGTTCACCATCACGGAGAAGTCATCGCCGTGCCGTGCTCGCGATCCGCCAGAGAAGAAGAACATCATCGTCGGTCGTCGAGAAGCTCGGCCTCATCGTGGGACGCTGCTGCCAAGTCTGGCCGTCGGGATGGTAGCTCTCTTCGTGGCTCAGTTACTGGTCGTCGAGATGCTGGTCGGCGCACGAATCGCCGTCGCCTGAGAGGAGCACAACCGCCGGGAGATCGTCGCTGCTCGAAGTGTTAGGAGCCGCCCAAGAGAGTCGACGTTGGTGGTCGCAAGTTTCAGATCTGCCACCGGATCAGCTATGTCGCCGTCGCCATCGAAGACTCCGGAAGAAATTAGGGTTAGGGTTTCGGTGGCTAGCAAGGGAAATGGGAAGAAAGGATCGAGAGAGTTGAGTGTGAGAAGAGAAATGACTCAGAGAAATGACTCTTCTCTCTCCTCTCTGGAATAAGTAAGGAAGAAAAGGTTTTATGCATTCAGGCCCTCCCACAATGGGTTTTAGTAACTAAGGCCCTCTACCTTTTCGAAATTATAAAGAATGCAATTAAATCACTTAGAAAATTGGTTAGAAGTTGTTAGGGAGTGGGGACCACTCCAAATAGATTTGAAAATTAGTTATTTGCCAAAATTCAAAACTCCCTCCAAAATAATTATTAAATATTTATTCAAAATATTTAACCAACAACTATTATTATTTGAAAAGATTTTAAAATCAAACTTATATTCCTCAAAATAGGGAGGTGGAGTTACAATTGAGGCGTATCAAAGATCGATATGTGATAACTCGGAGGTATTCTGATTCGAGGAATGACGATCATACAAAATGTTATTATTCCGATGGATGCTATGCTTGGGATTTTGATGAAATAGATGTTGGATGAAAATGATCATGTCTTGATGGTTACGCCGATAACCATAATATCGACGTTCTTGTCTTGCACGAGTGCAACTCCAGCCTCGCCCATACGTCACGTCGGATTTGGGGACGATCGTTCTGCGTAAGCACGGACATGGTGATTCATGTCACGGGAACGATCGAACTCGGAAAATCAAGATGTGGCAATTTGGATTGCTTTGACTTATGGTTAGGGGCGTAGGTGGATTCGAGGATTGATCGGACTTATTATTGATGATTGAGTAAAGTTGAGGATTGAGGACATCCAATCTGCGTATCGAGAATGAATTAGTCTAGACTCAAAATAAAAGTTACGCTCCGATGAGAACGATTATTCCGCGGAAGCATTGCATGGTGATTTCATGTCGACCGTGGATAATCGGACTCGCATGAGATTAGGGCGTGACATATTGTTAAAGTCAGACGACCTTGTAATCTATTACGTGAATTAGGATAAATGACTTAAAGAATATGAAATAAGAATTATGGTTTAGCGACAAGTCGTATCGTAGCATGCTTGACTTGGGAGGAATAGATAGGCGGATTATATCGAATATGTTTGGAAAGATAGACTATGCAAGTTGCTTGTTGGATGAACGATATTGATATGTCGAGGAAATGGTTGAACATGACTCAGTGTAGGATGGCTTTGCTGAATGACTCGGACCCCTTGGACTAAGTGTTACAAGTACGAATAGAAGATATATATAATATGTGCTCGATGTTTAGAAATCTGAGTGATACGAGCTTGAGTAAAAAAATTTGTACTATCAACTTTGGTTTGACCCTAGGATTGGGGTCAGTATTGGCATTATTGTTGGGGAACTATGATTCCAATCCTGACATTGACTTTAGCCTTGAGAAATGGCCTAGCGGGTTAGACGAGACGTCCATGTTGCAAGAGTTAGCATTGGAATAATTAATCTTGAGGATTGGTATAGATGGGTAGAATGATTCTAGAACATAAAAATACCCCTCACGAGACTCGGCTGACATGCATGTATTTCAGGGACGCCTGAATATGTGCACGATGCGACTCGAGTGAGAATGACTAATTCTCTATCATGCGGCTTGGCTGAAATGCATGTATTTTGGGGACGCCTGGGATATATGCATGATCCAACCAAGGATACGTTAAATTCAAGTGAGACTCGAGGAATGAAAAAGTGTTGAGGATTTTGAAATCGTGTTAAAGGAAAGATTGATCGTAGTGCGAGCGTGGCTCGGACTGAAGAAATGCATAGGCGTAGTGTGTGCGAGAGTTATAGAATGTTGAATAAAGTGATAAGTCGATGAGTAAGTACTCAGTTAGTTTCGAGGATAAAACTTTTTCTGAGTGGTTTATGATGTAGTGCCCCATCCCGCTCAGTCAATTGGAGGAATCGAAACGCTGATGGCGTTCTGACTTAGCCACGCAACGGCTTGCTCGAAGACTCACTCTGGTAGGTGGCTTCGGTGAACTTGCCTCAGCTTGGCCTTCATACTAATAAAATGAAAGTTTTCAAATGCACAAGAAGACTTGATAATAAAAGAGATGCATCCACATAGCTAAGGGAATAATCCCAACTTGGGTCAGACTTAGTTAGAATATGGAAAGGTCCCACGGTCGGCTTAGAAGTTTGCTCAACGTGCTTTTAAAATGACACTCGATCCTTCGTCCTGTGGCTTGGGAGAAGGAAAGCTGGTTTAAGTTGCCACGAAGTTAAGAACTTAGCCTAATTCATAGTCGTCGCCCGTATGAATGCTTGATAAAGCATGCACGGTCTCATAGTCCAGGGCCTGGCATTGCCTTGCTCGTCCCACAGGTTAAGTTATAGTGCACATTGCAGAGCACGGCTTGTGGCGTAAGTCTAGGCACCCAAAGAACTTGGTTGTTCAAGTCGAACACGTGCACAATATGTTCCCTCGATGCAAGGCTTGACGCAGCCCTTGCTCGTCAAGTCGTTGTACGAACAAGTTAGACAAGAGTTTTGCTAGGCTATCGAAGTCATAGCAAGCACTGTCCCCTGTTGTCTGTGGTTGTCAAGTCACATAGTCCTACGATCTCAAGGCTCGTCATATAAAATATGTGACTTAAGCGATAGTGTCACCTAGAGAACAAGTCAGTCTAAGACATGAGCCACGATTGGTTTAGGAAAAAGCATGCAACGGACAAAGGAATATGTTATGTTCAAGTTAAGATTGAAGACTACTTAGTAGTCGTTCCCTAGATTTCAAAGGATAGAAGTTCACGAGATCGGTCACGCTACTTGGGAGTCTCGATAAGGAAGTCTACGCGACTGGTTGTCGCCGAGATCAGTTCGCTACTTGGAAGTCTCGATAAGGAAGTTCACGAGATCGGTCCCGCTACTTGGGAGTCTCGATAAGAAAGTCCATGCGACTGGTTATCGCCGAGATCGGTCCCGCTACTTGGGAGTCTCGATAGAAAGTTAGAAAGCATGGTCATGATTAAGAAAGGACTTGGTAGATCGAGTTGAGTCTTGCATGGTCATTGGACAACTTGCACGCAAGGGAAATTCCTCGAACGATCGCCGGGGTACCGGGTTCGTGTCGGCCTAGGAGGAATTGCAGATATTGTATGGCCTTCATCGACGGTACGACTCGATTGAAGTGAACCGTTACAATATAGGTTGTGGGTTATTCGGTGGGAGCTCGTACCTCGCACACGAATGGTCACCGTATGCAAAGATCCAGTATATCTTGGCATTGCTAGTGACCGCTTATATAGATATGTCGACATTAGAGCGGCTATCTGCGTATATGCTTTTAGATTGTGTCAAGTACTAGCAAGTTACGAGTTGGGTTAACAAGGTATAATTATCGCAAGCGCTAATCTTGAATCGACGCGGGCTAGGTGTGCACGGTTGCAACACCATTTTGGATCCTAAGATTTGGCTATAGCAAGGACATGTGCTTTGGCATGAACGTGGCGTCGTCATCGAGTCATCTCGAGTTATGTCAGGAAGGGCCGTAAGGCAAGTTGGTTAAGTCTGGTTGATCCTTGGGAGGCACGACCTCGATCTTAAGGCACGATCAAGTCTATTGGCACGACCAGCACGAGTCATCCCCTTGACGTTATTGGCACGAAAATGGTCTAGAGGCACATAAAATAAGTGAAAGTCTTGGCACGGCCGAGTTTGCATAAGTTTCTACTTGGCGAGGCACTGCCTCGGATATATATTGGAGCCACGAATAGAGTATAGCACGACCCTATCGTTGCGTTGCCAAGTATAGGCCAAGGTGTCTCTGTCCTAAAATTGATCCTAAGGCAAGACTAGCAAGACAATCAAAAAGGGAATTAAGTTATACAAAGTAAATGAACGTGTCGGTTTTGTATGGGTGGGCGAGGAGCTCACTCCACCAGTATAATTGAGTACTGACACCCACACAGTTATCATGTGCAGGCACAGATAGAAGCCCGATGGCACGGAGCTCGCTTGAATGCATCGAGGCACAGAGTTCCTTGGCGTTTCGAGGCGTATGGCCGCATGGAGTCAGAACTTATATGGGACATAATGCATGGACATCGCCATTCTGAAGAATCTGCCACTCGTCGCCTTGAAGCTTGTATTGAGAAATGAGAGATAGCAGAGTGACTTGTAATATGAGAGAAAAGTGAGCTTGAGAGACTTGTAATTTGGCCTCGTGTCCATATTGTAATCTTTGTTCAATATCAATAAAAGAGTATTTTGTATTACTTGTGTTTTGCTTCAAATTTTTGCTGCTGACTATTCAATATTTCTGCTTGGGACTTCTGTGCGACGACCCCCGTCGCTTAGCCTGTAATCAGCCATTATGGACCTGCCTTGCGTGAGTGCAATCTAGGCGCAGCATCACGCCTTAGTGAGGACGATCGCCCCTACAGGAGCGGGGAGTGACACTCCCCGTCAGCTGGTAAGCTCCGTTAGAGAAGACTTTGCTTATTACATAGGGACCCTCCCACTCTGGCTCGAACTTGCCTTTACTCATGTGTGTCATAGTCATAGGACGTCTGACAGTAAGGACTAGTTCGCCTTTTTGAAAGGTATGTACTTTTACTTTACGGTTGAAAGCTTTCGAGATGCGGGCCTGATATAGCTTAATGTGCTATTGAGGTAGCAGTCGCTTCTCATCGAGTGCTTCAAGCTCCTGTAGTCGAAGATGATCATTATTTTTCACTGTTAGTTAATTAGCGATAGCTATCCTCAGGGATGGAATTTGAATCTCCAATGGTAAGACAGCTTCGTACCCGTATACCAGAGAGAAGGGTATACAGCCAGTCGGGGTATGTACAGTAGTACGATACGCCCATAGGCATTCTCCATGCTTTTCGCTCCACTTATGTTGATTGGCAGAAATAAACTTCTTGAGAAGCTTGATGATTGTCTTATTGAATGCTTCTGCTAAACCGTTGGCTGTGGGATTATAAGCTGTAGAAGCAATATTGTTGATTCGAGTGTCATTACAGAATTAAGTGAATGCTTGACTTACGAACCGAGGTCCATTGTCATGAATGATTCTTCAAGGAATTCCGAATCGATAAATAATATGATGCTTGATGAAGTTGATGACATTGCTTGTCTTGACTTCTGCAAGCGGAATAGCTTCTGCCCATTTCAAAAAATAATCGGCTATAGCCAGGATGAACCGATGTCCTCGGGATGATGGTTGATTGATAGGACCAATGACATCCATGTCCTAAGCTTCGAAGTGATACGATACTGCAGTTGGATGTAAGAATTCTGACGGTTGGTGGATAAAATCTGCATGGATTTGACATGCTCTGCATTTTCTTGTATATTCAATTGCATCCGCCACCATGTTGGGCCAATAGTATCCCATGCGTCTAATATGGTCTTGTAGCTTAGGACCAGGCTAATGTGCACCACAGACACCATCATGAGCTTTACGTAATATCTGTTTTGTCTCATCACCCGCGAGGCAACGCAGGAGCATGTCATCAAAAGATCGAAGGTAGAGTGTCTTGGATGAGTGATTGTAATAGAATTGGAGTGACCAACGATGAATTATCGTTGCTTCTTTAGGGTCTTCCGACAAGATCTCATGTACTGCGAAGTCTCTGAAAGGAGTCCTCCAATCTTCACTGGTAGTACAAATCTCGACCGCATTACTGAATTTAATATTCAAATTATTCTCGACACAGAATAATTCTCGGTTGGCAATGATAATTAATTGTTATCTTTTCACAGGAACAACTAACACCGCTGCTAGATTAGCGAGTGCATCAGCTTCTATATTGCATGCTCGGCGTACATGCTCAATAAAGAAAACTTTGAATGATATAGCAAGTTTAACTACTGTTTCTTGGTAGGGGATGAGATATTGGTGTTGGACCTCATACGTACCTCTAACCTGGTTGACGATCAGTTTAGAGTCTGCATAAACTTCAAGATAATCGATATCCAGCAGTTTAGCTAACCGGAGGCCGATGAGCAAAGCGTTGTATTCGGCAACATTGTTAGAACATGGCTCGTCTAGAGAATAGGATGTTTGAATGGCTAGCCCTTCCGGGGATACAAAAATAATCCCTACTCCAGCAATGATGATACCGTTGGGTCCGATTCTAGATGCACCATCAAAGAATAGGCGTCAAGCGAGTATTCCTTCCAAAGTCGTGTTAGACTCTAGAGTTTAATCGAGAATTTCATCGTAGAGGTTTGAAGTTTCAGGAATTAGATGAGCAGCTAAGAAGTCAGCTAAGACTTGACCCTTGACAGACTTTTGTGAAACATAGACCATATCATACTATGCTAGCAACAACGTCCATGTAGCAAGTCTAGAATTGAGTGTACTGGGCATTTTCATCAGTACTCGCAGAGAATTGACTCTGGAGATGACATGGATGGTTTGGCCTCTGATGTAATGACGCGTCTTCTGGACGGCAAACATCAAGGCTAAGCACTCTTTTTCCACCGGACTGTATCGATGTTCAGCACCGATCATCGTGCGGCTAAGGTAGTAGATTGTTTGCTCATGGCCCTTGTTATTCTTTTGGGCTAGGAGGGCACCGGAAGAATGATCCATTGCTCGAACGTACATAAAGAATTCCTGTGGTCGGAGGAACTAAGATTGGAGGGTTCATCAAATACCGCTTAATGCCTTTAAATGCTTGTTGGCATTCATCAGTCCAAACAAAAGATACACCTTTCTTTATTAATTGAGTGAACGGTATGCAACGTCCAGAGAGATTTGAGATGAATCTCCTCATATAGGCAAGTCGTCCTTGGAATCCTCGTAGCTCTTTTAGGTTGTGTGGAGGACACATCTCTTGAATGGCTTTGACTTTATCGGGGTCAACATATATACCCTTAGAGGTAATAATGAATCCGAGAAATTTACCACTATAGACTCCCAGGAATGACTTGGTGGGATTCATCTTGAGTTGATATTGACGCATTAGATCAAAACTAGTCTTCAGATCTTGGATGTGATCTTCCTTTAAATGACTTTTGACGGCAATATCATCGACATAGCATTCGACTGTTTTCCGTAAATGTTTACGAAAAATAGTACACATAGCCCGGTTGTAGGTGGCACCAGCGTTCTTAAGACCGAACGACATGACTATATAGCAGTAGACTCCCAGAGGAGTGCGAAAGGATGTATATTTTTCGTCTTCAGGATTCATCTTGATCTGATTAGAACCAGAGGATCCATCTATGAAATACATTCGTTCGAACCCGCAGGTATTGTCCATAATGACATCAGTGATTGGAGATGGCACAATATTATGTTCATGCAACCACAACCTTCCTAATAGTATATTATAGGAGATGTGACTGACAATCACATAGTAGGTGGCTTTCGTACGGAGATCGCCGATTTGAACTCTCAAACGAATCTTTTCTAGCGGTTTACTCTTTCCATAATTGAACCCGAGAATAGTTGTTACTGTCGCTGAGAGGCTATGGACTGGAATCTTCAGAGGATCCAGCAAAATTTTTGATATTATACTGAGTGTAGACCCGGGATCGACAAGAATGCGATCTACCTTCATTGTGTCAATATACCCCGTGAAGTAAAGAGGTCGGTCGTGCCGGTTGTCTTCTAGCAGCATGTCATCTTGGGTGAAGGTGATGTTTGGCATTATTTCCATCACACTATGACATTGAGGGCATACCGTAGGATCTTCGTTTGACTTCTTCAGATGTGCAAGACAAGCATCAATTTGCATCAGAGCTTCGCTTAATATTTCTTGAGTTTTCTTAGAGAGACGAAGGAGCTTGAAGATTAATAGTCTTGCCAGAGTGTTAGCTAATTGAGCCAGTATATCAAAGTTTTATAGCTTTTGAAGGCCTTGTAGTGGAGTCTTCTTCAGGTTCTTGTCAAAGCTGTAATGTCCCGTCCCGCTCAGCTCAATCGAAGGAATCAAAATGCCAACGGCGTTCGGACTTAGCCATGTGACGGCCTGTTCGAAGTCCTGCTCGGTCGAGGCAACTCCTCGCTTAGGTGGGTGGCTTCGGTGAACTTGCCTCAGCTCGGCCTTCACACTAATAAAATGAAAGTTTTTAACTGAACAAGTAGGCTTGAATAAAAGAGACGAATCCACATAGCTAAGAGAATAATCCCAAGTTGGGTCAGATTGAGTTAGAACATAGAAAAGGTCCTACGGTCGGCTTAGAAGTGTCGTATGGTGTGCTTTCAAAATGACACTCGGTCCTTCGTCCCATGGCTTGAGAGAAGAAAAGTTGGTCTTCGCCTCAAAGCTATGAATTAGCCTAAGTTATAGGCGTCGCCCGTGTAAATGCTTGATAAAGCATACATGATCCCATCATCCAAGACTTGGTATAGCCTTTGCTCGCCCCACGGGTTAAGTTGTATCACACGGCTTGTGGCATAAGTCCAGTCACCCAAAAACTTTGGTTGTTCAAGTCAAATGCGTGCACGGTATGTTCCCACAATGCAAGGCTTGACGCAGCCTTTGCTCGTCAAGTTGTTGTACGATTAAGTTAGGCAGAGTATTACTGGGCTATCGAAGTCATAGCAAGCACTATCCCATATTTTCTACGGTTGTCAAGTCACATAGTCCCATGATCTTAAGGCTCGTCATATAAAGTATGACTTGGGCTGTAGTGTCACATAGAACATAAGTCGATTCAAGGCACAAACCATGGTTGGTTCAATGAAAAGTTAGCCAAGGTTTACGACACTAAAGAACACGCTTTGTTCAAGTTATGCTTGAAGGCTATCACTTAGCCATTCATTGGTTGAGTCAATAAGAGTATGGAAATAATAGAAAAGATGTCAGAACTATAGGTCAATCGCCGAGGCAACCCTAGTTTGGTCTCTGCAAAGAAGTATGTGAAGTAGAGAAGTGAATCAAAGAAATGAAATGAAATTATTATGAAACAAGGAAAGATGCATCGAGTCTTGCATGGTCACTGGACAACTTGTCGACAAGGATAATTTTGTTCCTCAGACGGTACCTGTAGCCACAGGACCAGTCTGGCCTAGGAGGAACATGCTTGCGGGACCCTCGGATGGTGTGTGACCTGCCCCGAGGGGTGTACCGTAGAGCAGGTAGTACGGGAAATTCGGCAAGATCGTGCCTCGTTGTATACGAACTTACCATATTACCCAATTAAGGTCCAAGTATAGCTTGTGGTGCTAGTGACCCTTTCATATAGATGAGTCGGGATAAGAGCGGCTATCTGCGTACCTGCCTTAAGGAGTCAAGATATGTGAGCACGGTTTAAATTGGTTACGAAGTATTAGCTTGGTATAAAACGCAGTTGCTAAGCCTAAGATCTGGCTATAGCCAAGGTACGTGCTTCGGCACAAGATATGGGTCGACTAATGAGTTCGTTGGCACAAAGTACATAAGTTCGATTTGAGTCATTTCAAAGTTAAGTCAGGAAGGGTCGTAGGGCAAGTTGGTTAAGGCAAGTTGAGTTGCAAGGCACGACCTCGATACGTCATGGCACGACCATGTTGTTATGACACGAGCATAGGCAAAACCCTCAGTGGAGAGGCACTGCCTCTATTATATTGAAGCACGAATAGAATATAGCATGACTATGTCGTTGCGTCGCTAAGTATAGGCTGAAAGGCAAGCACGAGTCAGTGCGTTGATGTTGCAAGTACGAAAATAGTCTAAAGGCACAACGATAAGTAAGTTATCGGTGCTAGGCACGATGATGGTCTAGAGACATAAATAGGCCAGGCGTGATGTCCTAAAACTGACCCTAAGGAAAGACTAGAAAGACAATCATAAAGGACTATTATACAAAGTAAAATGAACGTATCAATTTTGTATAGATGGGCGAGGAGCTCACTCCACCAGTGCAGTTGAGTACTGACACCCATACAGTTTTCATGTGCAGGCTAAGGTAAAAGCTCATTGGCGCAGAGCTTGCTTGGATACGTCAAGGCACGGAGTTCCTTGGTGTCTCAAGGCGTACGACCGTATTAAAAACTTTATTTATACGGGACATAATATATGGACATCGCCTATCTGAAGCATCCACTGGCTCGCCAATTGTATTGAGAGATGAGAGAGAGCTGAGTGACTTGAAATCAAAGAGAAAAGTGAGCTTGAGCGGCTGTAATTTTGGCTACGCACCTTTGTAATCTTATGTTCATTATCAATAAAGACTCTGATTTTGTTTTAATGCTTGTGTTACCTTTTATATTTCAATCTTTCTGTTTGGGACTTCTGTGCGACGATCCCGTCGCAAGCTATTGCAATCGGTTGTTATGAAACTGCCTTGCACGAGCATAATCTAGGCTCGTGCGGCATCACGCCTTAGCAAAGATGATCGGTCCTACAGGACCGGGGCATGACTAAAGCGAACATGCTACTTGCCTTTATCAGCTATTGTCGATTTAGAAGGACCCGAATCAGCTGGTGGAGCTGATGTTGAAAGAGCATCAGGAGTAGAAGGAGGATTGATTCTCTTGACCATCTGAGTAGTCTCTGAGGTAGAGTCTTCCGGATCTAGTACCGGTCAAGACTTATTCTTCTAAAGCAGGTGAGAGAGAAACCATGTTACAGGTCTTCACTCGTGCCTTGACTTTGGAGGACTTCTTTCTTTGATGAGGGAACATGTGATCTATTCCAAATCCCAGTCCACCCCGAGACCTGTTGTCTTGAAGTTGTAGAGATAGAGGCATCAGAGACCCTTTTCTATTGTTCATACCTGGTGCTTTCTGAAAGTCATATCCATCTTTATCATCAGCTCACGAGATTGCTGACTATATCGATGAAATTCAGGTTGGTAGTTGACTTCGGACGTCTGTGGGCAGTCTCTAAAGAGGAAGACGTGGATCCTACCGGGATGAAAGTAGCTTTCAAAGAGGGAACACGGCCATCAAGTGATGAGTGCTCACTTGAAGTCATGTTGTATGATTTGTACTTGGCCGACTTTTTTGACTTGCCAGAAGAGATAGTTGTTTTCTATTCGAATTCGGCGATGAGGTCTGGATGAACCCACATGATTTCGCCTTTGGCTGTTGACAGTGGCACTAAACCATTACTTCGTATCGACGGGAGGTTGACGATCTCCATAGTTGCCTTAGGTATTGGGACAACATCATCAGGGACTAGCTGAGGAGCGAAGTCTCCAAATTATAAAAAGACGGTGTTGGCTGTTACCGTCTTTTCGTCCTTTCGGAGAGTGATTGTTTTGGCATTGATTAATTCCTGGATCTTTCTCTTGAGTACATAGCACATCCTGGTTAGATGTTCCAGAAACCTGTGATACATACAATATTTAGGATTGTCAGTCTTACCTACTCGTTTGGCCGTCTGATCTCCAACAGTTGAAGCTTATTGCTTTTGATTAAGCAATCAAAGATGCTCATGACGTCTTCGTCATCGAAGGAATACTCTTCCTTGGGTCGTGGTGCTACCCTCTATGGAGGTGTTGTTGCCGTAGGTGCTGGCTGACCTACATTGATGGCTAAGTCTTCTTTGCCTTTGCGATTATTTTGGTGACTACCGCTGCTGGTAGCAGGATGTTTTATCTTTGTCCAGATTCGATATCGGGATGCCTAATTGCTTAAATTTCTCAGCATTATCTTCAGCTGCTCTGGCACTTACAATGAAGGAACCCCAATCTTTAAATTGTGTAGGTCCCGTCCATATACTGACTATAGGTAACAAGTTTGATTTGTAAGTTTCTATAGTCAATGCGTCAGGGGTACCCAGAGGCATTTTTAGTGCCCCTCATCGGAAGCGCTCAATGAAATGTTCGGTTGTTTGATTTTGTTGAGAGCGGACATAGTCATGTCGTGGGTCCCTTCATAGAATCGTTCTAGGAACATCTGTTTTAATGCTGCGAATGATGTTATGCAATAATCCGATAAGCTTCGATACCAGTCATAGGTAACACCCGCTAAGCATCCGATAAATACTCTAGTAAGTAGAGCATCGTTCTGTTGGAGATGATCAGTCATCATTTCTAAGTGATTGATATACTGACTCGGCGATGTGCTGCTGTCGAATAACATTATGGTCGACATCTTGTATTTAGGTAGGAATGGGACTTCCTTCCATTGTAGGATAGGGTTGTTTGATCCCCAACTTTTGTAATCCCTCATTTTGCTTAAAAGCTTTAAACGGACTTCGTAGGAGCTTGACTGCTTCGAGAGGGTCTCCCGTTGCTTGAGGAGCAGCAGACTGATTTGTTGGATTGGGATGTGGAACCGTATGGCAAGTACCACCCCCAGCACCAGAGTGACTTGGAGTGGCCTGTGCTTGAAGGTGTATAACCTCCAAGACGGTGGTATTTAGCAGAGGCTATACTCCAGGGCCAGTATTTATAGGCATTGAACCTGCTGCATGTTCTTGAGTTCGAATTGGGTTCACAATTGGTGGAACAACATATTGTGTCATGATTACTACGTGTATGCTTGTAACTATGTCAGCCATGGCCTTCATATTAGCCTCCAAGGCAGCAATTCTTTGCTCTTGGTTAGCAGAACTGGAAGCGTCCTGCTCTTCATTGGTCACATAGGCAGTCACCTCTCTTGATACGAAGGATGAGCTGGTAGATAGGATAGTCCGATTAGAGTCTTCGCTATCGGCATCGATGTTTAGCAGACTGCTACCCCCAGGATTGGAATCGAAAAGATTTCTTTGACCGAGGAAATCTCGGCTTCTTGATCGTGTGTTTTGGTAGACTCCTTCAGAGGAGTCAAGAGCTTGATTACAAAATTATCGGCTCGAAGGTCGTAATGAATTATGCCTCGGGTGTCTTCCACCCCTAGTGCTATGAGATGTCATATTGATAGAAGCAAATAGCAATTCGTTTTTGTCCACCAGGATCATATTGGGAGATCGAGAGTAATTCAAACGGTTAAACACAGACCATTTTGCTGGCTTGCAGCAGCACTTGACATCAACTTCATGCGAATTATAGCGACGTTTGTCATGTGCAGTTGCTGATGCACGAAATGAGTTATCTTCATCTATTAGGATAACATTAGGAGAGCGATGATAATTCAAGCAGTCGAACACAAACCGTTTGGCTATCTTACATCAGCACTTGATTACTATCTCATGATACTGGTTGCAGTGATGTTCGTTATGTGGAGTCATCGATGCACGAGATGAACTCATGGTCTTCCGCTTTTGTACAATGAGTTCACAGAGATCAGGTACAATGGAAGGAAAAAAGAAGAAAAAGGAGGCAGACTATGCCTGATTATATTAGGAATATGATGCATATTCCTAAACTTTTGTGTTCCCTACGTGTACAGGGCAGTATTGAGCTCATTGGCATAGGTGAGTGGGTTATGGCTCTTAGAAGTCCTCATTGTGCGTGAACTAGTAGTTGGCGCAGACTGCATCTATATCTTTTGGCACGCCATATGACCCGATTGAAGTTCTGTTATGTACTTATTGAGATAGGCACGCATATCAGTATCTGGAGTCACTTGGTTGTCGGTCTGTGACACCTTTAGTCTTTCATGTTCTGTTCTTGATATGCACAGAGTGGAGAGATCATGGCGATGGCTTGATTGGCGCAGAGCAGCTTGGCGCAAATCAGTCTGGCGTGGAGTAGGTAGGATGCCTTGGTGTTCTGCGCACACTAGCACAACGTGTTTGGCTCGGCATCTATGGGCAAAAGGAAGTAAACTTTGAACATAACTTATTTTCTTGGCATTGCCAAGAGAAGTGGAGTTTTTGTTCAAAGATGTTCTGGTACTGATTGGTACAGAGGCACAATCGAGTGATTCTTCCACCAAGTCAAGGACTGAGGAAGAGTGGGGAGTGGCCATTGGGCTCTTTCCCTTGTCTTTGAGTAGCAACAGCAGTGATTAGCACGTCAGTGGACTTCGGAGTCCAGATAGCACATGCCTTATCCTTGGCAACAACATTGGTGGCGCACTTGGCAGTAGCAGTAGCGTGCTTGGCACCCCCAGCGCCAATTAGTTCTTCGTAAACTATTTGGTCGAATTCGATGACAAAAGTCTCCTGCGTCGTACCGACCGACGCAATATCGTATTGAGTTGTCACCTTCTCATCAGAGTAGAAAGTCATCACAAGCAGAGTCGCCATTTTGTTTGCAAAAACAAAAGTTTTCTGAGAAAACTTAACTAAAACTAAGAAAAAAAAGTACAAGAGTACAATTTGATTCTGGGAAAGTACAACTTTAGGAATCTGATCAGAAGACGATCATTTTATCCCTTGGACGATGCGATGTCGGAGGAGAAAAGCTCTAGAACGTGCTGCAAAAGTGATGAAGAAATACTGAGAACTCTTGTTAGAATACTGTGATCATTAATGATGCCTTGAGAAGTGATTTGGAACTCCTTTTATAGAGTTTTGGGATAACTGTCAGGCAGTTACAATGATTGGTGCACAGTACAAAAGTATGATGATTGTGCATTGTTTGGTGCACCATATTCTGTTTCACCCGTTTGCGCGAACGGTTAACTTAACCACATGGGACGCATGGCATCATGTGAGAGAAATGCACTTGGTCGTGGGCAGTATCGCGTGTACATTCTTCGAGATTAGTGGCATACGTGCTACACCATCTTTAACTACTTCTGGATGCCAGTTCATGAATAACACGTTCTGGTGATTGACGCCAACTATGAAACATTCTAAGCATTGAGTCTGTAAGGAGTTGGTCACTTCGTGCCATTGATGAATAGCGCGGAGTAACTGACAGTTATCATTATAACAGATTTGACAGGATCCTCCTCGAGCGCCGCACGCTCGGGATTCGAAGTGATTTCTTCGACTACTGTATTGTCAGTCATTATGACTGACGACCTAGCTTCTCGAGGAAGCTCGCCACGTGGCGGCCTACGCTATCTAATGTCAGACGCCATTTGATGATAAGCGTCATTTGATACCAGGCGCCATTTGATAGATAGGGCTATGCGCTATTTGTGAATGGCGCTATGCACTGTTTTGATATTTTTAAAGCTTCTACAATTGTGAGTTTGGAAAAAAAAATGGTTGTCACATAGGAATGCCAAGCTTTCTTTTCAAAAGTACTTCTCCAATGCAAATGTGAAATAAAGTATGGAGCTGACATGGCAATGACATGGCAAAGTCAATGTGAAGTTGGTTGTCTATATCTAGACAATGCACTTCACAATGACTTTATGTCAACATAATCAATTGTGAATAAAAATATTTATAGAAAAAGTAGAAGAGTGGAAGTTGTCTTGGAAGTTGTAAAAAAATATTTTGTATTGTCTTCTCAAACTTTTGCATTGGAGAAGACTTATCAAACTTATTGTCTTTTGTGAATATAATCTTACCACCTATAGAAGATATTGTCTTGTGTCTCTTGTCACCTAAGAATCACAACCCAAACAAGACAATAGGGTTGGAGATGCTCTTATAGCATTATATTTCTAGACAAAAAAATTTGGAGATTTTTTTTTCTACATGAACCCCAAAATTTACTAAATCCTAAATTTCATTCAAACTTTAAAATTTTCTACTAAAAAGTTTTTTTCTACGGAATCTCCAACTCAAGTATATTTTCTTTCATAATTTTGTCATAGAATTGTTGTATTGTGCTACAATGCTAATAAAAATTCCTAATTTATCATCAGGATCGACCCTGGTCCAGGACGACCGCCCAGGGCCCATGATCATAAGGGGCCCAAAAAATTAGTTTAAAAATAAATATATTAATAATTTTGTATATCAAATAGAACTAGTATGTACCATGGGTCTTTAGAGAAAGTTATTGTGGCGTATTGGTTAATATTTTATACTGGTATACTAAAAGTCTTAAGTTTAATCCTTGGCTGTAATTTTTTTAATATTTTTTATATTATGTATGGGAGCCTTATTTTGAAAGCTCGTGGGCCCCCATGAGCTCAGGACCGGCCCCGTTGATCATCCAAAATTTGACATTGTGAAATTGATCTCTGATTATATAAAATTATTTGTTGACAATAATAAGTCATAGTTGGAGTCTGATTAAAGACTCGTTGCTACAGGTGGTAGATGATTTCTTAATATCTGGTCGGCTTTTGAGAGAGATGAACCATACATTTCTTACACTGATCCTAAAAAATGAAGGAGCCACAATACTGGGTGATTTCAGACTAATTGCATGTTATAATTTTTTTAATATAAAATTATTACCCATCTTATGTGTACCAGGATGCAGGAGATTATGCAAGGGCTTATTTCGGCTAACTAGGCGGCATTCATCAAAGAAAGATCAATTGCAGAAAACTGTCTCCTAGCGCACGAGTTGGTTCGTGACTTTAACAAGGCAGGAGGGAGGAAAGGTTGCATTAAACTTGATCTGAGGAAGGCATACAACATGGTGAACAGAAAATTTGTCTGCAAAGTTTTGGACAGTATGGGGTTCGATAGATAGTGGGTGGATCGGATTAAGGAGTGCATCTTTACTCCTTTTTCGATACTTATCAATGGCCAGCAGTATGGGTACTTTGGCAGCAACAGAGGACTACGCCAAGGAGATCCCCTCTCCCCTTATATGTTTACTATAGTCAAGGAGTACTATACTTGCCAGATGGATTTGGTGGTCCATACGAAGTGTATTACTCCGCTATTTCAGTGCATCTCGCCTTATGTTTCTCATCTAATCTATGCTGATGATCTCCTAGTATTTATAGAGCCATCGGAGAGGAGTATATCTACTTTGATACAGGTCCAAGAGGAGTTCAGAAAGTTTCGGGTCTTTCACTGAATAAGAAGAAGTCACAAGTATTTTTTAGCAAGGACTGTCCTCAAAAGGATTATTTGTCGGCGATGCTTGGGATAGAACAAGGTCAGCTTCCTGTTCGATACCTTGGATTACCTATGTCAATTAACTATGCAAGCAATATGGACTGCATGGGTCAGGTAAATTATGTGCAAGGACGATTGGAAGGTTGGCAATCCCAACTTCTATCCTTTGGTGGATGCATAGAGCTGGTGTGATCTATTATATTGACGATTACTGCTTATTGGCTACAGCCATTATCATCTCGATTGGCACCATGAAGGAAATCGAACGGCTGTGTGCTAATTTTGTTTGGAAAGGGGGAATGCATACTATAGCTTGGGATGAGCTTTGTCAGACAAAAGAGGAAGGGGGTATTGGACTCCGCTCGCTATCGACTCTCGGGGAAGTTGCTATTCTAAAATTGGCTTGATGCTTCTTGAAAGGAAAATCCTTGTGGGCGGCATGGATGAGGGAAAGGTACATCGGCACGGGCAATTTCTGGGTGATGGCAAGTAGCAATAATTTCTCTATCACTTTTAAGAAGATCATCTCCCAAAGGTCGACGTTGAAGTACTGCATCAGTCGGGTGATATACGATGGCCATTAGACTAGCTTATGGTTGGATCCCTGGCTCAACAAGAATAACTTCATTGGCAGACTAGGGTAGCCGACGTATGAACTCATTGGTCGCAATGCCTCCCTGGAAGTTCTAATTTCTAATGGAATGTGGAACCTCACAGATAGACACATAGAACAGTGGTTCAGAGGTGAAATAAGGAGTATGACGATTACGGGAGGAGGGGGCGACGATCACTGGTCATGGGACGGGGCACTGGCGGACAAGTTTTCACAACGACTGGCCTACGAGAAGGTGAGACAGGTGTTCCCGAAGGTGACATGGGCAGAAGTGGTATGGGTGAAGGAAGCAGCAGTAAAAAATAAAGTTGTGTCTATATAAAGCAGTTCGGGATAGGCTACTCGCTAAGGAGAGACTCGATCGATTTGGAGTTCGGCTACCAGATGCTTGTTGTGCTCTATGCGGATGAGGAGTAGAATCGCACGACCATTTGTTCTTCTAATGTTCTTTCTGAGGGCATTTGGCAGTACTATAGATTGCAGCTGGGTATGGCAAGCATGAGCGATGAAGCATTACCGTCCATAGTAGAGAAAATTATAGGGATGAGAAGCCAAGGTCAGCAGATATACAGACATGTCAGACTCAGGCTATTGTTGGTAGGCATGTGTGGCGGGAGTGCAACTGCAGCGTTTTTGAAGGAAGGTATATCTCCATCTCAAAACTCATAAATAATATTACTAGCGACCTCACTTCAATGGAGGCAGGGTAGACGGAAGGGGAGTGAGAGTGTTTAATGCACCTGATACAAGTCGTGATTGTATGTATGGTTTCTCCTTATCAATATAGTACCTTTTCTTCATATATATATATATATATATATATATATATATATATATATATATATATATATATATATATATATATATATATATATATAATAGTGGGGTCACATGACCCCATTGGGCCTATGCTGGCTCCGCCAGTGGCAATAAGGGTTAGGATTTTACTGGTTTAAATTATAGTAAAAGGAAGGGCAATAGTCCATCTAGCTTAAATTTTACTATGTATGTATGTAACATAATGGGACTTTGGGTTCTAATGAGAGAAGTGAGAATGCATGAAAAAAAGAAAAACGTCGAGAGAATTTAATGATAAGTGGACAAACATGATTTTTTTTCTAGACAATTACCATTGTAATAGCCCCATCTAGCTCATATTCCGTAATGTCACACTTTTTAAATTTAACCTAATTCATATTGTGAATTTTGATAGTTGATTTTGATATCGCCATATATAGAGTAAGAGAAGACCAAGGGAAAAAAATATGGCTAGGTTTTGCTTAATTGCAGGGCAAGGAGAAGGAAGAAGAAGCAGGGACAGCCCTGAGCTCATAGAGCTCGAAACGAACCTCCAAAATTGGGCCCCTATACATAAGGTATAAAAATAAAAAAAATTAAATAAAAGTAAATTAAAAAAAGAAGAAGTATTGTTACCAAGAATTTAACCAAGATCCTCTTATAAGTAAGCCTAACATAGTAACCACTATATAATTATCTTATGTTAATTAAGGTCCATAAATTTATATTTAAACTAACTTTTTTTTGGCCCTCCGAATACCTGGACCTTGGGCAGTTGCCCTGGCTGCCCTGAGCCAGGGCCGGTCCTGAGAAGAAGATTGAAGCAACAATAACCCTTTCCTAATTTCTCACCCCCTCTTCCTAAATCAATCACAATCTTTATTTGCTTTCAGGGTACAATGCTTGAGAATTAATGTTCAATGTTCTTTTCCTTACTTTACTAAAATTGTGAACCCCCACCTAAAAAAGAAGGTTTCCAAGTATTACTCTTCTTCTCCTTGGTCCTTACCGAATAAAGAAAAAAGTTTAGAATCAAATGTTGCATCATTTTCCAATGTTTGATTTTGGTTTGATAAACAAATATTAAACTTTCTCATTCATAACACAATTTTGACAATATTTACTCTATTTACATCAATTTATTTCACTCTCTTGATTCAGGTCACAACTAAACACTTGAATTATATTTTACAAAAACAAAAGTTGTAACCAAATAAAGTAAATAAATTATTCCAAACAATATATTTATAATCATTTCAAACAATAAATTTGTAAATATATACATCTTCATCAAATGTACTAAAATAATGTATTTGCAATGCCACGTACAATAACAAATAATCAAATGATATATGTAATAATCGATGCACAGTATTTTTCATTTTATAGCTAAAAGTTACAAGGCGAAGCAAACTAGGTTTTTTTTTGTAGGGTTGGACAACGTAATATAATTGGCATTATGTTGACAATCTAACTCGGATGTTTGGTTGGACAAAAACAAGATGTAATGTAATTGCGATTACAAGTTTGATCAAATTACATCAGTTTACGTCATAAAACCTATGTGTCACGCCCCAGAACCAGAATACTGGAGAGCGGGGGCAGACATAGCCAGCTACGTATAATGAAATGGAATCCATCTCACCATACGGTCACGGCTGTCTAGATATGTGAGGGTTTATCTACAAGCCATCAGTCTCTTAAGGTCATATATTATCCTATTGTCTCAATCTCAACCAACTAATAATAATCACAAGATACCAGATCACCAAATATACAATTGTAAGGCGTCCCAAACATTACATATCCAGATGATCATGAAGCTAGTCGTACAAAATGTAAGGACTAGCAAGAGTTAAGTCATACATGATCAACCTCGAGTTGCCAATCATGATTACAGCCCGTAGGCAGACAGAAGTAAAGTGCATCGAGCTAACAAGTGCTCGTCGGCTAAACGCCTAAAAGAATAATGTACAATAGAGTGGGAGGACAAAAGAAACCCACTCGTTTCCCTGGTTACGCCTGGCGGTCACCATCGGGCTGGAAGGCAGGTAGATCCTTTGCTGCTGCTCCGGTATCTGGCCATACAAAACCAGCTGGGTCAGACCCCAGAAAGAGCAAGTGCCACAAAGGAGGCCACAAAATAAGAACTAAAGCCAGCAAATTAGCACAATAATATAATTACATAATAAGAGACAGTAATTTAAGAAAAAGCATGATAGGTGAATATAAAAGATAATCTTGTACAGAATCGATAAAAGACAGAGCATATAGAAAAGCATGACAGGATGATATGCGATGAGATAACCATGGGACTATTCAGATAACCAGGTTACAACCAGAAAACCAAACAAGGACCGAGGTTGTAACCCTTCGTCTGAACAGAACTTGGTTTCTCCCACCATTTATCGGCAAGATAAATATAAGAAATCTGGTCATGCAATTATTCATGATATAGAATTAAGAATAAGCACGAGTAAGCATGTCATGTCAGAAATTGTACAGGATCAGGACGAGACAAGGCTGGACTAGACTCCATCCAATCAATCACGGCCAAGCAATAAATACGGCTTGCTACTTTAACTAACTAGGGTTATCACAGGCCTAGTTACTAGCAAGATGCAATGAGAATTCCAAGTCCGGTTACCTGTTTGTTACTACCTGAGTGATCCCAGCAAGAAAGGGAAAAGATAGCAGGATATAGCAGACACACTGTAGTAAGATACATGTGTCCTAAGGTACCACACTCGACGGCGGGCTGGAAGTGCGCTCATCTCGACGGATAGCAACAAATCCCAAGTATATATATATATAAGACCGGGACCAAAGGGGCAACGGGTAACTGAAAAATTCTCCATGAACTATTTGATCAATCTAGTCATTAATCCTAGTCATATTCAGTATGAATCCCTGACCGTGGGAAACCAGGGATTCATGTCCTAGACATGATGCAAGACGAGACAGGTTCATTTGTACAAACACATTCACCCACGGTGTCCAGGCCATTTATTCTTGTCAAGTCGTGTTAGCCGTCGCAACAACGTTTAGTTATCAAGTCATGTTACAAGTCAGGGGTGCACTGCCACGGTCACTACCAGGTTATTGCATCATGTTACAAGTCAGGAGTGCGCCGCCACGGGCCACTATCAAGTTATCAAGTCACAAGGATTAATTACAAGTTACAAGTTAGGTGTGCACCCACCGGGTCACTAGCAAGGAGATCAGAGAATACCAGGATCATAATTCACAGAAAATCCCGAAAACCGAACTAGTCATAACCAATTACTTGAAAATCGTGTTAGGCCGTGTCGGGTCAAGATAGTCGTGCTGTGTTGAACAGATCTCAGAAAAACCCAATCCACAAAAGAGAAACCAAGTCGAGAAATAAAACCAATACTCCAAGAGCCAATGGGTTAAGCAAGGGGTCAGGGGGTTGGGTGTACGCGCAAGAGCACGCACGCAGGGGGAGCATACACGCAAAAGCACGCACGCAGGGGGAGCAGCGTACGCACAAAAGCACGCACGCAGGAGAGCAGCGTACGCGCAAAAGCACGCACGCAGGAGAGCAGCGTATGCGCAAAAGCACGCACGCAGGAGGAGCAGCGTACGCACAAAAGCACGCACGCAGGAGAGGGAAGCGTACGCTCAGGACATGCGTACGCTCAAGTCAGGGCACACTCAAGTCTGCGTACCAGGGCACGCTCAAGTCTGCGTACGCAAGAGACACGCTTCCAACAGGAAGCGTACCCAAGTCTGCGTACGCAAGAGACACGCTTCCAACAGGAAGCGTACCCAAGTCTGCGTACGCTGCGCTAAAGAGCGCGCGCAGCTCAGTGGCGTAAGCTAAAAAGCTCTGCACACTGCTCACTGTCTTCTCCAAACCAGCAAGAACTCCATGGTTGAACCCAAAGCTTCAAAAGTTCATAACTTGGTCAAAACAAGTCCAAATCCAACTTTTCAAATGTCAAAATTGGGTAGAAGAAAATTTCCTACAACTTGGAACCATCAAAACTTGAAACAAAGAAGTTTGATAGATCAAAACCACCAAAATCCGAAAATAGCTAAAACCTAGATCTAGAACAATGGAAACTCCCAATCACAAAATGCCAAGTACTAATGTTGATCACCATGGCCTATCTAGCTAATGGACAAATAAAATGTGATTCTCATGTGGTGGCAAGGTGCACTTGCCTATGGGTGTGGAGAGTTGTGTGGAGGAAGAAGAAGAAGAAGAAGAAGAAATTTTAATGGAGGGAAGTAATGAGGAGAGAGAGAAGGTTGGTAGAGTTTTAATGAGGGTGGGATGTGGTGCGTTGAGGGTGGAGCATAGGCTAAGGTGTTCCAATACACATTAAATCAAACCAAACCAACCCAAACCAATTAAAACCGAGCCATGCCAAAATCCAAGATACGAGAAATACCGAAATTCCACCAGTTGAGAAAAATAAAAATACATGCCAAAATCCAGATACGAGTAAAAATACGAAATACGGGAAATACGAAAAAATGAGGGTGACACTATGTAATCATGATTATATTACAACTTAAGAGGACATTTGGTGTGCGGTAATTTTTTCGTTTTTGGTCTTTTTTTTTTCGATTTTTGCATTTTTGTCGTTTTTGCTCTTTTTTAGTTTTTGGTCATTCTTGCTCTCCTTTTTAGCGTTCTTGGTCTCTCTTTTTTTGTAAATTTTGGTCGTTTTTGCTCTTTTTTTCATTTTTGGTAATTTTTTCTCATTTTTAATCCTTTTTGCACCTTTTTATCGTTTTTATCAATTTGTCTCGTTTTTATCTTTTTTTGCTATTTTTTTGGTCATTTCTTGATTTCTTCCCTTTTGCTCGTTTTTGCTCTTTTTTCATTTTTGGTTGTTTTTTCTCGTTTCTTTTTTCATTTTTTCCGTTTTCTCGTATTTTTTCGTATTTTTTCTTTTTTGTCAAATTTTCTCGTTTTTGGTCGTAATTGGTCTTTTTGTTTTTTCGTCCCGAGTCCTTTTTTGCCATTTTGGTCCTTTTTGATCATTTATTTTATCTTTTTGTCTTTTTTATTGTTTTTTTTCTTTTTTTTTATTTCAGTTTTTTTTCGTTTTTGTTGCTTTTTCTCATATTTTGACAGTATTGTTCGCTTTTTGTCATTTTGGATCGATTTTTGTTTTTTTTTGTCGTTTTGGATCATTTTTTATCGTTTTTGTTATTTTTGAATTTTTGTTTTTGTTTTTCTTATGCTTTTTTATTTTTTGTCTTTTATGTAATTTTTGGCCATTTTTGCTCGTGTTTGTCGTTTTGGGTCGGGTTTTTTTTGCTCGTTTTATCGTTTTTGTCTGATTTAGTCAGTTTGGATTTTTTTTTATCGTTTTTTTAATTTTTGATCATTTCTTGTTTTTGGTTTTTTTCGTTGGTCCTTTTTTGTCAATTTTGTTTATCGTTTTGATCGTTTTTTATTGTTTTTGATATTTTTGGTCTTTTTTTTCGTTTTTTTGCCATTTATGGCCGGTTTTGCTCTTTTTTTGTCGTTTTATACCCTTTTTGTGAACTTTTTTCGTTTTTCTCATTTTTGGTCATTTTTTATTTTATTTTTTCCTTTTCATCGCTTTTGATTGTTTTTCAATTTTTGATGGGTTTTTTTTCCCTTTTTTTTATCGTTTTTGATCTTTTGGTCTTTTTTTCGTTTTTTGGTCGTTTTCCATTTTCATCCCTTTTTTTTTTCCGTCACTTTTTTGTTTTGTTCGTTTGGTCATTTTTTCTATTTGTATTTTTATTTTTTTTTCCCACTTTTGGAAGGACAAAACAAAAAATCCCCTTTATTTATTATTTATTTTATTTTTTTCATTTAAATTTTTTTTCCTTTTCCTTTTCTTTTTTCTTGTTTTTTATTATTATTCTATTATATTTTTGAATTTTTTTATTTATTAACTTTTTATTTTATGTTGTATTTAAAAAAAAATTATATTAACTCAATTACATTACATGGTAAACCAAACATATGAATACAGTTGACACTAAATTACATGATTTGATTACATGTTTCAACAAAACATAGTAAGTAACTGTAACTCCATTACATTATAAACTCATTTACTTTACAAGCTCAATTTTATTACGATTACAATTACATTACAATGAACCAAATAAATCCTAATTTGGTAGTATAAATAGAAAGCAATTTGTTGAATAGCTATTTCAGGTTTTGCAGTTTGAACCACATAATGTACAATCCTAACTAAAGAGGAAAGGGAGTCTAGAGTTTAGTTAATGTAAGCTGCAAGAAGAATAAAGCACCGATAACTCGATCAATAATAACTAACCAAATTTATGCTCAGCTCGACTGCATTCGAATCACCGAAAGATTGGGTTAGAGATTTTACACATAACGAAGGAGTTATCAGTCTATAGCTTGGTTGCACGCATATCACCAGGTGTTTGCTTTTCATTTAGTTAACAAATGTCAATAAACATAACATACATACTTACAACTTTCCCAATTTTGTGATGACTCACAAGGATAATCAACCCAACAATCAGATAGAAGTAAACAATGAAAACTGCCATCAATCACAGACTCACAAACTCATTTGTATTATTTTATATGGATACCGTTATTGACACTCCTAAAATGCCATCATGTACTTCTTTTAATTTTTTATTATTCAAATTCCAAATCTACCCTTGTATTAACATTGTTGACACTCCTAAAATGTCATCATGGACTCCTCCTTCCATATATGCACACATTAATGTTAAGATTTAATGAAAGGGTAGATTTGAAAATTGAATGATATAAATTTAACAAGTGCAAAATGACATTTTATGAGTATTAATAACATCACTCTTTTATATATATATATATATATATATATATATATATATATATATATATATATATATATATATATATACAATGACCACTAGGCCAAGTGGGTAGTGTGGAGACATGTCGCCTGATAGGGCGGAGTTCGATGCCCAGTGGGAGTGTTATCGTGTGTGCTCCGCCCTATCAGGCTACATGCCTCCATGCCTCCAGTGGTATATATATATATATATATATATATATATATATATATATATATATCAAAGAGATTGAAACTAAGTTGCTCTAATATCATGTTAAAGTTTATCCACAATATTTTAAATCCTTCAATTTCAATATTTCAGCTTCTCCAACCACAATTTTCTTAAGTACGAAGGAAAAAAGAAAAACTATCAGTAATGCAACAAATTCAAAAACATACGGCTAAACTGACTTACTATTCTACAAAATGAGCTCTCATAAAAACCATTAATTCCTACCATATAATTTCTTCAAAAAAAATTAGTTCAAGGGTGTAAACTGACCATTATACCCCTATCCTGAAAATTAAAGAGACTTGTCATGTATTTAAGAATCTTAATATATAAAAGAAATGCTAATTACCCCAGAGCCCTCCACCCTTAATGCAGGCACCCACAAGACAGGTGGAGAGGTGCATAAACAGTGCAGAGGGGCAGGCATGGTTGGGCACAGTTGTTGTCGACCATGATTGTGTGCCCCTTTGGCTACGGCAGCTCCTTCCTCGCTTCTCTCTTCCGCACACCCTCCACCTCGATACACGCATTCCGACATGGCAGTGACAATTGAAATGTGTACAACTTTCAATTTGATATCGATTTGCTCCAACAAAGATGAAAATGTTGAAAAGTCACAAAATTAGCTTAGTGTGAGGCTTGAAAACACAAGATGAGCACAATTAAGCAACCTGAAATAAATACGAGATACTTTTATTTTGAAAAATATATGGTATTTTCTCGGGCTAATTAGCGATTAGACCCCGGATTTTATACAAGTTTAGAGGTTAAACCCTCACATGTCCGATTAGAGTGTTTAGACCCTGAATTTTTATTTTTTGTTTTCTTTTTCCATTATACCCTCCCTAATATATATGTATGAAAATTTTCATTATCAAACATGAAGGGTATATTAGAAAAAAAAAGAAACAAAAAATAAAAATCCAGGATCTAAAGTCTCCAATTGGACATGTCATGACTTAAAACTCTAAACTGGTATAAAATTCAAGATCTAAACACTAATTAGCCCTCTTCTCTCCTCGGTGATACTTCTAATATAGCTAGTATAGCACGGAAGTTTCAGCCACCAATGATCTAGAAGAAAGTTTCCGTTAAATAGAAAAGGTCAAAATAACTGCACACGACCGCATAAACACATTATTTATATCAATAAGACATTTTCGTATCTTAGCTATCCAAATTGCTCTTCAAATTTCTTTATACAACAACAAAATCTTTTATCCCAAATTTTTGGGGGTTTTAGCTATTAAAACACTATTAAACATAGCACTAGATTCTATACAGATTACAGAAGGAGATTAGGAAAGACTGAAGAAAAGTAAGGAATATAGAATGAACGCAACAATGAAATAATGTGAAGAGAAAGCACAATAAACAATGAGAAACCAAAAGGGAAAGAGGATGAGGCTGAGATTCACGGTTCACCTTCGACCCATCATGAGATGATCCATCAGAAGCTTTTCTTCTCTGGTCCTCTCTAAATCCCAGTAACAATGACTGCATCACTATTGTCGGAGGTCGGTAAGGCGGAGAAGGGCTAGTATCAAAAACACTACTGTAGACAATCATCACCAGCATCGCAAACACATACAAACATTCATAAAGAGAAAAAGAAAAGAAAAAGGAAGCAAACAAATGAGGAAGGAGGCTCAGATACGCCATTGATTCATCTTACTGTCCGTCTTCAAACATATGGCTGCAGCGAAGCTGCCCCGCCATAGAAGAGAGATGAACAATGGAGGAAGTAATCATCAGCTCTCCAGCCTCATACTTAAACTAATGAGTAAATGTAACGGTCTAAATCACACAATGGTAAATTCAGATCATCATCGCCTCAGGTACGCATATATAGATAAACAGTAGGGAGAATAAGAAAAAAAAGATGGGACTGACTCAGAATCTTCCCATCATGATGAGTAATGACCTCACTACCAACTCTGCACCCTTTCTCCCTTGCTAAGGAATGGTTATAGCATCTGGTCTGCCATGGTTACAGGTAGGGAAGAAGAAACTAAAGTTAGAATGGCATTAACAGGCAAATAGCCAACACTGAGTCCAGGTAATTGCTGCCGTCACACACCCACACGCCCACATACACACGTGTGTGAATACAGATGAAGATAAGGAAATGACACAGATACAGACACGATAAGGACATTGACACCATACAACATATATTGACACACACATACACACAAGAACAGAAACAGCAACAGCTTTAAAAGAAGAAAAGAGGAAATAAGAGGATCAGATTCGTCTTTGATCCATCATTTATGGAAATTCAATCCCACTTTCTCCTTCCTCTCAACAAAAGGCTGCAGCGGAACTGCCTCGCCATCGTCAAATTTCATGGCCAACTCTCCTCTGCTCCACTCCCTCTTTGTACTGCTAGCTAATGGCTGCAGCAGTTGGCTGCCTCGCCATTATAAGAGAAGAGTATAAATTAGGCAATTAAAGTGAACATCGGGCAAAGTACAACGCATTGAAAATTAGCCACCACCACACTGTCATCATCACAGGGAAATGTTCATGATATTTAGTTGCAAATTAGCGAGAAAAGGCACAGATTCGGCTTCAATCTATCATCACTGACAATGTGGAGATGGAACCCCCATTCTCTTCATCACTCCTGACAAATGGTTGCAACCGAGCTGTCTCGCCATCATCAGGAGGAAATCACAACATTGCATTAGCAGTAAAGCAATGTATTATAGTCAGTAGTACCATTACCATCTTCATAGCCTAGAAGAACTAGAGATGAACAAGAATACGAAACAGCCACAGTAGCAGCAACAGCAGCAATATATACTGCTCTCTTCCCCATTGCTAAAAGAATGGCTGCAGTAGCTGCCTCGCCATTCACGGAGGAAGAATTAGGGTTAAGATTTGGGGCTACTCGGTCTAAAGTAGTAAAATATTGAGTTGAAATCATCATCGCCATCACCATAGCCTAAAAGCGGGACATGGAGATCATCACCATCATCATAACCTAAGGGCAGCGCAGGAAGATCATGATCCCTATGCTCCCCGTCTCCTTCCTCCTAATGAATGGCTGCATCGGAGCTGCCTCGCTGCCTCGCCATCGGTAAAGGGGGGAAGAATAGACGGGCAATTAGGGTTTACTCATCATCATCAACACTCGAGAGGAAGGAAGAGTAGGGCACCACCACCACCACCAACAACAACAAACAAGCATAAGCAGCCATGATAAGCAATCCCAAACCAATTCTAAGATTCATCTTTGATCCACCACCTTATTTAATTACCACATCTCCTTTGCTCCGCTCTCTCTTTCCCCTGCTAACTAATGGCTGCAGGAGCTGCCTCACCATCAGAAAAGGGAAGAAGACGCAAACAAGAAGGTCCCAGTTTTGCCAACACCACCACCAACATCATGAAGAAAAGTTCACGATATTTAGTTGCAAATTAGCCAAGAACAAAAGACGGAGAGGCTCAGATTCGGACTAGGCACATCAGCACTCACAATGTGGTGATGGAACCCCCGTCCTTTTCGTCCACGTCCTTCTCCTAACAAACAGCTGCGCTCCATCCGAAGGGGGAGAGATTTGCATATAAGTTCCTTAAATTTTTTGCTTATGTTAACAAAAAGTCCCCCAAATCTTGTTCAGAGCATCATCTCAACGCAGTGGTAATGGGAAGAGGAGTGAAGAGAGAGAAGAATCCATCACCAGAAGCAGAAGAAGAGACACATATCCCTTTTTGATCCCCCATTACCACCACCCTCTGCCATTACCACCACCCTCTGCCAACGGATGGCTGCAATGTCCGTATGCCATGCCTTTATCAGAGGAAATGGGGGAGTGTAAATTAGGCAATTAAAGTGAACATAGGGCAACGTTCAAGGCATTAAAAAATTGAGTCCATTTTTGTTCACCCACCCAACTTGTGTGGATGTTCACCATTCCACCCCCACCAATGTCATCATCATAGGGAAAAATTCATGAAATTAAGGGTACTTTTGATTACAAGGTGGAAAAATATGGAAAATAAATTAATTCCACAGAATTATTTTACTAGGGAAATAATTCCATGGAAAAAAAAATCCCACGGAATTAATTTGGGTGTTTGATTGTCGTTATTTTCCATGGAAATTAATATTTTCCTATAGGCTGGTCCAATTTTATTTTCCACCATTTTGGAGGAATTTATGGAAAATGATAGATTTCTGGAAAATAATTCCATGGAAAATATACGCTATCAAACACTACAATTGATGGAAAATTTGTTATGGAAATATTTTCCATGGAAAAAAGCTCAATCAAACACAGCCTTAGCTGTAAATTAAACACCACCACCATCATCATCGAGGTGAAAAGTTTAGGGTCTTTAGTAGCAAATCACCGAAGAAAGGAAGAAAGAAAGAAAGAAAGAAAGAAGAGGCTCAGACGAAGCTTCGATCCATCATCATCCACCGATATGGAGATGTATGTAATCTCATTCTCTTTATCCCCCTCACAAATGGCTGCAACGGAACTACCTCGCCATCGGAAGGAATAGGCGGAGAAAAAATTTAGGGGTTAGGAGGGTTTACTCATCATCATCGCCTCTTCCTATAGTATATCCACAATTTAATCACACTCTTCATCCCTCCTCCCGACAAATGGCTGCACTAAAACGTAGCCTCCACCACCATTTTCATCACCATGGGGGAAATTCATGAATATTTTAGCTGCAAATTAGACACCACCATCATATCATCGAGATGAAAAGTTCAGGGTATTTAGAAGCAAATCACCGAAGAAAGGAAGAAAGAAGAGGCTCAGATGAGGCTTCGATCAATCATCATTCATGATATGGAGATGTACATTCTCTTCATCCCCTTTCTTGGAAATGGCTGCGAAGGAACTGCCTCGGGAATAGGCGGAGAAGAAATTTGGGGATTAGGGTGTACTCATCATCATCGCCTCTTTCTGTAATCTATCCTAAAGGATAGCAGGAAATAATCATCAGCTAAGGAGGGTGAAAAATAAAATAGGGGTACATAAACCCATTCCTAATCTCTCACTCCCCAAAGGCCTCATACTTGATCTTACAAGAGGAGAAATGCTTCTCTTGGTCACCAGCCTTCTCAACTGTTACAAGAGAAATGTATATATATATATATAAAGAGAGAGAAGCAGTAGCATCCCGGAACATGGCCTCAGCTACCGACACCACAACTATCACCATATGGAGAAGTTTATGATATTAAGTTGCAAGAGAGCTTATGATATTAAGTTGCAAGAGGGCTCAGATTCAACTTGGATTCATCATCGTCACTGACAAAGTGGTTGATGGAAGTCCCATTCTCTTCATCACTCATGATAAATGGCTGCAACAGAGCTGCCTCGCCATCAGGAGGAAATCCCAGCCAAATCATCATCACCATTAATTTCCCCACGTTGCATTAGCAGAAAAGCAATATGTTAAGGTCACTAGTAGCATTACCATCTTCATAGCCTCAAAGAAGTAGAGATGAGACAGAATAAGACGCAGCAGCAGCAACCACAGAAATATATACTGCTTTCTTCCCATTGCTAAAAGAATGTCTGCAGTGGCTGCCTCGCCATTCGAGGAGAGGAAGTATTAGGCCTCGTTTGGTTCACGAAAGGAAAGGAAACCAATTCATGGTATCGAGATAAATAGTTCAGGATATCTAGTAGCAAATCACCGAAGAAAAGAATAAATAAAGAAAGAAGAGGCTCAGATGAGGCTTCGATCCATCATCATTCACGGTATGGAGATGTAATCCCATTCTCTTCACCCCCTTTCTCATAGATGGCTGCAACGGAGCTACCTTGCCTCGCCATCGGGAGAGGAGGAATAGGTGGAGAAGAAATTTAGGGGTTAGGGTTTACTCATCATCATCACCTCTTCCTGTAATCCATCCCTAAAGGATAGAAGCATAGTTTGCAGTATCGGCCGATACCGATACGGTTTGTCATGTCCCGATCCGATACCAACCGATACCCGATATTGACCGATACCGACATTGAGGTCTCTTTTCCAGTTAATGCGTCAAAGAAAATTGAACGAAGAAGACCGATCAACAAGGATGTAAAAGCATAGTAAGGTTGTAAATGCATGTAAAAGAAGAAAACTTATCTATCGCATGTAAACCAATCGGCAAGGGTGACTATTATTGCATTCAATTTCAAAACTACTAAGAAACGCTTCCTAATCTCTCACTCTCCAATGGCCTCATAGTTGAACTTATAAGAGAAGAAAAACGCTTCACTCGGTTACCGGACTTCTCAACTGTGAAGAAGAAGAATAAAAAGAAGGGTGGGATTAAGGAGATCCCGAACTAATTGAATTCGTAGTGAGGCATCAATCTATATTCAGCAGTGCCATCATCATCATCATCATAGAATCAGAAAAGAGGCTCAGAAGATTTACTTTGTTTCATCACCATGAGCAAAGATCTCACTACCACCTCCTCTGCTATCTGTCCTCTACCATGCCATTGGCAAAGGGATAGAAGGTGGTCGCGGTTACATGGACTAAAACAGCACGATTTTGAGTTCATATCATCAGTGTATATATATATATATATATATATATATATATACACACACACACACACACACACAGTAGTGGATAACCCGTGCCATAATGGCACGGACACGAACCCGGCCTTCTCGACGTAGGTGTGCAGGCACCGGGCCAGCGCCAGGGAGTTCTGGATGGAGACACGGCCTCCTAACCCGGCCTTCTCGACGTAGGCGTGCAGACACCGGGCCAACGCCAGGGACCCGAGCCCGGCGGAGGCGGACACGACAAAGACCATGATGGCGACGTTCGGGGCATCGTGGGGCCTCATGGAGGCGAAGACGCGCAGGGCCGTTGCGGGGCGTCCGAGGGCGGCTTTGTCCGAGACGACGGCGGTCCAGGAGACGACGTCCATGTGTGGCATTCCGTCGAACACCCGCAGAACGTGGTCAGTGGAGCCGCGTCGGGAGTAGGCGGTGAGCAGGACGGTCTGCACGAAGGGGTCGGGCCGGAATCCGAGGAAGAGGGCGTATGCATGGAGCGACCTGGTGGCGGCGGCGGCGGTGGTGTTGAGCAAGGAAGAGAAGGTGTGGGAGTCGGGAGGGACGCGGCAGCGGAGCATTTGGGAGTAGATGGAGAGTGGGTCGGCGGAGATGGCGATGGTGATAGCGGTGTTGAAAGAGAAGGGGTTGGGGTTGGTCATGGCGGAGAAGAGGGAGGCGGAAGGGTCGGCGTCGGAGGGGCGGTGGAGAAGGCTGCTTGCGACGTAGGGGTTGCGGAAGAGGCCGGCGACGACGGCGTGGGCGAGGATGGAGCGGAGACGGCAGAGGGAGGGGCGGTGCAAGAGGAGTTGGAGGCGGGGGTGCCGTTGAAACAATCGGTTGCTCCGCACGCAACATGGGACCTCCTCTCTTAGAGAGAGGGGCAATTTAGTCCTTTAATCATCGTTGAACCAAAGCACATGGGTCGGACCAAAAACCCACTGTACTTTATATATATATATATATATATATATATATATATATATATAGAGAGAGAGAGAGAGAGAGAGAGATATTGAAGCAGTAGCAATCCCGAACCAGGCCTTAGCTACCAACACTGCTGCCATATGGAGAAGTTTATGATATTAAGTTGCAAGAGGACACAGATTCAACATGAATCCATCATCGTCACTAACAATGTGGTTGATGGAACCCCCATTCTTTTCATCACTCCTGACAAATGGCTGCAACCGAGCTGCCTCGCCATCAGGAGGAAGAAATCCCAGCCAAACAATCATCACCATTAATTTCCCCCCACTGCATTAGTAGCAAAACAATATATTATACTTAGTAGTACCATTACCATCTTCATAACCTCAAAGAAGTAGAGATGAAGAAGAATAAGAAACAGCATCAGTAGCAGCAATATATACAGCCGAGCTGGTCTAATGCGCCAGATTATGGTTCTGGTCCGGAAGGGCATGGGTTCAAATCCCACTGTCATTAGCTTCATCATAGAATAAGAGATGGCTGCAACGGAACTGCCTCGCCGTCGGAAGGAGGAATAGGCGGAGAAGAAATTTGGGGGTTATGGGGGTTTACTCATCATCGCCTATCGCCTCTACCTGTAATACATCCACAATGTAATCCCATTCTCTTCATCCCTCCTCCCGACAAATGGCTGTAAGAAAGCTGCCTCGCCATCACTAGGAGGAAATCCCAGCCCAGCCAAACCATCATCGCCATTTTATTCAGTAAACTCCGCTCTCTTCCCACCACGCGGAGAAATAAATTAGGGTTAGGGCACAATTATGAGGTCCTATTTGAGTTTCTGTGGTCGAACTGGACGGAGATAGATTCACATTGTGGAGAAGATGACGATGGTGATGATCCCCATGCCCTCTATCTCCTTCCTCCTAAACGAATTGCTGCAACAGAGCTGCCTCACCATTGGTGTACATTTTGAGTTGAGTTGCTGCTGGAATCACACACCCTCTGGGGATCTGAAGGGGTCAGTGGAAGAAACCCCTAAATTATGTAACACTCCTAATGTATTTTTCCCCCTAATTATTTAACCTCACTTAACTCTGTTTATTGTTTTTCCCTCAATCCAAGCAGACCCTAAGAGAGAGAGAGAATAGAGAGAATAGAGAGAAAGAAAAAGAAAGGAGGCTCAGATGAGGCTTCGATCCATCATCATTCACGATATGGAGATGTATGTAATCCCATTCTCTTCATCCCCTTCTCACAAATGGCTGCAACGGAACTGCCTCGCTGTCAGAAGGAGGAATAGGCGGAGAAGAATTTTGGGGGTTAGGAGGGTTTACTCATCATCACCGCCATTCCTGTAATATATCCACAATGCAACTCCATTCTGTCCTTCCCTCCTCCCGACAAATGGCTGCAACGGAGCTGCCTCGCCATCAGTAGGAGGAGGAAATCCCATCCCAGCCAAACCATCATCACCATTTTATTCAGTAAACTGGTTAGGGTTTGGGGTTAGTCGGTCTGAACTAGCCTAAAAGCAGCAGATGGACATAGAGACACATTGTGGAGATGACGATGATGGTGATGATCCCCATGCCCTCTCTCTCTCCTTCCTCCCAAACAAACGGCTGCAACGGAGCTGCCTCGCCATCGGTGTAGACTGGGGGAAGAAGAATAGATGGAGAATTATAATCAGTTCAACTACAGAACTAGCACAATGATGAGCTCAAACCATCATCATCACCACCACCACGATAGCCAAAAAGTAGCAGATGGAGATAAGAGTCACATTGTGAAGACGATGACGATGGTCCCCATGCCCTCTATCTCCTTCCTCCCAACGAATGGCTACAACGGAGCTGCCTCGCCATTGGCATTGAATGGGGGAAGAATATACGGAGAATTAGAATTAGGGTTTACTCATGATAATCATCAACATGGAAAGGAAGAACAACAGCAGCAGCGAGAAGACTGAAGAGGGCTCAGATTTGGTTGAAGACAATGGGAGAGAGTCAAAAAGTGGGATGTAAGTACAATTCATATTAATAAGTGGGATGTAAGACAAATTCATATTAATAAGTGGGACGGAATTCAAAAATTCCCAAGAAAGAAGAGGCTCAGATGAGGCTTCAATCCATCATCAATCACGGTATGGAGATGTAATGCCATTCTCTTTACCCCCTTTATCACAGATAGCTGCAACGGAACTGCCTCGCCATCGGAAGGAAGAATTGGCAGAGAAGAAATTTGGGGGTTAGGTTTACTCATCATCATCGCCTCATCCTGTAATCTATCCTAAAGGATAGAAGGAAAGAATCATCGGCCATGGAGGGTGAAGAATAAGAAGAGGGATACAAAAACCCATTCCTAATCTCTCTCTCTCCAAAGGCCTCATACTTGAACTTATAAGAGAAGAGAAATGCTTCACTCAGTTATTGGACTTCTCAACGGTGATGAAGAAGAATGCTTCACCTGGTTACCGGACTTCTCAACTGTGATGAAGAAGAAGAAGAAGAAGAAGGTTGGGATTAAGGAGACCCCGAACTAGCTGAATTCGTAGTGAAGCATCAATCTATATTCAGTAGTACCGTCATCGTCATCGTCATAGAATCAGAAAAGAGGCTCAGAAGATTTACTTTGGTTCATCGCCATGAGCAAAGATCTCACTACCACCTCCTCTGCTCTCTTTCCTCTACCTCGCCAGTGGCAAAGGCAGAGAAGGCGGTTGTGGTTACATGGAATAAAACAACACAATTTTGAGTTCAAACCATCAGTGTGTGTGTGTATATATATATATATATATATATATATATATATATATATATATATATATAAGACAATAGGGTTGGAGATGCTCTAAGCAAACTCAAATCAATCCTAAGATTCATTTTTGATCCATCACCTTATTTTATTACAACATCTACTTTGCTCCGCTCTCTTCCCCCTGCTAACTAATGGCTGCAGCGGCTGCCTCGCCATCAGAAAAGGGAAGAAGAGGCAAACAAGAAGGTTGTTGTTTAGCCAACAGTGCCACCACAATCATGGAGAAAAGTTCACGATGTTTAGTTGCAAATCAGCCAAGAACGAAAGATGAGAGGCTTAGATTCGGCAAAGGTACCTCATTACTCACAACGAAGCTGCCTCGCCATCAGGAGGAAATCCCAGCCCAGCTAAACCATCATCACCATCCTATTCAGTAAACTCAGCTCTCTTCCCACCACGCGAAGAAATAAAGGGTTAGGGCACAATGATGAGTTTCTGTAGTCGAACTGGATGTTGATAGAGTCACATTGTGGAGAATACGACGATGGTGAATATCCCCATGCCCTCCACTCCTTCTCCCAAAGGAATGGCTGCAGAGCTGCCTCGCCATTTAGAATGGGGGAAGAATGGACGGAGAATTAGAATTAGGGTTTACTCATAATCATCAACACAGAAAGGAAGAGCAACAGCAACAGCAAGAAGACTGAAGAGGGCTCATATTTGGTGAAGACTATGGAGAGAGTAAAAAAAAAGTGGGATATAAGTACAAATTCATCTTAATATAAGTGGGATGAAACTCAAAAATTCCCAAGAAAGAAAGAAGAGGCTCAGATGAGGCTTCGATCATCATCAATCACGGTATGGAGATGTAATCCCATTTTCTTCACCCCCTTTCTCACAGATGGCTGCAACAGAACTGCCTCGCCATCGGAAGGAGGAATAGGAGGAGAAGAATTTTGGAGGTTAGGGTTTACTCATCATCATCGCCTCATCCTGTAATCTATCCTAAAGGATAGAAGGAAAGAATCATCGGTCATGGGGGGTGAAGAATAAGAAGAGGGGTACAAAAACCCATTCCTAATCTCTCACTCTCCAAATGCCTCATACTTGAACTTATAAGAGAAGAGAAGTGCTTCACTCGGTTATTGGACTTCTCAACTGTTAAGAAGAAGAAGAATGCTTCACTTGGTTACCAGACTTCTCAACTGTGAAGAAGAGGAGGAGGAGGAGGAAAGTACCATCATCATCATCATCATAGAATCAGAAAAGAGGCTGAGAAGATTTACTTTGTTTCATCACCATGAGCAAAGATCTCACTACCACCTCCTCTGCTATCTTTCCTCTACCTCGCCATTGGCAAAGGGAGAGAAGGCGGTTGTGGTTACATGGACTAAAACAACACAATAGGGTTGGAGATGCTCTAAGCAAACTCAAATGAATCCTAAGATTCATTTTTGATCCATCACCTTATTTTATTACCACATCTACTTTGCTCCGCTCTCTTCCCCCTGCTAACTAATGGCTGCAGCGGCTGCCTCGCCATCAGAAAAGGGAAGAAGAGGCAAACAAGAAGGTTATTGTTTAGCCAACACTGCCACCACCATCATTATATCCACAATGCAATCCCATTCCCTTCATCCCTCCTCCCGACAAATGGCTGCAACATTCCCGTCATCCCTCTTCCCGACAAATGGCTGCAACGGAGCTGCCTCGCCATCAGTAGGAGAAGGAGGAAATCCCAGCCACAAACAAACACACACACACCCCACCACCACCACCCCCACCACCACAATCTAAGATTCAGCTATAATTCGTCACCATATTTCTTTTCTTTCTTTTTTCTTTTTTCTTTTTTCTTTTTTCTTTTCTCTCTCTCTCTCTCTCTCTCTCTCTCTCTCTCTCTCTTTGCGATGTTCGTCACCATATTTCAATACCACCTATCTCCATCGGAAGGTTCATATGCAAAAAGAAGAAGAAGAAGAAATAAACTCTGCTCTCTTCCCACCTTGGTAAAAGAATGGCTGCAGTGGCTGCCTCGCCATTGGTGGAGAAAGAAATTAGGGTTTGGGTTTGGGGCTACTCGGCCTGAACTAGCACAATGCTGAGTTCAAACCATCATCGTCATCACCACCACCACCACCACCACCACCGTAGCCCAAAAGCAGCAGATGTAGATAAGAGTCAGATTGTGGAGACGACAACGATGGTGATGATCCCCATGCCTTCCTCTATCTCCTTCCTCCCAAACGAATGGCTGCAACGGAGCTGCCTCGCCATTGGTGTAGATTGGGGGAAGAAGAATAGACGGAGAATTAGGGTTTATATATATATATATATATATATATATATATATATATATATACGAATCTCTCTCTCTCTCTCTCTCTTTCTTTTGATGATGGTAGTACACAGTAAGAGAGAGAAATAGAGAGAGAGAAAGGAGTTGGACCTCCTTCTTCTTCTTCTTCTTCTTCTTCTTCTGAGTTTTGCTGCTGCTATAGTGAGAGTAGAGGAAAGAGAGAAGAGAGGGATGATTTGGGGATCTGCAGGGGTCGGTGGAAGAAGCCCCCCCCCAAACATTATGTAACCCTTATGTATACTGATGTATACCATATACCTTTCTCGGTATAGGGATCCAAGGATTATGCAAGTTATGCCAATATTATATTTGTAGACAAAAACTTTTGTGATTTTTTTCTACTTGGACTCCAAAATTTATTAAAATCCTAAATTTTATTCAAACTTTAAAATTTCTACTAAAAAGTTTTTTCTACCAAATCTCCAACTCAATTATATTTTTTTTTCGTAATTTGTGTCATATAATTGTTATATTCTGCTCCATTGCTAACTAAACTTCCTAATTTATCATCCAAAAGTGTACGTTATAAAATTTGATATCCGATTGTCTAGAATTATTTATTGACAATAATAAGTCATACATTATATCGATGATTACAATGTGAATTAAATTCAATTATGATACATGGAACAATTTTGAGACAAACAAGTTCAAATTTTGAGAAGGAGAAGAAAACACTTGGTGAAGAACAAGTTCAAATTTGGAAGGAAAAAAAAGAAGAACAATAAGGGTCAGAATTTTACCGATAGTAAAAAGAAGGACAATTTCGTCCATGTAGTTTAAATTTACTATATATGTATATAACATAATGGGAGTTGGGGGTTTCTAATGAGAGAAGGGGGATGCATTATAAATATAAAAACGTCAAGAAAATTTAATGATAAGTGGACAAACATGAAGAAAATTTTCAGATAATTACCATTCTAGTAGCCATCTAGTTCATATTCTAGAATGACACACTTTTTAAATTTAACCTAATCCATATTGTGAATTAAAAAGTTCGATAGTTGATTTTGATTCAACATATATAGAGTAAGAGAAGACCAAGGAAAAAAAATAGGGTCAGGTTTCCCTTAATTGCAATATAAGGAAGAAGAAGAAGAAGAAGAAGAAGAAGAAGAAGAAGAAGAAGAAGGCCGGCCGGCCCTGAGCTCATGGGGGTCCGAAGGCGAACTTTAAAAATTGGACCCCCATACATAATGTAAAAAAAAAAAAGTAAATTAAAAAAATATATATATATAATTACTAAAAATTTGAATCAATGAACTCGTATTTTTTTTTAAAAGGTAATTGTGGCAAACCCCACCGGAAATCGATCTTCTAACCACTCAGGCCACATGCCTCACCACTACCACTAAGCTATATGGTCATTGGCAAGGAACTCCTATATATAAGCATAGCATAATAACCACTGCACCATAATTGTCTTATGTTAATTAAGGTCCACAAAACAAACTAGCCTATTTTAGATACAATATATATATATATATATATATATATATATATATATATATATATATATATATATATATATAAACTGACTTTTTTGGTCCTCCGGATCCGTGTGCCCTGGACAGTCGCCCTGGTTGCCCTAGGCCAGGGCCGGCCATGAGAAGAAGACGGGAGCAAGAATAACCCTTTCATAATTCTCAAACCCCCCCCCCTCTTTCCTACATCAATCACCACCTTTATTTGCTTCCAGGATACAATACTTGAGAATTAATTGTTCAAGGTTTTTTTTGCTTTACTAAAATCGTGAAACCTGTCACGCCCCGACCCGGAATCACCCGAATCATCGTCCTCGCAGGGGGCGTGATGCCGCACGAGCCTGGAGTTGCGCTCGTGCAAGGCAAGATGACAAGTTCTCAAATGGTTATCTTTTGATTCGATATTAACAACGAAAGAAAAACAGAGTATACGAAACAATTCTCTTTATTAATATCCGAAACTGAGATTACAATAGCTTTCGATAGCCTAACAATATATGCCAGATTGGCTACAACACTCAGGTTCTCTCTTGCCCACAAAGGATTTCACCGTTCCATATATCATGCCTTCTATATCTCGGCCGCATCAATCCAGTTGTGTAGTCCGAGCGTCAATACGATCGTACGCTTCAATGCGCTTCGGCATTCCAAGTCTCAACACATTCAAGCAACGCTTCGCCGCGAGCCATCCATTCCCTGCACCCTGCATGAAGCTGGTGGGGGATCAGTACGTTCGTCCTCGCATGTACTGAAGCAAAGATCTTCTTTCCAAACCGACATTGTAATATTTATGTTGAATCATGCAACTTAGCTTATGATCTTGCTATGTTCTCCTTAGGGTCAATTTCATGGCATATTCGAAAGCGTAAAGCATGTTATCATATCAAGCATGTTATCGAATTGAATAGACAAGCAAGCAATCTCGTGTTTGATTCGTGGCACGACTTCTTACCAAGTCGATGTACTCGTCCTTGCACCGACGCAAGGTGAATACGCCCTATTCCTTCTCTGTCATGTTATAAGTGCATCTCTAAGTAGGATCTATATGCGGGACGCATACGCGCCTACACTTTCAACCCGTCGTTCCTTAGCTATATGAAGGTCGTTGGCGTATCCGCGCCGGAATGGACTAAAGGAGTTCCTTTCTTTTCTCTCCTTCTTTTCTCAATATTTGTCGGGCTGCCCGACGTTTAACGGGTTGGGTCGCTGTCCCAAACAACCGAAATGTACCCGCTGCATACCATCATTTGTGGCTTTTCCCATTAATAGCGAGAGCTATTCGACTTAAAGATGTACGCCTACAAAGATTATTCGAATCCCTCCTGGGCCAAGCGGTTCCGGGACGCATCCGACATTTAACTGTAAAACCCCTAAATTTCTACTGTATTTTTTTTAAAATAATTTTTGGTACTGATTTAAAATTTTGTATTGTACGTCGCATAATCGTATTGTACGTCACGCGCGAAATTTTGATTTTCGAAATTGCTCGACGAGTGCGAGCGTACATATTTTTAGAAAAATATTTTCCATTTTTATAGTTTCAAAATAATATATAGTAATTACTTTATTTTTATCATTATAAAAAAGGGGCGTAAGATATAATTTATGTATAAATTAATTCTCGAAATTATTTATCTTAAATTATTTCAAAGGTATTTTGAAGTAGTTCCTATTAATATTTAAATTAATTTTCGAAATTTATTAATATTAATATTTTATTATTCAAAAAGATATTTAAATATTTATTATTTTCAAAATTATTATTATTAGTATTTTTGGGAAATGTATTTTGAAATTTTTGTGGCGATTTAAATCTTGATTTGAATTTATGGAATTATTTAAATAGTTAAATATTTGAAATTTGATTTATTCCATTTGATTTTAAACTAAAATTTAATTAGATCTAAATTGGATTTGATTTGAATTTAGATTTGATTTCATTGATTTAATTTAATACATGAGTTATCAAATTGGGTTTTAAATATTCCTAGTCCTTATCTAATTGGGAATTCCCACATCCTATAAATAGGCAGGTACTCCTCCAAATTTTTATCATTCACCAATTCTCCACAAATAATTCTCAACCCCCGTGCATCGTGTCCGTGTTCCCTCCCGTCCATCTTATTCCAATATTTTACATATACATTGAGTTCTCCGTGTCGACAATCCGACACGACAAACAAATAAATCCCTAACCCAAACCCTAAACCTAGCATAACTATCCACCACCATCGAGACCCCACGCCAGCCTACCAGATCCCTTCGTCCTCCTCCCGGAACCCCCATCACGCCTGGACCACCGACCGCCACCGTCGCCATCATCTTCACCAAGCCCGGACAGCAACCACCCCGTCTCCACCCCGCAAGGCCAACTCCGACCAAACCGCCACCAACACCGTCTCCATCTCCACAAACCACCACCGCCATCAACCTTTCCCCAGCACCGTCGCGGCCAACCACCACCAGCAGTGCCAAAAGAAAATAAACAAATCCGGCGACGGCGTCACCGCCACCGCGCCACCACTCATCAAATCCTACCTATCATCACCACTAACCTTGTGAGCCGTTGATCCCCACCGGCAAACGTCCTCGCCAAGTCCGCCTCCCGCCGTCGTGTGAGTTCCGCTTCCTGTCGCGGGCGCACGCATCCTCCGCCACCGTCGTCCCTTCTACGACACCCCGCCCTAGTGTCCGGCCGATCCACCAGGAAACCCTCTCGACCCCGAACCGCAACCCCTTCAATCCCGCTCCTCCGCCCGGACTCCTCCGCAGTTTCGCGCCGACCGAAACCCCTAATTCCTCCGCCACGCCTGCGGCTTGCCACCACCGCCCGGCGCCTGTTCGCCGCCGACCCTCCACTCTTCCGCCGCCTGGACGCCTAGTCGTCGCCTCCACGCGTGTGGAGCCGCCTCTGCTCCCTAGCGCCGGAGATTCCGCGCCGCCGTGAGCTCCCCGCCTGCCGTTTCCTCCACGATCCGCCTTTCTCCTCCACTCGGGGCCGGCAAGATCGCCTCCACCGCGGTCAGCGTCGCGTACGCAACCATCGAGCCTCGAGTCGCGCGCACGCGCATCTCCGAGGACTGCGCCGTCCTCCGCCCTCACTTCTCCGACCCCGACGACTCCCTCCGTTCCTTCTCCGCTCACCTCTCTCTCTCTCTCTCTCTCGATTACTCCCGCTCCCCTTTCCCTTTCCTTCTCTTCCTCTTTCCCCATCCCTCTAACAAAACCGAGAATATGAATGGAATTTGTCCTGTACTGGTTTATACTTTTGTTTTTTTTATTTATTTTGTTACCATTACTTTATCAGGAAGTATTATTATTATTATTATTATTATTATTATCATTTTATTCTGTTTCCTTAAGTTATTATTATTATTATTATTATTATTATTATATTAAATTTTATTGTGTTTATTATTAATACATATTTGGTTTTGAGACAGTATTCATATATATTAGTGATAGCCTTATAATATTTCTTTCATAGTTATTTTATTCGTATACTCTAAAATGGTAGACATATAAAAATAACAACATTTAATATTTGTGAGAAATATACCCTTAAAATTATTTTATATCATATGCATATTACAAAGCATTTTAATAAATTTTGTTGTTTCGTTTTTTTTAGATTTTTATGCATAAAATATTTTGATTAAGGAAAGTCTACTTCGTAGAATTGTTTTAAATAAATATTTAAAATATTTTTACTAACAAATATAGTATTACCTTTAAATGATTTTATATATTTTCAAATATTTACCTAAAAGTACTTTAACTAAATTTAGTTTTACCTAGAAAACTTACTTTGACCAAACCTAGAGTTCGCCCCAAAAACGACTTTCGACTTTTGAGTATTTATTTTGAAAACATATTTTGACGAATAAATTATATTTTCAAGTATCATAAAATAATTTTCAAAAATCGTATATATTCATTATTATCCATTTTTCCTCCTTTCCGTGACCAAACCCCATTATTCCTATTCTCTTCCCAAGTTCGTAACTCCTTATGTCACCCTAACAAATTCGACCGTCCTGGATACGATGGAACAGTCCGTGCCATCAACGGAGACCGTCTTGTGTATTTGTAACACCGAAGTTGTAGTTCGTGCTACCTTGATTATTGCAGCTCACCAGGAGTCATACCAGGCAAGTATACCTTGCTAATTAACTGTCAAATTATTTATTTTCTGCATTATTTATTTTGTTTCATATTGTTAGTTTCCTTTGTTATAACTTGCGCGTCCAAGCCACACTTGGGTGCAAGCGACTCTATTAGTCGTTTTTACTTTATTATATGCATGTTAACTTAGTGTTAGCGGACTACCCTCCTATTGCGGGATATTTTTATATCTCCGCTAGCCATGACACTTACACTACACGGTTTGAGGTATTTTATTAGGGGCACGACTTATTGACTAGCTATCTTTATTGTCGTGCGACGGTAGATGATCGTAACTGCTATGACTAGGATTTTAGAGACTCAAGCAGTTACAAAACTGGATGAGCCATGGACATGACTTGAACAGTGTGGGAAATATTGGGGGAGGACAGTCGCTAGTGCGTATGGGAATCCAAACAGGTAAACCACAGTCTCCGGATGGAACTGTGGCGATATATTTGCAGATGCCCTATGACGTTTTAGACGTTACGGACGGATACAGATGACTGGATGCCAGTTACGTACACATGAGCCTAAAATCCCACCCATGCGTATGAAAGTTGTTCTCTAAATTGCACATTAGGCGGTTAGAATCTTCTTTGCATATTTGTGTCTAGAATAGTCTTTTATATATTATTTATTATTCTAACAGTTCATATTAGCATGTTCTTCCTGTATCTTGCTACGTCCGTCTGAGGACCTGGTTTTTCCCCAGGTGTGTGTTCATGTCTTCCGCAGGTATCCTAGCCAAGGTCGTGGTCTTCTCCATTCCTTCGAAGACGATTGCGCTTGATTCGTCTTTCTATTTTATGGATCGATTCTTGTACATTTCTTTTATTAAGATATTTGGTAGTGGACTTTGTCTCCGCCCAACGATTGTACCATAAATATTCAAGTTAATTTCTATATTATTATTCTTTTCATTGTGGATGAGATTTAGTTTGTCTTAGATTACTACATTTTACAGCTTATGTATACATACAAGACCCTGTACTTCGTATGTATACAGCTGGCATGTCTACGTTCCTAGTCCTACGTATATTGGGATTGGGGCGTTATATTAACCGTTTAGGGGAAACACTCGTGCACGAGTCATTATCACATTAATCTCAAGTCCATCCCAATCGACCATGCAACGCCCTTATTATTCAAGCAATCAAATTCAAACAACCAAACATAGTCTTGAGTCCGAGACTCAGACTTTATCATCTTGCATTTCTTCCGTTAACTTTCTGTGTTCTTACGTTTTATACTTCGTTTCAATGATTCAATAGCATCATGCCTTAACTCAATGCTCGTCAATCGAATGACCCGAAGGTCTCGAACACCTTTCGAGACATTATGTCATATCAGACAGTTCTGCCACATTCATGCCACAACTGTATTCTCTCGCAACGAAGCCATCTTTTATTATCCCGTGCACGTAGGCACGTTTCGACCATATCTCTATGTTCTATAACTTAGTGTTCAATGTTCGGGGCTTGCGCGCTAGGGCACTCGCCTATTGTCTTTCAATGTTCTAGCCGTCTAACTCGTGCACGAAGGCACGTTATGGTTCGTGCACTAAGGCACTTGCCGATTACAGTTATCCCATGTTCTTACGGCTTACGCACCGAGGCGCTCGCCTTTGCGATATCCAATGTTCCATAGCGACTCGTGCATATGATGCACGTTTCATTTCAATTATTCTAACTTAGTGTTCGACTCACACTATGATTTATCTCCGATCGGACCACACCCGTGGCGTCGATAGGTTAACTTAGCATACAATGATATATTTGACTTATCGAATGAAGGAGTAGAAAGAAGTCAATCCTTCCACCTTGAGTCGATACGCCTTTGTCGTTTCGCCGAGCCGATGCGGCTCGATTTCATAACTTTGTTGCACGGCCACTCTCCTGACTTAGCCATTCGAGCACTTCGTACTTCATTGAGTTATACGTCCGATTTGGCTTACCGTGTCCAAGTCTCAGTCCGTCGTAAGGCAACGATTTGATTTCGCGGACCCCTTACTAAATATTGCAAAAGACCGACCTCTAATATTTTTGCGTCAATGTATAACCTGCACACGAAACCAACTAAAATCAATACTTACATCGATTCGGACTTGCGCCTTGGTCGATTCGATTTCTTAGAATCTTCGAGCCGATTCAACACACTCATCCATCGGGGCAACGCGGCGCTTTGCATCGATTCACTCGATACATTCTTTCGGGACAAGGCAACTCTTCGCATCGACTTAGTTTGATGCGTTGCTCGAGACAACGAACTCTCGTATCGATTCGCATCGATACATTTCATTCGGTCAACGCATCTCGTTGAGTCAACGCTTCAGCGTAATGCGCCGTGCGGAGCGGGGCATTACAGAATATACCACTCAAAACAAGGTTCGTCCTCGAACCAAAACTAACACTCCGACTAAGTATTTTATAGATCGTTTCACGATCTCGTTCCACCAACGTTGTTCAGTTTCACACTATCTCGCAAGCTTTTCATTAACATTTCAAAGTCATCCCTGCAGCTCGATTTGAATTTTTGTATACAACTCGATTTGGATCCGTACCTATATTCAAGGCGCCCCGAAGATATATGTATTTCGACCAAGTCCAGTCGTAGCAAATTGGAACAAAGTTGACAGGTAAATTTCAATCCTATGCTTGCCATCTCGTACTCTCGATCGGACTTGGACTCTAGTGTTTGTTCTCGCAATTTCATTGCATATGCATATTGATACACACGCGATCATCCAACAAAAGTCAAGGCACACGATGCGATTCAAAATTGCATTTCTTATTTCGTATGTTTCATCGGAACTATTAATTCTATGTGTCGCGTTGAGCCGTCGCGCATCCGATCACAACGAGTCTCCGCAACGCCTTGCGTTCGACGTCGCTACCCAACTTATTTTTGAAGTCTAGCTTATGTACTTATCTCGATTACGATTTTCTTTGTTGTCTTGCAAATGCATCAACATTCAGGGCTACGCCCGCTAGGTTACTTACATAGACACCGTGCTTAACTTCTTCCGACGTAGCTTTAAATTTGTAACACCCTGTTTTCTGAAATTGGGGATTTTTGAAAATTTATTATTTTTATTATTTATTAAGTGGTATTTTAGTCATGGTATGATTTTCTGGTGATTTTAGTTAAGTTAAACCATTTCTAAAGTCATGCTAAGTCATGACTTATAACTTTGTGATTTTGGTTAGTATAACTTAGTGTAAACCCTAGTTTTCTCTAACCTAGAAGTTGCCATGACCATGAGAGCTTAGCCATAGGCTTAGAACACCAAACTAGTGATTTTTAGCCTAAAGGGTATTTTGGTAATTTTCTAGAAATTATTTGGAATTATTTAGATCCATGTGTTTTTATTATTGTTTAATTATTGTTAAGTGTCATGAGAGCCCCTAACCAAGTTTAGCCTAATCTAGAGGTTAGTTACTAACCTAGAAGCTATAGGATAGATATTTGGTCATGGGATAAAGTGAGATAAATATCTAATTTACCTTTAAGGATATTTTCCTTAAACCACTCCAAATATCAAGACCCTTTACCCAAAGTCCAAGCCTTAGCCATGAAGGAAGGGCTAGGACACCCCCCCATGCCATGGCCGGCCAAGGGCACCCCCCTTGGCAGCCCACACTTCTATATAACCCCATTGCTTTCATTTATGGCCATTTACATGAATTTAAACCTAGAAAAATCCTATTTCTTCAAACCTACACAACTTGATCAATTTTGATCTAAATCACCTCTAGTTTCTTACATTGGACTCTCCTACACTAGAGGGTACTAGTTAGGGCCTGCTATCAAGGAAATTGAAGGGCTTTGGGCATTACCAAGTGGAAGAACACCCCCCCTACTTGGGTGTTTTCTTGATTTTTCACCAAATAGGTAAATGTCCATAAACCATGTTAATTTTGTGTTTTCTCTTCATATTTGCATGTATCTAGGTACTAGGGTACTGTAGGACAAATTTGGTGAAGGTTTGAGTTGGTTTGGTGTCCGTATCGGACACGTATCCTAGACTAGGAAACTGTGTTTGTTGAAATGCCACAAAGAACTAGTTTTTATTAAAATGTGAAATAAAATATGTTTTTGGGTAGCCCTAGACACCTAGGTCACAACCCCACTGGACTGAACACAAAATTGGGTCGTGTTCGTGTCCAAATCGGACACGAACCTACTGCACGAGACTCGCGTGCGTGCCCTGCTACCACGCTCCTCGTGCTCACTGCACAGTGCACTAGGACACGAGATTTTTGGCATGGACACGGGGGCAATGTCTGCGAACATGCCCCCAAAATTTGGTGTCGCTTCGTGTCGTGTCGAGTGAGAAATCTCACTCGCACTGGACACGGGCTGTCAATGCACACGCGCGCGAGGGCAACTTCAAGCGTGTCGTGTCGCACGGACACGACACTTGGGTGCCTCGTAATGACACCATCGTGTAGCCCTTCATGTGGCGTACACGAGGACATGAGCACGTGGTGCGGCATGTCCTGTGTCGCGAGCACGAAACATGTGACAACGTGCACGACGCTGTCGAAACACGCGTGTATCAGTCGTATTTTCACGACTGATACGGACTTCGTTTTGTGTCCACGAGTGTCGTGGACACGTGTCAGAGTGTCCATCGTATAGCCCTATGTGTGGGCTATACGTGTGTGTGACCACGAGTCGTGTCGTGTCTCGTGGTGTGTCCACGAGACACGTGAACACGTGCACGACGCTGTGCACTGTGTTCGTGTATCAGTGCTTACCCGAGTGAGTTTTTACGTGTTTGGACACGCCGTGTCGTATCGTGGTGGACTGCCACTGACACACACGACACGTATATGTATGGGGCATCAATTACCAACCTAGGGAATCGAGCCATAGCTTGGTTTAGTGTGGGTAATTTGAATTACCTAGTTTCGAGCAAAACAGTCCAGTTTCCTGTTTTGGGATATTTTTCCAGTTTTTGTAAAATGAATTTCAAACCTAAAATTGATATAATTTATACTTTGTATTAGTGTATTTCAGTATGTATATATGTATATATATGTATGTGTGAGTGTGGGTGAGATTTTAGGGGTATTTGGTAGTGTATATTGGTAGTTGTGTATATATATACATATATATGTATATATGTGACTGTGTGTGTGTGTTTGGGGGCTGTTTCCTGTTCTCAGAAAAACTGAGAACAGCCCCCCCATTTCCTGTGTTCTGTCCATTCCCTCTCTCTTTCAGTCTCTCTCTCACTCTATGTCTCTCTCACTTTCCTCTCTCTCTCTATATATGTTTATATATATAGGTTTAGTCTATATATATATATATATATATATATATATATATATATATATATATATATATATATATATATATATATGAATGATATATATATTTGTTCAGAATTATATATAGTGTGTCTATATATAGATACCTAGGGTATATGGGTATCACATAGGTTATAGGCCTATGTGATTGTTGTTTGTGTATATATATATATAAGGTTATATATATATGTATGGGTTTTGGTATTATATATAGTGTACTCCCATATTGATATATAGGTATTAGATAGATTGTGTATATATATATATATATATATATATATATATATATATATATATATATATATATATATATATATATATATATATATATATATATATATATATATATATATATATATATATATATATATATATATGACTTTCTAAGTATAGGTTATATAGAAACCTATAACCACTAGCCTAAGGAAACCTATAGGTTATCTAGCCTATGGCCTAGGTTACAAGCCTATGGCATTAGAGGCTAACCCTATTGGACCTAATGACCTAAAACAACTAGTTTGACTAGTTTGACTAAAACCCAACTTGTTGACCCTTGTTGACTAAGGGTTGACAAAGTCAACCTTAGGTCAAATTTGACCTAGTTAACCTAGAATTGACTAGGATTTACCTAACTTTGACTAGTTTAACTAGTCTGACCATGTTTGACCCAATTACCTCATTGACTAGTCTTTGTTGACCTAATTACCTTACTGACTAGTCTTTGTTTGACCAATACCTTAGTTGGTCTAAGTTTGACCTAGACTTGACCCAGATTGATCATGTTGACTAGTATTTGACTAGTTGATTAGAATATTGACCAAGAGTTGACTTTAACCTAGATTTGACTAACCTTGACTTGTTTGACCTTGTTTGACTCTAATTGACCTAGTATGACTTCCTGTGATCTAGTTTGACTATTAGAGTTGACCAAGAGTTGACTTTTGACCAGATTGACCTAGGATCATGTAGTATGCATTGTACACTTTATTTTTACCATTGTGGATACATTGTGACTTGTATTGCTCTGATTAGGAGCCATACACCTCTCCTCAGACAGTATATCTTCTTCAGACATTCAGTTATCAGGCGAGTACATTCTCTGACCGTTTCATATTTGCCAGGATTTATATTCTTGCTCTAGATTACTTTACTTGATGCTGACACGATTGTTATCACGGATTGGTACTATATGGATCTTTTCATGAGATGTTATCCCCCTCGGTAGCATCAGATACAGCATGTTTGTGCTTTTCACGAATCATCATGTATCTCTATGCTTTCATAGATTTACGAATCGCTTGTGACTCATGTACTCTCATGATTCACAGAGCCTCTCATGAATCTCCCATTTATGGGCTTATCACGAATCTTAACATAACTTGAACGGATCCTTGTGTATTGATTGGGGATGGGGGAGTGGAAATAGTCATGTGGATATTACCCCAGTAGCTGTAGTCATGAATCACTCTTAGCTGTAGCCATGAATCTCATATGCCATTTCACATGTCTATATTTTACTCTGACTCACTAGACACTGCTAGTTCTCTATTATAGTAGATATTTCATTACAGTTATCTTTTTTGCTACATGTATCTTCTTTCAGCGTTTTCTGTATTTTACTCTATTGCATGCTTTATATTTCCTATCATACTATGTACTGCGTGAGATGTATTGTGCTCGTTCCTGTCCTGATTGGACCTGTTAAAAATATTACAGAGGATGAGGATGAGGCCCTGGTGTCTACCTATTATGGAGCAGGACTAGATGACACTTATGTTGTGGACCCTCAGCAGGATCCACCTGCAGCTGAGGATGTTGCCCCAGTAGTCTAGGCTAGTTTAGCTAGACAGTCTTTTCTGTATTATCTTTTTGTCTCACATTCTGAGTTATATTTTGAGATGTGGAGATGTATAGACTCTTAGACTTATTGTATTATGAGTTGACATTCTGATGTTATGTTATCCTAGACACTTGGACTTATTTCATTTATTCTACTGTTCTCTTTGAGTTACTGTCTATCTATCTATCTTTCATTCTTCTACCTAGATGTGATTGAGATTATTTTCTGTTTGTCACCTCCATTTGGAGAGTATAAACTGTACAGGTACTTTATATTGTTAGATGATTGACCTAGGACATCGTTCTACCGCCGACACTGCGGCGTAGGCTGGACGTACCCACTTCTCGTGCCCTTACTCTAGGGTGCGGGTCATGACACGTTTTTAGTGGTGGCCCATGCAGGTCCTGTTTATGTAGTGGTATTCGAACTAGAGTATCACTACAGCCTGCGATAGGATTTGAGGAATAGGCTTAGAAGAGTGGATACTCAATCACAATTAGGAAATTTCTATGGATTTGAATCTACTGACTTTTGTTCAAATCTATATAATCTATTTCATATTGTCCTTTTGATACTATCATCCTTGTACCGTTATTGACTTTCTTGTTGATCTGTCTTCAGGATGGTAGAGACACGATCACAGCATCTCGGTCCAGGTGACACCACTGAGAGGTCTGCCATCTCTCGTCCAGCTCACCAGGACCCGGGGACCACAGCTCCCCTTACTCCAGCTCATGTGGGAGCTTCTGCCACATTTGGGGGTGCACCTCTACTTATTCGGGGGACCATCCCAGCTACCCCAGACATCCCCCCCTCGCAGTTTCGTCCGCCACAGTTTCAGCAGCACCAGCAGCAGTTCCAGCCGTCGATGCCATCTGGATTAGTGGATGCTGCACAGATGTTTTCATACTTCCAGCATTTCCTAGAGACGCAGCAGCACCAGCAGCAGCGTCAGACAGCGGAGTTTACCAGGGGCATAGATGAGGCCCATCAGCTGGCTAGAGCGACGGTGGAGAGGTTGGCTGTCCAGCCACAGGGAGGATTTGGACAGTCGCGACAGCAGAGGATTCTGGGCATTCAGGACTTCAAGAAGATGAACCCCAGGGACTTCTTGGGGACAGAGGGGATTCTTTATGCTGATGACTGGATTGAGCACATTGAGGAGATTTTTCGACTGGCGGAGATACCAGCCGGACTACAGATAGAGGCAGCAGCCAGCCAGATGCGGGATCTTGCCCGTACCTGGTATCAGACGGACCCGAGAGTAGGCACTCCAGGACAGACATGGAGAGTTTTCAAGGAGCTCTTCAAGGGAAAGTTTTTTTCGGATCAGGCAGTCGGTGCTTTGGAGACCCAGTTCGAGAACCTGGTTCAGGGGAACCAGACTGTAGAGGAGTACTCCGGTGAGTTTTGCCGGTTGAGCAGATTCGTGGAGGGCCTTAGCGAGACAGCGAAGGCGAGGAGGTTCAGGAAAGGCTTGGTCAAGAAGGTCAAGTCCTTGACCAAGAGTGACAGGAGTGCCACCTTTGAGGAGATCCTAGCAGGAGCGATGGCAGCTGAGGATGATCTTGAGCTGAAGCTCAAGAGGGGTCGTGATACACAGGGAGCATGCAGCAGTGGAGGTCAGGCCAAGAGGCCTCACTATCAGCATCAGCAGAGGCAGCCACAGCAGTATCAGCAGCCGAGGCAGCAGCAGGCCCCGAGACAGCAGACTACCAGTTGTCCATACTGTAAGAAATCGGGACATGGATGGGGAGAGTGCAGGAAGAGGTTGGGCTGGTGCCTACTATGTGGGGCAGCAGACCACCAGCTCAGGGAGTGTTTCCAGTTCACAGGCAGAGTAGCACATGGAGCAGCACCAGGAGCAAGAGCCAAGGCTCCGGTAGGACAGCAGCAGAGAGGACCATTACAGCCACAGCTGCAGAGATTTATGCAGTTTCAGCAGCAGGCTGGAAGAGGTCAGCAGGGGCGTACTTACGCCATGACAGTAGAGGATGCTCAGGCAGTTGGTGATGTGCTTGCAGGTTCTGTTATTCTAAATTCCATTCCCACCTTGCTTCCTTATATCTATCTTAAAATCCAATTCCATCTGCTCCTACCTGTTCTTTATTAGTGATCAGTTTTGACATGGTAGTTCTTTTGATTTTGTCGATTGTTTATTTGTTTCTTCATCTCTTACTTAGGAGTAGGAGTAGGAGTAGCTTTAGTTATTAATATAATTCCTTGAATAACTTCTTTTCTCAAGGATCTTCTCTTAAATAAATTAGTGTATATGCTATACCTTTTTGATAGAGTAGCTCTGACCATAGAATGGTAACCCTTTTAGCCCTGTGATTTATTATTTCCTTATCTTCCTAGTCTATACCTATGACCAGGACTGTCCCACCTAACATGTCCTTTACACTACTATTTTATCATGATTTTTGGTTAAATTTAGGCCATAGACTTTTCCCACTTTGAATTATGATCATCGTAGACACATTACCGTGACTTTTAAATTTGGAGCACAAGACTAGTTGTTTTCTCAAAACTGACTTCACATACATGACCTAGACATGACATACTACACCCATGACCTTAGTGTCCCACTCAGGCATACCATCGTGTGCTTCATTTGCTTAGTACGATTTTCCTGACCCGAGACTCCATCCTGATTTTCCCCATGGAGTTACTTTTGGCTTCGATTTAAATTGAGGACACCTTATGACCAAAAACTGCCAACCAATTTTTGGACATGACCCAGTATAGGTCTACTACCCATATTTTGCTTATTTGACCTTATATGTTGCCTAGGTAGTGGCTTCGTCCCTGATTGTTGGAGGTTTGACCTAGAAGGAGTACGACTATCTAAATTTCGAGGACGAAATTATTTTAAGGTGGGTAGACTTGTAACACCCTGTTTTCTGAAATTGGGGATTTTTGAAAATTTATTATTTTTATTATTTATTAAGTGGTATTTTAGTCATGGTATGATTTTCTGGTGATTTTAGTTAAGTTAAACCATTTCTAAAGTCATACTAAGTCATGACTTATGACTTTGTAATTTTGGTTAGTATAACTTAGTGTAAACCCTAGTTTTCTCTAACCTAGAAGTTGCCATGACCATGAGAGCTTAGCCATAGGCTTAGAACACCAAATTAGTGATTTTTAGCCTAAAGGATATTTTGGTAATTTTCTAGAAATTATTTGGAATTATTTAGATCCATGTGTTTTTATTATTGTTTAATTATTGTTAAGTGTCATGAGAGCCCCTAACCAAGTTTAGCCTAATCTAGAGGTTAGTTACTAACCTAGAAGCTATAGGATAGATATTTGGTCATGGGATAAAGTAAGATAAATATCTAATTTACCTTTAAGGATATTTTCCTTAAACCACTCCAAATATCAAGACCCTTTACCCAAAGTCCAAGCCTTAGCCATGAAGGAAGGGCTAGGACACCCCCCCCATGCCATGGCCGGCCAAGGGCACCCCCCTTGGCAGCCCACACTTCTATATAACCCCATTGCTTTCATTTATGGCCATTTACATGAATTTAAACCTAGAAAAATCCTATTTCTTCAAACCTACGCAACTTGATCAATTTTGATCTAAATCACCTCTAGTTTCTTGCATTGGACTCCCCTACACTAGAGGGTACTAGTTAGGGCCTACTATCAAGGAAATTGAAGGGCTTTGGGCATCACCAAGTGGAAGAACACCCCCCTACTTAGGTATTTTCTTGATTTTTCACCAAATAGGTAAATGTCCATAAACCATGTTAATTTTGTGTTTTCTCTTCATATTTGCATGCATCTAGGTACTAGGGTACTGTAGGACAAATTTGGTGAAGGTTTGAGTTGGTTTGGTGTCCGTATCGGACACGTATCCTAGACTAGGAAACTGTGTTTGTTGAAATGCCACAAAAAACTGGTTTTTATTAAAATGTGAAACAAAATATGTTTTTGGGTAGCCCTAGACACCTAGGTCACAACCCTACTGGATTGAACACAAAATTGGGTCGTGTTCGTGTCCAAATCGGACACGAACCCACTGTACGAGACTCGCATGCGTGCCCTGCTACCACGCTCCTCATGCTTACTGCACAGTGCACTAGGACACGAGATTTTTGGCATGGACACGGGGGCAATGTCTGCGAACATGCCCCCAAAATTTGGTGTCGCTTCGTGTCGTGTCGAGTGAGAAATCTCACTTGCACTGGACACGGGCTGTCAATGCACACGCGCGCGAGGGCAACTTCGAGCGTATCGTGTCGCGCGGACACGACACTTGGGTGCCTCGTAATGACACCATCATGTAGCCCTTCATGTGGCATACATGAGGACACGAGCACGTGGTGCGGCGTATCTGTGTCGTAAGCACGAGACGTGTGACAACGTGCACGACGCTGTCGAAACACGCGTGTATCAGTCGTGTTTTCACGACTGATACAGAGTTCGTTTTGTGTCCACGAGTGTCATGGACACGTGTCAGAGTGTCCATCGTGTAGCCCTATGTGTGGGCTATACGTGTGTGTGACCACGAGTCGTGTCGTGTCTCGTGGTGTGTCCACGAGACACGTGAACACGTGCACGACGCTGTGCACTGTGTTCGTGTATCAGTGCTTACCCGAGTGAGTTTTTACGTGTTTGGACACGCCGTGTCGTGTTGTGGTGGACTGCCACTGACACACACGACACGTATATGTATGGGGCATCAATTACCAACCTAGGGAATCGAGCCATAGCTTGGTTTAGTGTGGGTAATTTGAATTACCTAGTTTCGAGCAAAGCAGTCCAGTTTCCTGTTTTGGGATATTTTTCCAGTTTTTGTAAAATGAATTACAAACCTAAAATTGATATAATTTATACTTTGTATTAGTGTATTTCAGTATGTATATATGTATATATATGTATGTGTGAGTGTGGGTGAGATTTTGGGGGTATTTGGTAGTGTATATTGGTAGTTGTGTATATATATACATATATATGTATATATGTGACTGTGTGTGTGTGTTTGGGGGCTGTTTCCTGTTCTCAGGAAAACTGAGAACAGCCCCCCCATTTTCTGTGTTCTGTCCATTCCCTCTCTCTTTCAGTCTCTCTCTCACTCTATGTCTCTCTCACTTTCCTCTCTCTATATATATGTTTATATATATAGGTCTAGTATATATATATATATATATATATATATATATATATATATATATATATATATATATATATATATATATATATATATATATATGGGGAGGGATATTGCACCAAACTTATTGCATCAATTATTGCACCAAACAATCTCAACCACACATTTATTTCAATCATGTGGTTATAAAGCATGCTGACGTGGCAACAACTTTTTGGAATGCTTTATAACCACATGATAGAAATAAATGTGTAGTTGAGATTGTTTGGTGCAACAATTGATGCAATAAGTTTGGTGCAATATCCTTTCCCTATATATATATATATATATATATATATATATATATATATATATATATATATATATATATATATATATATATATATATATATATGAATGATATATATATATATTTGTTTAGAATTATATATAGTGTGTCTATATATAGATACCTAGGGTATATGGGTATCACATAGGTTATAGGCCTATGTGATTGTTGTTTGTGTATATATATATATAAGGTTATATATATATATATATATATATATATATATATATATATATATGTATGGGTTTTGGTATTATATATAGTGTACTCCCATATATATAGGTATTAGATAGATTGTGTATATATATATATATATATATATATATATATATATATATATATATATATATATATATATATATATATATATATATATATATATATATCAATATGGGAGTACACTATATATAATACCAAAACCCATACATATATATATATATATATATATATATATATATATATATATATATATATATATATATATATATATATATATATATATATATATGTATGTATGACTTTCTAAGTATAGGTTATATAGAAACCTATAACCACTAGCCTAAGGAAACCTATAGGTTATCTAGCCTATGGCCTAGGTTACAAGCCTATGGCATTAGAGGCTAACCCTATTGGACCTAATGACCTAAAACAACTAGTTTGACTAGTTTGACTAAAACCCAACTTGTTGACCCTTGTTGACTAAGGGTTGACAAAGTCAACCTTAGGTCAAATTTGACCTAGTTAACCTAGAATTGACTAGGATTTACCTAACTTTGACTAGTTTAACTAGTCTGACCATGTTTGACCCAATTACCTCATTGACTAGTCTTTGTTGACCTAATTACCTTACTGACTAGTCTTTGTTTGACCAATACCTTAGTTGGTCTAAGTTTGACCTAGACTTGACCCATATTGATCATATTGACTAGTATTTGACTAGTTGATTAGAATGTTGACCAAGAGTTGACTTTAACCTAGATTTGACTAACCTTGACTTGTTTGACCTTGTTTGACTCTAATTGACCTAGTATGACTTCCTGTGATCTAGTTTGACTATTAGAGTTGACCAAGAGTTGACTTTTGACCAGATTGACCTAGGATCATGTAGTATGCATTGTACACTTTATTTTTACCATTGTGGATACATTGTGACTTGTATTGCTCTGATTAGGAGCCATACACCTCTCCTCAGACAGTATATCTTCTTCAGACATTCAATTATCAGGCGAGTACATTCTCTGACCGTTTCATATTTGCCAGGATTTATATTCTTGCTCTAGATTACTTTACTTAATGCTGACACGATTGTTATCACGGATTGGTACTATATGGATCTTTTTATGAGATGTTATCCCCCTCGGGAGCATCAGATACAGCATGTTTGTGCTTTTCACGAATCATCATGTATCTCTATGCTTTCATAGATTCACGAATCGCTTGTGACTCATGTACTCTCATGATTCACAGAGCCTCTCATGAATCTTCCATTTATGGGCTTATCACGAATCTTAACATAACTTGAACGGATCCTTGTGTATTGATTGGGGATAGGGGAGTAAAAATAGTCATGTGGATATTACCCCAGTAGCTGTAGTCATGAATCACTCTTAGCTGTAGCCATGAATCTCCTATGCCATTTCACATGTCTATATTTTACTCTGACTCACTAGACACTGCTAGTTCTCTATTATAGTAGATATTTCATTACAGTTATCTTTTTTGCTACATGTATCTTCTTTCAGCGTTTCCTGTATTTTACTCTATTGCATGCTTTATATTTCCTATCATACTATGCACTGCGTGAGATGTATTGTGCTCGTTTCTATCCTGATTGGACCTGTTGAAAATATTACAGAAGATGAGGATGAGGCCCTGGTGTCTACCTATTATGGAGCAGGACTAGATGACACTTATGTTGTGGACCCTCAGCAGGATCCACCTGCAGCTGAGGATGTTGCCTCAGTAGTCTAGGCTAGTTTAGCTAGACAGTCTTTTCTGTATTATCTTTTTGTCTCACATTCTGAGTTGTATTTTGAGATGTGGAGATGTATAGACTCTTAGACTTATTGTATTATGAGTTGTCATTCTGATGTTATGTTATCCTAGACACTTGGACTTATTTCATCTATTCTACTGTTCTCTTTGAGTTACTGTCTATCTATCTATCTTTCATTCTTCTACCTAGATGTGATTGAGATTATTTTCTGTTTGTCACCTCCATTTGGAGAGTATAAACTGTACAGGTACTTTATATTGTTAGATGATTGACCTAGGACAGCGTTCTACCGCCGACACTGCGGCGTAGGCTGGACGTACCCACTTCTCGTGCCCTTACTCTAGGGTGCGGGTCGTGATAAAATTGACATTGTACAAAGGCTACAATCTATCCGCCACGAAAGTTTACATCAAGGCGACGGTGCTCAAGGCAACGATCGCCTTGACACGAAGGTCTTTACGATACGCCTTCCGTTCGATTCCTATCGAGTAAGAAATTTACTAGCCAAATTCCCAACTTATCCGTCTCGTAACATCGAGTGTAAGTTTCGATTCACGCAAGCTCAATTGCGAGGTGAATCCGAATCTAACGACATGACTCGTAAGTCATTTCCTTATCGTTTCCTCTCATGCATAGCACGATTCTTGCACTCGCCTATCCGAATCACCAAGTTCGTTGGTAAATTTCAAGTTCGATCGTCGACCAACATAACCATTCAAGTATTCATCCGACGAATACTCAAAATCTAACTATATCATTCTCAATCGAAAGCTGTTCCAACAATTCTCGATCGCCTAGACTTATCGTCAACATGTACCGTGTTATATTTGTTATCGGTGCAATCTCATATGCGATATCGCATGGGTCATCTTACGGTCTGCAGCAATCAATTTGATTTGGCGGTCAAGTCTTTTAGGGTCAGCTGTCCCAAAGCTACGCTCGATAATTATGGATCATTAACGAAGGACAGTTTACTACGAACCATGCTATATCTTATTTCGGAGCCAAATCACGTTCCGACGATTCTACGCGACTACCCAATTTCGGACAAAACCATTTCTATCGGCGCAACTGATGCGCAACTATCCTCCGAGTAAAGTCATGCACGGCCGTCGATGATTCCGTAATTTACGAAACATCTACTCGTATCGAGTTCGAGTCTATCTTATTCGTGGTCGACACACGAGATGCTATACGCATCGAACAATCGTCGATGACTTATAGTCTCGTCTTGATTAATCACAAAGTTCATGATCAACCAGTTCGTTCCTTCTCGTATCGTTATTTACAAAACTTTGATAGTGCAAGGCGCACTCTATTTTGTATTCCCATATCGTGCTTACATTTTCTTACGTATTGATCTCGATACGCCGTATCCATTTCGATAACGTAAGGGTCAACTTTGAATCCGTTTCAATGTCAACAACTTGTATTGCATATGTCCAAGTTTGCAATAAACTTTTTCATACGCATCAACTCATTTTTCGATTCGTCGCATCCCGCTATACTTTGATCGCGTAACTGAGTTACCGATTATCCAACATCGAACCCTCAAGTTATACGATCTCGCCCTCTAAATTTTGCGTGTTTTTCAGTCATGCTCAAATGAGTTTCGCCGTAACGTAACCAACAATTTCTTAGACACGATTACTCACGTCAACCAACTCTTCACCGAAGTCGTACATCGTGCGATTTGATTACAATTCGCATCGCCTAATATTTCTATCGAAATCGCAAGTCGTGCGATTCGATTCGTCTCGCCCAACATTTCTACCGAGATCATAAGTCGTGCGATTCGATTCACCTAGCCGAACATTTCTATCGAGATCACAAGTCGTACGATTCGATTCGCCTTGCCCAACATTTATATCGATATCGCAAGTCGTGTGACTCTTTTGTAAGCTCGAGTTTTCCTTTTCCATCGATCCGATTATTGCGTCAAGGCATAATCATTCTGCTAGTCTCGATCGTCCGACCGACTTATCATTTTCGTCCGACGTATCATTCATTGATTCGAGTCTCGCCTTATCGTCCCAACTAATTTTCGAAGAACACTTGCATCAATATTCCGTCATACAAATTTCCAATCGAGTCTCGGTACTCTTCTGTCCGTTGCGGACAAACCTTTCACAATTCTCACAATACGTCGATGCAATTTATCGCACAAGTGGTATACCATATACCACTCGATATCGAGTCATTCATCGCCTACGTGGTATGGCATATACCACTCGAAAATCAAGCCATTCCCCTCGCACTATACTTAGTATAAACCGATAATCTCTTCCGACTCACGATTTTCGCAGTGATCGTGCTTGATCACAACCGTAACTTTGATTAAATCACATCCGACACAACTCGGTCAATATTTTCGTTTGCCAACATAAGTTTGGTGTGCAACCGAACGATTCGTTCTATCGATTTACGATTTCAATTCTTTTCTTACGTTGTATCTCGTACAACTATTTATTTTGATATGCGTTGCACCCCGTGCAACAAATTTTTACTTTCGATACGCGTTGTACATCGTGCTACGATTTATTTCCGACATTTTATTTTACCTTATGAAACGATTTATTTCCAATCTCCATTGCACTTCGTGCAACGATTTAATTTGATATGCGTTGCACCACGTGCAATGATTTTACTTCCAACACGCGTTGCACATCGTACAACGATTTATTCCCGACTTTCCAAGTCAATGCCCAAATCCATTCAACCCATTCGGTATTGGCTTATCACTTCTCACTTTTATTTTAACGCATATTTACCATTAACTCGTTGCACTTCGTGCATCATTTTATTTCTCTTTTAACATGTTATATTGCAACAACAACATCCCAAATCGTATTTCACAATTTGTTGCGCTTGCAGCAACTAACATTTTTACGGCTCGTTGCATTCAATGTAATATACCCTTCACGACTTTCTTAGCAAATATTATGTAGTTTCCAAAACACATGCGGCAAAATTACATGATTTGTATTAGACTTATTGTATGGAACATCCAGTGCGGCATCGAGTAGAGTCAAGAGTGATTTCAAGTAGTGGTGGGCAACTTTTAGAATTGTAATGAAGTGAGAGTCCAGAGAAAATTGAGCCTAGAGCTCTGATACCAATTTGTCACGCCCCGACCCGGAATCACCCGAATCATCGTCCTCGCAGGGGGCGTGATACCGCACGAGCCTGGAGTTGCGCTCGTGCAAGGCAAGATGACAAGTTCTCAAATAGTTATCTTTTGATTCGATATTAATAACGAAAGAAAAATAGAGTATACGAAATAATTCTTTTTATTAATATCCGAAACTGAGATTACAATGGCTTTCGATAGCCTAACAATATATGCAAGATTGGCTACAACACTCAGGTTCTCTCTTGTCCACAAAGGATTTTACCGTTCCATATATCATGCCTTCTATATCTCGGCCGCATCAATCCAGTTGCGTAGTCCGAGCGTCAATACGATCGCACGCTTCAATACACTTCGGCATTCCAAGCCTCAACACGTTCAAGCAATGCTTCGCCGCGAGCCATCCATTCCCTGCACCCTGCATGAAGCTGGTGGGAGATCAGTACGTTCGTCCTCGCATGTACTGAAGCAAAGATCTTCTTTCCAAACCGATATTGTAATATTTATGTTGAATCATACAACTTAGCTTATGATCTTGCTATGTTCTCCTTAGGGTCAATTTCGTGGCATATTCGAAAGCGTAAAGCATGTTATCATATCAAGCATATTATCGAATTAAATAGACAAGCAAGCAATCTCGTGTTTGATTCATGGTACGACTTCTTACCAAATCGACGTACTCGCCCTTGCACCGACGCAAGGTGAATACGCCCCATTCCTTCCCTGTCATGTTATAAGTGCATCTCTAAGTAGGATCTATATGCGGGACGCATACGCACCTACACTTTCAACCCATCGTTCCTTAGCTATATGAAGGCCGTTGGCGTATCCGCGCCGGAATGGACTAAAGGAGTTCCTTTCTTTTCTTAATATTTGTCGGGCTGCCCGACGTTTAACGGGTTGGGTCGCTGTCCCAAACAACTGAAATATTCCCGCTGCTTACCATCATTTACGGCTTTTCCCATCAATAGCGAGAGCTACTCGATTTAAAGATGTGCGCCTACAAAGATTATTCAAATCCCTCCTAGGCCAAGCGATTCCGGGGCGCATCCGGCATTTAACCGTTTGGGGGAAACACTCTTGTACGAGTCATTATCACGTTAATCTCAAGTCTATCCCAATCGACTATGCAACGCCCTTATTATTCAAGCAATCAAATTCAAACAACCAAACATAGTCTTGAGTCCGAGACTCAGACTTTATCATCTTACATTTCTTTCGTTAACTTTCTGTGTTCTTACGTTTCATACTTCGTTTCAATGATTCAATGGCATCATGCCTCAACTCAATGCTCGTCAACCGAACGACCCGAAGGTCTTGAATACCTTTCGAGGCATTATGTCATATCCGACAGTTCTGCCACATTCATGCCACAACTGTATTCTCTCGCAACGAAGCCATCTTTTATTATCCCGTACACGTAGGCATGTTTCGACCGTATCTCTATGTTCTATAACTTAGTGTTCAATGTTCGGGGCTTACGCGCTAGGGCGCTCGCCTATTGTCTTTCAATGTTCTAGCCGTCTAACTCGTGCACGTTATGGTTCGTGCACTAAGGCACTCGCCGATTACAGTTATCCTATGTTCTTACGGCTTGCGCACCGAGGCGCTCGCCTTTGTGATATCCAATGTTCCATAGCGACTCGTGCATATGATGCACATTTTATTTCAATTGTTTTAACTTAGTGTTCGACTCATACTATGATTTATCTCCGATCGGACCACGCCCATGGCGTCGATAGGTTAACTTAGCATACAATGATATATTTGACTTATCGAATGAAAGAGTAAAAAGAAGTCAATCCTCCCACCTTGAGTCGATACGCCTTTGTCGTTTCGCCGAGCCGATGCGGCTCGATTTCATAACTTTATTGCACGGCCACTCTCCTGACTTAGCCATTCGAGCACTTCGTGCTTCATTGAGTTATACGTCCGATTTGGCTTACCGTGTCCAAGTCTCAGTCCGTCGTAAGGCAACGATTTGATTTTGCGGACCCCTTACTAAATATTGCAAAAGACCGACCTCTAATATTTTTGCGTCAACGTATAACCTGCACACGAAACCAACTAAAATCAATACTTGCATCGATTCGGACTTGCGCCCTGGTCGATTCGATTTCTTAGAATCTTCGAGCTGATTCAACGTACTCATCCATCGGGGCAACGCGGCGCTTCGCATCGATTCACTCGATGCATTCTTTCGGGACAAGGCAACTCTTCGCATCGACTTAGTTTGATGCGTTGCTCGGGACAACGTAACTCTCGTATCGATTCGCATCGATACATTTCATTCGGTCAACGCGACTCGTTGAGTCAACGCTTCAGCGTAATGCGCCGTGCAGAGCGGGGGGCATTACAAACCGCCCTCCCAACCAACCAAAAAAGTTTTCAAGTATTACTCTTCTTCTCCGTGGTCCTTAATGAAGTAAAAAACAAATTTTAGAATAAAATGTTGCACCATTATCCAATGTTTGATTTTGGTTTGATACAAATAGTAAAATCTATACAACAAATGTTAAACTTTTCTCATCCATAACACAATTTTGACAACATTTACTCCATTTACATCAATTTAGTTCACTCTAATTCAGGTCACAACTAAACAATGGAATTATATTTTACAAAAACAAAAGTTGTAACCAAATCAAGTAAATAAATCATTCCATACAATATATTTTAATTATTTCAAACAATACATTGTAAATATATACATCATCATCAAATGTACTAAAATAATGTATTTGCAATGCCACCCCGTATTTTCCATTTTATAGGTAAAAGTTACAAGGCAGAGTAAACCAATTACGTCATAAGACCTATGTAATCGCGATTATATTACAATTTAAGAGGACGTTTGGTATGCAGTATCTTTTTTGGTTTTGGTCGTTTTTGCTCGTATTTTGTCTTTTTTCGTTTATTTTATTTTTGGTCATTTTCACTCGTTTTTATCGTTTTTCTTGTTTTGGTCATTTTTGCTCTTATTTTGGTTTTTTGTCGTTCTTGCTCATTTTTTAAATTTTTTTCCTGTCTTATTGCTAGTTTTTGGTTTTTTTTGTAAAGTTTGGTCGTTTTTGCTTCATTTTTTTCTCGTTTTTTTCGTTTTTGCACCATTTTATATTTTTTTTTTTATCACTTTTTCTCGTTTTTGGTCTTTTTGTTGTCATTTTAGATTTTCTTCTCATTTATTCTCCTTTTTCTTTCTTTCATTTTTTGTCGTTTTTACTCGTTTATGTTTTCATTTTTTTTATTTTGTCGTTTTTCTCATTTATGTTTTCATTTTTTTCTTTTTATCGTATTTTTCCTTTTTTTTGTCTTTTTTGGGTTGTTTCCTTTTTAGTCATTTTTTTCTCGATCTTTTGTCGTTATTGATCTTTTTTCGTCCTAGGACTTTCTGCCCATTTTGGTAATTTTTTGATCATTTATTTATCCTTTTTTGTCATGTTATCTTTTGATTTTTTTTATTTTGGTCTTTTTTCGTTTTTGTTGTTTTTTTATCATTTTTTTATAAATATTGCTCGTTTTTTTTGCTCATTTTTGTCGTTTTCGAGTCTTTTTTTTATATCGCTTTTGATCTTTTTTTGTTTTTTTTTATTTTGTTTTTGTTTTTTGGTCATTTTTGCTCGTTTTTGTCATTTTGGGTCAGTTTTTGTTCTTTTTTCCTCTCTTTTTTATCGTTTTGTCCGTTTTGTCTATTTTGGTCATTTTTGATCTTTTATCATTTTTTATGTTTGATTTTTTTGGTTTTTGTCCTCGTTTTTGTCATTTTGGTCAGTTTTGCCTCGTTTTTTGTCCTTTTTTTGAACTTTTTTCGTTTTCGTCATTTTTGGCCATTTTTGAACTTTTTTGTTTTTGGTGTTTTTTTTCGTTTTTAGTCTCTCTTTTTTTATCATTTTTTTGACTGTTTGTTTGTTTTTGTCCTTTTTTTGTCGTTTTTGATCTTCTTGTCTTTTTTTTCGTTTTTGGTCGTTTTCCACCGTTTTGTTCATTGTCATTTTGGTCTTTGTTTGTTTTTGGTTTTTTTTTTTTCGTTTTTGGTTGTAAACATCCCAAAAATTTCCCTATTTATTTTAGTTTAATAGTATTTTGTACTAAAAGTTCTATTAGTATATATATGTATATAAATATATATTCATATACTTATTTATTTATTATAATAATTTATAGGTGTTTATAAATACCAAATGTTTGGTTATAAATTAAATTTATAATTTTGAAAATTTTAGTAGTGTTATATATATATATATATATATATATATATATATATATATATATATATATATATATATATATATATATATATATGTATGGGAGCGGATCAAAAGTCCTCCTTAGAAAATCCCCTAAAAACTCCCCTCACTCTAATTCGTAATATTAACATTAATATTAATGTTAAAATTAATGTTAATATTAATATTAATGTTAATATTAATGTTAATGTTAATGCTAATATTAATTTTTATTTTTATTTTTATATATTAATGTTAATGTTAATGTTAATATTAATGTTAATGTTAATGTTAATGTTAATGTTAATGTTAATATTAATTTTAATGTTAAGCTTAATGTTAATTTTAGTATTTAATGTTAATTAACATTAACATTAATATTAATATTAATATTAACATTAATATATATATAGGGAGCGGATCAAAAGTCCCCCTTTAGAAAACCCCTTAAAAAAATCCCTCACTCTAATTCGTAATATTAATGTTAATATTAATGTTAATATTAATGTTAATGTTAATATTAATGTTAATATTAATATTAATGTTAATATATATATATATATATATATATATATATATATATATATATATATATATATATATATATATATTTATATTAATGTTAATGTTAATGTTAATATTAATGTTGATATTAATTTTAATGTTAAGTTTAATGCTAATTTTAGTATTTAATGTTAATATTAACATTAACATTAATATTAACATTAAATTACGGATTAGAGTGAGGGAGTTTTTAGGAGGTTTTCTAAGGAAGATTTTTGATCCGCTTTCATATATATATATATATATATATATATATATATATATATACTTAATAAATAATTACTAAAGTAAAAGTTGAATGAAGGAAAGAAAACAAAGAAACAAATTTCCCATTCCCTGCTGTTACTCTTCTCCCGACCCCTCCTTTCCTTGCACTAACCGCCCCAACCCTTTCTTTCATATCTTCCCTTTCTTGTATAAAACAAAAAAAAATAAAATAAAACAAAACTCAAACCTTACCATCATCCTCCCTACCTCCCTGGACCTGACCACCCCCGGCGTCGCCTCCAGGCTGACGTGGACCGCCGGCTAGCCTCGTCGCTGCCGTCTCCAGGTCATCGGCCGATCGAACCGCAGCTGAACCACGTGCAGCAACGTTCCAGCACCCCTATTTTCGAGTAAGATTTCTCCCTCTATGTTCGATCGTTTTCTGAGCCATTTGTTCCTATGCAATCATTATGTAACAATCTACAATGGCCTTGAATTATAATAATTTTATTCGCTGTGTGTTGGAAGTTACGTCGACTCAAAGTCGGACGAAAAACACAATAAACAGTACGTAAAATTTCAGTCCACAGACACAACTTTACGTACACATAACTATCAAACCATTCGTCGTATCGACAAACTTTCTAAATGAAAGTTGTTGACAAGATATAGGACAATAAAACTCATGTTGATAGTTTTTAATAATTTGCTTTGTATAGGAAATTAAATACATCTAAATTAGGGAAAAAACTAGTTTTTAAAACCCAGAAATTTGTGATGCGGAGTGCGTCCCGCCAAATCAGGCCACAATGGCACATGATTTTTACATCGAAAGGTGCAAACAATGATTACGGACGTGTACGATTTGACCGAACCTGATTTGGACGTTCGTACGCGCCGGAATCACTCCGTGTTCGTCGAAAAAAATCAGTATCGACCTATTTCTAGTTCACTCAACTATTTTGTGCTCGCTCTTCGGATCGCAACGAAATTTGCACCATTGGACTAGCAACATCAGACATGTCCTTTGAGTCAAGTTTTGTTCGATTTCGAGACAGTCGACGAATCGCCATATAGCGGGCCCAAGGATTCGACTAGACTATCGAGTTTGTGACCGGCTCCTCAGAATCCACAACGGGATATACAGTTGGGTTCTTAGCGTCAATTAGAATTTGTTTGACCTATCATATGATTAATTTATAGGACTTTAGACTTAGCACGTTTTCAGTACAAATTGGACCTCAAATGGAATTCATTTTGTTAGGAAATTACTGTTTTGTCCTTGTGGCCAAACGGGACGATCACCAAGACAATTTGATAATTGTGTATAAGTTTGTATTTTCTAATAAATTGAGGTTGGAAAAATTAGAATTTAAATTAAGTATTAATTGTCAGGGAACTCAGGATCCGCAGCATCGCCAGACGAGGACGTGAGATAGATCGCTTTGCAGCAACCAGTGATAGGCTGTTTGCAAAAACAAAGTTTGATCTACAAACTAAAAAAAGTACAAAGAGTACAATTGATTTCTGGGAAAGTACAATTGTAGGAATCTGATCAGAAGACGATCACTTTATTCCTTGGACGATGTGATATCGAAGATACGAGCCTCTGGAGAATACATCAGCACTTTGTCAGGAGATTATGATCATTAGTGATGCTTTAGAACTGATTTGAAACTCTATTTATAGAGTTCTGAAATAACTGTCAAGTAGTTATTCTGGGTGGCGCGTACTGCGTTTTGTGCGCCATTCATCCAGTTGTGCGAACGGTTACTCGAACTGCTAAGGACACGTAGCATTCTGTGAGAGAGATGCGCGTGATCGTGGGCAGTGTAGTGGACACGTTCTTCAAGATTAGTGACATGCACGCCACGTCATCTAACTTCTGGATGAAAATTGATTAGGTGGCGCCAGTTTGATAGGTGGCGCCAGGCGCAATTTGATAACTGGCGCCTCCTAATTAGTCTGTCAGTTCTGTCATCATTAACTACCTCGTGCCACTTGATAGCTGGCACGAGCTGGCTGTCAGCATTTATTACAAGCTGACACAGTCTTCTCGAGCGCCGTGCTTTCCCGGGTTCGAAGAGATTTTCTTTGACTAACGAGCTGTCAGTCATCATTGCAATGTTACAGCTTCTCGAGGAGGCTGCCACGTGGTGCATGTGCCACTGACCCTAGCGCCACCTAAGCCTCGTGCAACCCAGTGACCAGATCCATTCTGAATCCTGGCACCATCTTAGAGTAGCGCCTAATTATTTTTGAGCTCCTACAAGACCCTCTTCAAAGTTTTCAAATTTGAAAATTTTCAAATTTGAAGTATTTGAATAGAAGTGATTTGTCTGACTGGCGCGGGATATTGTCGTAAATGACCGAGTTTTGCGCGTAGGTTGCGCAACGATCAAAAAAGTCGCCATAAGCTAAATAGCGTTTAAGAGAGAGAAAATTTACTTTTATGAAAGTTATTTTCTCTCCACTCTTTGCCTTCTTCTTCCAACCTTAGAAACTCTTTCGACCATCAATGTGTGAAACCGC
>JANAVB010020198.1:1977054-2229775 GCA_029216955.1 Iris pallida | reverse complement strand
CTCTTCAGACAGTCGATATAAACAAAGTAATGGAAATTTGCAAATAACCCCCCTCCCGCCTCGGCATCTAAGCAGTCACCACCACCCCTTTTCAATATTAACCCCACCATCATTAATAGGAAACTTTACAAATACACCCTCTTCCTTTTCATAATTCCATAATATATTTAAAAACAATTTTTTTAAAATAAGGAAAAATATAAAAGTTGTTACAACAACTTCCAATTATAAAAAATTGCCCAGCATTAATCCCTCCAAATATTTAAAAAATATAACTGAAACTAACTTAATATTGAAACTAATAATAACAAAACACAATTTATAGAAATTTAATATTTATTATTTTTAGAAAAACTAGGAGGTGGAGTTACAAATCTCCCCCCCTTAAAAAAATTTCGTCCTCGAAATTCAAAGGACCAAAACCAAAACTCAGCAATAAAGATCCAAACACCAGTTATTTATTGAAAATAGAAATCCACAAAACAGGATACAATCAAATCAATCAACAGAGTGGGATAGCGCTCCCGCATCTTGTCCTCGCGCTCCCACGTGGACTCTCCCGGAGAGTGGTGTCGCTACATGACGCGAACGGAAGGAAATTGTCTGGTTCCGAAAGTGCTTCCCTCCGGTCTAGGATCTCTACTGGCTGCTCCCGTAAGTCAATCTCGGGCCTACCTTCAGCTCAGAATAGTCCACCACGTGGCTCGGGTCTGGAATATATCGTCGAAGGGGATACATGGAAAACATCGTGCACTCCCTCAATCTAATGGAAGCGCTAGCCGGTACGCCACCTCGCCAATCCGCGTCGTCACGTCGAAAGGTCGATGAATCTCGGACTGAGCTTCCCGCCTCTGCCGAATCTGATGACGCCCTAGTCGGTGAGATCTTGAGGAATACCTGTCTTCTACCTCGAACTCAAGTGTCCGTCTGCTGCTGTCCGTCCAGTGCTTCTGTCGATCTTGTATAACTCTGAGACGCACTGAGCCTTTTAGATCAAATACGATAATTAAACACAAGAAAAGAAAAAAAAAAATACGACCATAACAATGATCAAGGAGTAAATAGGCACGAATGGAATGAGTTCAATTATATCTTGAGGAGGAGAAAATCATGAAGACACATTTATTAGGTACGATCAAGAATCGATAGTTTAACACGGATGGCTAGCACAAGATAGAAAATTATGGTCACAGACATGATTTAAGATCAAAATTTAGACAAGACACAACGAAATATGGAATCGAAACCTGGCAATGTATAATTTGAGGAAATCAATGATCTAACGATACAATACTAGAAGGTAATTGGCAAGGGTTGATTTGAGGAACGTACGAAATACAGAAGATACAGTATCAAATCAAAATGAACATGCAAGGATTTGTGATTCTCAAAAACCAATAATCATATGAAAAGGAAATATAGTTCTCCAGAATATCCATGAACATGTTGGCATCTGAAATCACTTGCTTAGAATCCCTACCCCGCCAGTATGTATCTGATGCAGTGGACTTCGGCTCCGTGACTCAAATAACAATATGTCTCCAAATACTCTATCAACCTTATCCATTTTTCGACAATCATTGACGAAACAACCCAAGAGATCAAGATATGAAGAATATGACAAGTCTCGACAATACTCGAAAACCTATGGGGTCTGAAATCACTTCAACTTAAAGTTCCTGCCTCGCCAGTGCGCTACTGACTGCAGTGAACTTCAGTCTCCATAATCCAGCTAATGGCTGCAGCGCGCAACTGTCATGCCATAGTAGGTCATCGAATAGTCTCTCGACTTTATCCCTAGGAATTTCAAAGAGTTTCAAAATGAATTTCAATATTCCAAGTCACGGAAATGTGAAGTTACCTGACTGTTAGAATACATGAGTTTATTAGGTACTAAAAATGACAAGGGATCCAATCAGTGAGTACAAAAGAGCAGCCAGAAAGATTTAAAATTTCAGACAGGACGGAGTTCAATTTACGACGGAATATAAACTGATATCTGGAATGGTAAAGATTCCATATATGGAATGTTGTCTTGAAAGGATAACAGAGTCTCGAAGGACGAACAGTAGCAAGGCATCAAATATAAGACAATGTCGCAAAACAAGAAATAAATCGAGCATTGGAAACGAATTCAACAAAATCTCTAGTAACGACAAAATCTCGAAAGATCCCAAATGGGAAATGAATCTCTAATAGTATACAAAGTCTCATTAGAACTAAAATATCAACGAAATTGCAGATAGAAAGTAATTCTCGAACAAGAAGCAAGGTCATGACTAGTGAGGAGAATAGGGTATCAAGCAGAGAATAGGGAACAAGCATTGAATGGTGAGTATGAAACAAGCGAAATCTCAATAGGAAACGAGGTCAATAAGGTCGTGAACAAAACAAATTCTCGAATCGGAGGCAAATCTCGGAAGAAAAGCAAGGTTCCGAACAGGATCACGATTAGAAAACCAAATTTCAATAAGCCTCGAATAGAAGACTGAAACGAGTATGAAGCAAGATCGAAACAAGTCATAAAAAAATGAATATGAAAACATGGTATTAGATAGCGGATATGAAACAAGTGAAATCTCAAAATACGAGGCAAGATCAACAAGATCGTGAATAGAACGGAAAACAATTCACGATTGAGAAATAAAAATTTTATAAGGAACGAGACAAATTTTTCAAGATAGAAAACGAAATCTGCAAATGAAATCTCGTATAGAAGCAGATTCAAACAAGGTTTCAGAATGATTTCAAGTAGGAATAATTCTGAGTAGTATAAGTTCAATTAGCAAACAGAATATCAATAACGAGTAGGAACAAGTATCCATAAACAAGCAAATCTTGGATAGGAGACAAGATCGAAACAAAAATAGTGGACCAACAACTCTCGACTAGAAAATCAATGTCATGAATAAGGAAACAATTCTCGAATAGGAATTAAATCTTAATTAACACAAAGTTTGATAAAAGAACAAAATTTACAAATAGGAGCCATCACTAGGGAACAAGGTCATGAATGAATGTACAAACGGTATCGAATAATGGATTTCAAACAATTATCGAATGTGGGTCTGAAACAAGTTTGTCGAATATGAAACAATATCTTGAAATAAGTTTCGAACATCAATCAAGGTTCCAAAATGGAAACAAGAAGTTTCAAGAAATGATCAATGTGTTAGGAGAAATTTAAGGAAAGACTGGATTATTAATCAAGATACATGGTTTTCCCAACCATGCAAAGAAATCTTCTGCCGTCAGTCCATCTTCAGTGTTTTTGAGAGGAATCACTTCAATTTCTACAGCTGTCCTGTCGTAGGCCGGTCCTTGCGGTAGTACTCCATGTGTTTGCTGATTCTGAGAAGCGGGTCCCCCTTGTCGTAGTCCTGGTGCTTCTTGCGTTCGTCCTTGGGAAGCGTGATTAGTGGCCTCCGTCTTTTGCGACACTCTTCATAGTGGCATCCTGAGAGGTGGCAGAAATTGTAAATGATCATCGGCTGGATCTGAATCTGGATCTCCCGCTTAGGCTGAAGTACAGGGCTTTGGCAGGAATATATGGCTGCTGAGATATGCTCCTGATGATGCGACTGGTGATGTGACCGATGAAACGCTGACTGAGTGTTGCGATATTTTTGTGGGTCCAGGGTAGTTGTCTTTGTCATAAATCTTCATGTCTCTCCTGGCCTTCAGCTTCCGGTCTTGTTCTATTGTTTGTGCTATATCCTGGATCTCTTGGCTGGTAGTTCCAATCTTCAGAGGAGTCGAGTCCTCAGGGACTTGGATGATCTTCAGTTGCGACTCCAGGTTCTCGATCTGTTTCCTCGATGCAAGATATGCGCTCGGTGTCGAAAATCTAAGTGTCTGGGCATCTGGAAATCAGAAGTCCTTCCTGGCCCAGAGAGTGTATCCACAAGTCTGACTTGGAAAGGGTGGCCTGCTTCCTCTGGTTGTCAAGGGACTCTTCAGACGTCTCCGTCAACCACGTACTACCCATGGGGATAGTAGAGTGATAGAACGTAGTGGAAGCTCGAAAACGTCAAGTGCAGGTGAATTGACAGTTCTGGTGTCGTATGCTTTTGAACTATCTGCAAAACAGAAAACTGTTAATAACCTAGACCTACATACAACAAGTGTTTATAGAATATCAAAATACCTGATACACCTGATATACCTGATATACCCTTATTTTTCGATTTTTCCTATGTTGTGATCAAGTTTCCCTAGTGTAATCAAGTCCCCCAATAGTACTCTAAGTCCTAGGTACCATTAGGATGGACCTGCATGGGCCACCACTAAAAACATGTCACAATCCGCTCCCGAATAATCGGACACGAGTCGGAACGCCCAGCCTTTGTTGTTAGACACAACAAAGTAAGCTGCACCAAACTAGGGAAATCTACCAGATAAACATAAACAAAAATATATCACAGCATCTAAGAACGTATCCCAGAATGATCACCATAATCCACAATTCTATGTATGAAATGTACGAGTCATCAATGAAATGTACATGAATTCTAAAGACAATATCTAAGAGTAAAGCTAACAGTCTAAACCTGAACCTCAAGCTAAGCCTCATCCTGCTCAGCTAAATCCTGGGCTCTGGCCCATAGAGTAGATCAATATCCTGCAAACATACCTGCAACAATCCTATTCAGGAGCGGAGCAAAGTACAGTTCTAGGTAATGAACAATAACATCATGATATGGAAAGTAAATACTGAAAGAACAAGAAGAACATGATATGTAAAGAACAGGAAGATCATGAACTACTGCTATAAAGATACATGAAAGATCATGACTATGTAAAGATGCAGGAAAGATCACGACTACAATCAAGATACAAGTAAGATCATGAAAGAACAAGTAAGATCCTGAACATGTGTGTTATAAATTTGAAATACTTCTATGATATGTGACCGGCTTGGGTAAGATCATGAAAAAACATGAAAAGATCTGAACAGATCATGTAGGTACGGCTTAGGACCCGCGTGCACTGTGCGAGGCCTAAGCTAAAGATCATGAATAAGTATCCGGGTTTGGTCACATATCTAGAGTATTTCTCCACCCCAAGATTCAAGTAAGAACATGAAAGAACATGACAGATAAGATCATGAACGTGTCGCAGTGTGTCAGCAATAAAGAACAAGGGAAATGCACTGATCAAAACCATAGAGTGTACTTGCCTTGCTCCAAGAAGTACAAGTAACCAAGAAACTGGATGTCCTCCTGTATATAATAATGATTACAAGTTGGTTAAGATCTAACTATTAGTTCTAAAATATACTATCTATTCTATTTTACTAATGAACTAATTTTCTAATGGATTTACTGCTCTACTGCAATTGCAGGAAGAATCTATTTAGCTATCAAAGTTAACTAGTTTAAGAAGATTAATTCCAGTTTAATAATTAACATGCTTAATCAAAAGGGCTATCTTCCTTGGAAAGACAGTTTTGGTTATGAGTTAATTACCAGAATTTAGAAAAAACCTTTTAAAATAAAGAACTAACTTCTGAAATCTAATTGCAAGGTTAACTGAAAGTAAAACAGAAATTTTATTTAGAATTGAAAATATACAGCTATAATCCAACCAAGGTACTGGCCCCAAATTCTGGCCCAAAACCCAACTCGTCCAAACACTATAATCCTAGCTCAGCCATAAATCCAGCTCAGAATCAACTCAAAACTGGCCCAAACACAAAATTTCTATGGCCAGCCCACACCCCAGAACACAACAAATATTACAACCAGTGGCTGATCCAGCCCACATAATAATATAATTAAAATTTAAAATGATAATGAATAAAAATAATAACTTGAATATTTGGCTAGCCCAACAAAGCCCAAAACTCAAAGTCGGCCCAAAACAGTCCAACAGCACAGCAGGTACACACGGTCAGGTCATTCCTCGTATCCGACACGAACATCGGACACAACAGCAGGTACACACGGTCAGGGTACACAGCGGGTACAATCATCACGTACAACCAGCAGGTTCACGCCAAATGATGATCACAGAATACTCCATCATCCAATCCGGACACGACACGGTCCAACCGACACGAACACCCAGAGTAGCTCAAACAGAACGAAAAAATAAGAGTTACAAAAGAGTAAACTTCCATCACAGAAGAAATATAGTCATGCATGCAGTGTCCGACACAAGAGTGTCAGGACCCAAGATCTCAGTCTTCAGAAATGAACCCAAATTCTCAGATCTACAAGTTCTGTGAAGAACTTGTTCCGATTTCCAGATCTAAGTTTTAAACCCATAGATCTAAATCGATTCTGCATGCATAACAACAGATCTCAAATAATCACAGAAGAACAATGCTCAGATCTACGGATCTGTCACAGATCTGTAAGGGAACAGAATATCTTCGACAAACCATTAGATCTAGCATAGATCTTCAAAATCAGAGATCAACTACCGAACATAGCAGATCCATAAATCCCCCACACATACGTAGCATTACAGAATCAACAAGATCTAGTTAACTTATGAAGAACATCATAGATCTAAATAAGCATGCAACGATCTACAAGATTTCCTCACAGATCTTAAGGATCTCAGAAACCTTTTCGAGATCAACACAGAGTCGGAATGATCCTCAAAATTTAGTCAAGTTCATCACGGATCCGCGGATCTCAGAGATCTCTTCGAGATCTCATCATAGATCTTTGCAAGAAGGGAAGGTAACGGTCAGATCTAGAGATCTGACCCAGATCTACAGACAGAAGGCCAGGGTTTACCCTCAAAGAAGTCGAAGCCTCAAAGCTCATCAGAGGAGAAGAGAAGAGTCAGCTCTAGAAAGGAAAGCTCGGTCGAAGCAGCGTCTAGGCGTCGAGAGGGACTCGCCTAGACATGGCCGTCGTCTTCATCGCCCTCACCATCAGAACGGTCGCCGTCAGGATCGAAGTCGCCTCGCTCAGATCAAAGTCGAAGCTCGCTCAGATCATCACAGCCATCAGAGTCGCCGTCACCCTCGCCATCGAAGTCACCGTCAAGTCGCCGGCGGAACTGGGAAACCCAAGGGTCGGCGGAGACTCTCGAGAACGGCGGGGTTCTCGAAAGGTCGGTGGAGGAATCGAAGAGGCGGTGGAAGAATCGAGAGGGACAGGTGGAAGGAAAAATGGACGGCTCCTTCTCTCTTCAGACAGTCGATATAAAACAAAGAAATGGAACATTTGCAAATACCCCCCCCCCCCCGCTCTCGGCATCTAAGCAAGTCACCACCACCCCTTTTCATATTAACCCGCACCATCATTTAATAGGAAACTTTACAAATACACCCTCTTCCTTTTCATAATTCCAAATATTTAAAAACAGTTTTTTTAAAATAAGGAAAATAATATAAAAAGTTGTTACAACAACTTCCAATTATGAAAAATTGCCCAGCATTAATCCCTCCAAAATATTTAAAAAATATAACTGAAACTAACTTAATATTGAAACTAATATAACAAAAACATAATTTATAGAAATTTAATTATTTATTATTTTTAGAAAAACTGGGAGGTGGAGTTACAAATCTCCCCCCCTTAAAAAAATTTTGTCCTCGAAATTCAAAGGACCAAAACCAAAACTCAGCAATCAAGATCCAAACACCAGTTATTTATTGAAAATAGAAATCCACAAAACAGGATACAATCAAATCAATCAACAGAGTGGGATAGCGCTCCCGCATCTTGTCCTCGCGCTCCCACGTGGACTCTCCCGGAGAGTGGTGTCGCTACATGACGCGAACGGAAGGAATTGTCTGGTTCCGCAAGTGCTCTCCCTCCGGTCTAGGATCTCTACTGGCTGCTCCTCGTAAGTCAATCTCGGGCCTACCTTCAGCTCAGAATAGTCCACCACGTGGCTCGGGTCTGGAATATATCGTCGAAGCTGGGATACATGGAAAACATCGTGCACTCCCTCCAATCTAGCTGGAAGCGCTAGCCGGTACGCCACCTCGCCAATCCGCACCGTCACGTCGAAAGGTCCGATGAATCTCGGACTGAGCTTCCCGCCTCTGCCGAATCTGATGACGCCCCTAGTCGGTGAGATCTTCAGGAATACTCTGTCCTACCTCGAACTCAAGTGTCCGTCTGCTGCTGTCCGTCCAGTGCTTCTGCCGATCTTGTATAACTCTGAGACGCACTGAGCCTTTTAGATCAAATACGATAATTAAACACAAGAAAAGAAAAAAAAATAATACGACCTAACAATGATCAAGGAGTAAATAGGCACGAATGGAATGAAGTTCAATTATATCTTAGAGGAGCAAAATCATGAAGACACATTTATTAGGTACGATCAAGAATCAATAGTTTAACACGGATGGCTAGCACAAGATAGGAAAATCATGGTCAGACAGACATAATTTAAGATCAAAATTTAGACAAGACACAAACGAAATATGGAATCGAAACCTGGCAATGTATAATTTGAGGAAATCAATGATCTAACGATACAATACTAGAAGGTAATTGGCAAGGGTTGATTTGAGGAACGTACGAAATACTCAGAAGATACAGTATCAAATCAAAATAACATGCAAGGATTTGTGATTCTCAAAAACCAATAATCATATGAAAAGGAAATATAGTCTCCAGAATATCCATGAACATGTTGGCATCTGAAATCACTTGCTTAAATCCCTACCCCGCCAGTATGTATCTGACTGCAGTGGACTTCGGCTCCGTGACTCAAATAATAATATGTCTCCAAATACTCTATCAACCTTATCCATTTTCCGACAATCATTGACGAAACAACCCAAGAGATCAAGATATGAAGAATATGACAAGTCTCGACAATACTCGAAAACCTATGGGGTCTGAAATCACTTCAACTTAAAGTTCCTGCCTCGCCAGTGCGCTACTAACTGCAGTGTACTTCAGTCTCCATAATCCAGCTAATGGCTGCAGCGCACAACTGTCATGCCATAGTAGGTCATCGAATAGTCTCTCGACTTTATTCGTAGGAATTTCAAAAGAGTTTCAAATGAATTTCAATAGTCCAAGTCACGGAAATGTGAAGTTACCTGACTGTTAGAATACATGAGTTTATTAGGTACTAAAAATGACAAGGGATCCAATCAATGAGTACAAAAGAGCAGCCAGGAAGATTTAAAATTTCAGACATGACGGAGTTCAATTTACGACGGAATATCAACTGATATCTGGAATGGTAACAAGATTCCATATATGGAATATTGTCTTGAAAGGATAACAGAGTCTCGAAGGACGAACAGTAGCAAGGCATCAAATATAAGACAATGTCGCAAAACAAGAAATAAATCGAGCATTGGAAACGAATTCAACAAAATCTCTAGTAACGACAAAATCTCGAACAGATCCCAAATGGGAAATGAATCTCTAATAGTATACAAAGTCTCATTAGAACTAAAATATCAACAAAATTGCAGATAGAAAGTAATTCTCGAACAAGAAGCAAGGTCATGACTAGTGTGGAGAATAGGGTATCAAGCAGAGAATAGGGAACAAGCATTGAATGGTGAGTATGAAACAAGCGAAATCTCAAATAGGAAATGAGGTCAAATAAGGTCGTGAACAAAACAAATTCTCGAATCGGAGGCAAAATCTCGAAGGAAAGCAAGGTTTCGAACAGGATCACGATTAGAAAACCAAATTTCAATAAGCCTCGAATAGAAGACTGAAACGAGTATGAAGCAAGATCGAAACAAGTCATAAAAAAATGAATAAAAACATGGTATTAGATAGCGGATATGAAACAAGTGAAATCTCAAAATACGAGGCAAGATCAACAAGATCGTGAATAGAACGGAAAATAATTCACGATTGAGAAATAAAATTTTATAGGGAACGAGACAAATTTTTCAAGATAGAAAACGAAATCTGCAAATGAAATCTCGTATAGAAGCAGATTCAACAAGGTTTCAGAATGATATTTCAAGTAGGAATAATTCTGAGTAGTATAAGTTCAATTAGCAAACAGAATATCATAAATGAGTAGGAACAAGTATCCATAAAATAAGCAAATCTTGGATAGGAGACAAGATCGAAAAAAAATAGTGGACCAAAACTCTCGACTAGAAAATCAATGTCATGAATGAGGAAACAATTCTCGAATAGGAATTAAATCTTAATTAACACGAAGTTTGATAAAAGAACAAAATTTACAATTAGAAGCCATCACTAGGGAACAAGGTCATGAATGAATGTACAAACGGTATCGAATAATGGATTTCAAACTTATCGAATTGTGGGTCTGAAACAAGTTTGTCGAATATGAAACAATATCTTGAAATAAGTTTCGAACATCAATCAAGGTTCCAAAATGGAAACAAGAAGTTTCAAGAAATGATCAATGTGAGGAGAAATTTAAGGAAAGACTGGATTATTAATCAAGATACATGGTTTTCCCAACCATGCAAAAGAAATCTTCTGCCGTCAGTCCATCTTCAGTGTTTCTCTGAGACGGAATCACTTCAATTTCTACAGCTGTCCTGTCGTAGGCCGGTCCTTGCGGTAGTACTCCATGTGTTTGCTGATTCTGAGAGAAGCGGGTCCCCCTTGTCGTAGTTCTGGTGCTTCTTGCGTTCGTCCTTGGGAAGCGTGATCAGTGGCCTCCGTCTTTTGCGGCACTCTTCATAGTGGCATCCTGAGAGGTGGCAGAAATTGTAAATGATCACGGCTGGATCTGAATCTGGATCTCCCGCTTAGGCTGAAGTACAGGGCTTTGGCAGGAATATAGGCTGCTGAGATATGCTCCTGATGATGCGACTAGTGATGTGACCGATGAAACATGACTGAGTGTTGCGATGTTTGTGGGTCCAGGGTAGTGTCTTTGTCATAAATCTTCATGTCTCTCCTGGCCTTCAGCTTCCGGTCTTGTTCTATTGTTTGTGCTATATCCTGGATCTCTTGGCTGGTAGTTCCAATCTTCAGAGGAGTCGAGTCCTCAGGGACTTGGATGATCTTCAGTTGCGACTCCAGGTTCTCGATCTGTTCCTCGATGCAAGATATGCGCTCGGTGTCGAAAAATCTAAGTGTCTGGGCATCTGGAAATCAGAAGTCCTTCCTGGCCCGGAGAGTGTATCCACAAGTCTGACTTGGAAAGGGTGGCCTGCTTTCTCTGGTTGTCAAGGGACTCTTCAGACGTCTCCGTCAACCACGTACTACCCATGGGGATAGTAGAGTGATAGAACGTAGTGGAAGCTCGAAAACGTCAAGTGCAGGTGAATTGACAGTTCTGGTGTCGCATGCTTTTGAACTATCTGCAAAATAGAAAACTGTTAATAACCTAGACCTACATACAACAAGTGTTTATAGAATATCAAAATACCTGATACACCTGATATACCTGATATACCCTTATTTTTCAATTTTTCCTATGCTGTGATCAAGTTTCCCTAGTGTATCAAGTCCCCCAATAGTACTCTAAGTCCTAGGTACCATTAGGATGGACCTGCATGGGCCACCAATAAAAACATGTCACAATCCGCTCCCGAATAATCGGACACGAGTCGGACACGCCCAGCCTTTGTTGTTAGACACAACAAAGTAAGCTGTACCAAACTAGGGAAATCTACCAGATAAACATGAAAATATATAATCACAGCATCTAAGAACGTATCCCAGAATGATCACCATAATCCACAATTCTATGTATGTAAATGTACGAGTCATCAAGAATGAAATGTATATGAATTCTAAAGACAATATCTAAGAGTAAAGCTAACAGTCTAAACCTGAACCTCAAGCTAAGCCTCATCCTGCTCAGCTAAATCCTGGGCTCTGGCCCATAGAGTAGATCAATATCCTGCAAACATACCTGCACATATCCTATTCAGGAGCGGAGCAAAGTACAGTTCTAGGTAATGAACAATAACATCATGATATGGAAAGTAAATGCTGAAAGAACAAGAAGAACATGATATGTAAAGAACAGGAAGATCATGAACTACTGCTATAAAGATACATGAAAGATCATGACTATGTAAAGATGCAGAAAAGATCACGACTAAAATCAAGATACAAGTAAGATCATGAAAGAACAAGTAAGATCCTGAACATGTGTGTATAAATTTGAAATACTTCTATGATATGTGACCGGCTTGGGTAAGATCATGAAAGAACATGAAAAGATCTTGAACAGATCATGTAGGTACGGCTTAGGACCCGCGTGCACTGTGCGAGGCCTAAGCTAAAGATCATGAATAAGTATCCGGGTTTGGTCACATATCTAGAGTATTTCCCCACCCCAAGATTCAAGTAAGAACATGAAAGAACATGACAGATAAGATCATGAACGTGTCGCAGTGTGTCAGCAATAAAGAACAAGGGAAATGCACTGATCAAAACCATAGAGTGTACTTGCCTTGCTCCAAGAAGTACAAGTAAACAAGAAACTGGATGTCCTCCTGTATATAATAATGATTACAAGTTGGTTAAGATCTAACTATTAGTTCTAAAATAAATATCTATTCTATTTTACTAATGAACTAATTTTCTAATGGATTTCCACTGCTCTACTGCAATTGCAGGAAGAATCTATTTAGCTATCAAAGTTAACTAGTTTAAGAAGATTAATTCCAGTTTAATAATTAACATGCTTAATCAAAGGGCTATCTTCCATTGGAAAGACAGTTTTGGTTATGAGTTAATTACCAGAATTTAGAAAAAACCTTTTAAAATAAAGAACTAACTTCTGAAATCTAATTGCAAGGTTAACTGAAAGTAAAACAAGAAATTTTATTTAGAATTGAAAATATACAGCTATAATCCAACCAAGGTACTGGCCCCAAATTCTGGCCCAACAACCCAACTCGTCCAAACACTATAATCCCTAGCTCAGCCATAAATCCAGCTCAGAATCAACTCAAAACTGGCCCAAACACTAAAATTTCTATGGCCAGCCCACACCCCAGAACACAACAAATTACAACCAGTGGCTGATCCAGCCCACATAATAATTACAATTAAAATTTAAAATGATAATGAATAAAAATAATAACTTGAATATTTGGCTAGCCCAACTAAGCCCAAAACTCAAAGTCGGCCCAACAACAGTCCAACAGCACAGCAGGTACACACGGTCAGGTCATCTTCCTCGTATCCGACACGAACATCGGACACAACAGCAGGTACACACGGTCAGGGTACACAGCGGGTACAATCATCACGTCTAACCAGCAGGTTCACGCCAAATGATGATCACAGAATACTCCAATCATCCAATCCGGACACGACACGGTCCAACCGACACGAACACCCAGAGTAGCTCAAACAGAACGAAAAAATAAGAGTTACAAAAGAGTAAACTTCCATCACAGAAGAAATATAGTCATGCATGCAGTGTCCGACACAAGAGTGTCAGGACCCAAGATCTCAGTCTTCAGAAATGAACCCAAATTCTCAGATCTACAAGTTCTGTGAAGAACTTGTCCCGATTTCCAGATCTAAGTTTTAAACCCATAGATCTAAATCGATTCTGCATGTATAACAACAGATCTCAAATAATCACAGAAGAACAATGCTCAGATCTACGGATCTGTCACAGATCTGTAAGGGAACAGAATATCTTCGACAAACCATTAGATCTAGCATAGATCTTCAAAATAACAGATCAACTACCGAACATAGCAGATCCATAAATCCCCCACACATACATAGCATTAACAGAATCAACAAGATCTAGTTAACTTATGAAGAACATCATAGATCTAAATAAGCATGCAACGATCTACAAGATTTCCTCACAGATCTTAAGGATCAGAAACCTTTTCGAGATCAACACAGAGTCGGAATGATCCTCAAAATTTAGTCAAGTTCATCACGGATCTGCGGATCTCAGAGATCTCTTCGAGATCTCATCATAGATCTTTGCAAGAAGGGAAGGTAACGGTCAGATCTAGAGATCTGACCCAGATCTACAGACAGAAGGCCAGGGTTTACCCTCAAAGAAGTCGAAGCCTCAAAGCTCATCAGAGGAGAGAGAGAAGAGTCAGCTCTAGAAAGGAAAGCTCGGTCGAAGCAGCGCCTAGGCGTCGAGAGGGACTCGCCTAGACATGGTCGTCTTCATCGCCCTCACCATCAGAACGGTCGCCGTCAGGATCGAAGTCGCCTCGCTCAGATCAAAGTCAAAGCTCGCTCAGATCATCACCGCCATCAGAGTCGCCGTCACCTCGCCATCGAAGTCACCGTCAAGTCGGCGGAACTGGGAAACCCAAGGGTCGGCGGAGACTCTCGAGAACGGCGGGGTTCTCGAAAGGTCAGTGGAGGAATCGAAGAGGCGGTGGAAGAATCGAGAGGGACAGGTGGAAGGAAAAATGGACGGCTCCTTCTCTCTCTTCAGACAGTCGATATAAAATAAAGTAATGGAACATTTGCAAATAACCCCCCCCCCCCCCCCGCTCTCGGCATCTAAGCAAGTCACCACCACCCCTTTTCAATATTAACCCGCACCATCATTTAATAGGAAACTTTACAAATACACCCTCTTCCTTTTCATAATTCCATAATATATTAAAAACAGTTTTTTTAAAATAAGGAAAATAATATAAAAGTTGTTACAACAACTTCCAATTATGAAAAATTGCCCAACATTAATCCCTCCAAAATATTTAAAAAATTAACTGAAACTAACTTAATATTGAAACTAATAATAACAAAAACACAATTTATAGAAATTTAATTATTTATTATTTTTAGAAAAACTGGGAGGTGGAGTTACAGTTGACGCGGGGAATAGGAACAACAGACAAGGGGACTGGGGCCGCGCCCGACCCCCTTCGGCCAACCCCGACGCCGGCGCCCCCACCAGCGGCCGCCAACCCCGCCTCCAGCTCGCCCCCGCCCTTCCCGGCGCGCGACCCTGTGCGGCGCGACCCCCTTCGCGACAGCTCCCGGCGCCCGACCCCCTTCGGCCTCCCGCCGACGTACCCCCAGCGCCCTTCGCCGTCCCCGCAGCACCTCCCCGCGGCCCCGCCGTTCGTTCTCCAATGTGCCCTAGCCGAACCACTCCCATCTCTCCGCTGTCTGGCCGAACGCTTTTTGGTCAGCACGTTCTCCTCCTCCGGCGCTGTCCGCGTCCTGTCCGGGTTTCCGCGAGCCTTTCGTGCTCCGCTGTTTTCGAACAGCGCTGTCCAGTGCCGTCCCAGATTTTCTCGACTTGCTGTTCGCGGATTTTTTTTTCTTTAATTCGCATCTGAGAGCTCTAGCCGAGCAACCCAAGGTATAACCCCTGTCCCGTTCCATTTTCATTCTGTCTATGATGAAATTGGTCCCCGATTTCCTTCCGGGAATTCGGTTTTTAGCGACGTCGTAATTTCGGAACCTTCGGAAAGGTTCTGTTGGTTGTTTTCTTTTCCGAAACTTTTCGGAAAATGGATTTCTATATATTTTAGGATTTTTTAGAATATTTCGATGTTGTGCTGTGACGATTCTGGTTGGATTCGGACTCCCGAATTCGTTTCGGGTCATTCCGAATAAATATTGGAAATGTTATGGTTATTTTTATGTGTATATATTTTAGGATTCCCTGGTTTGGGATTTGCAGGAAAATGTTGGCATATTTTCCAGTTTTTGGGTTGACCAAAAACAGAGGAGATGCTGTCGGATTTTTCCATAAATTTAATTATATTTTAAAATAATTTTAAAATGGATTACGGGAATATATTAAATATTTTGGATTTTGGACGACGACCGTATCGGTCAATGGGCTCCGGCTAAGTGCAAACGAAACCGGCTTCGTCCGGACGTTGAGGTATTAGCCTAGTTGACGATTGGACCATATCTGAGACTCATCAAATATTTATATTTAACTTATTTTATTAGTACTATTTATTTATTCATATTTAATTTATAGGAAGTTTAGAACTAACGACCGTTTTTGTCTTATTTCAATTTATGTAAATAAATTGTAATGGGCATAAGTCCAGCTGGTTGTTGGTTCTGTAATTTGTAGTGTAGGATTTTTGGTTTTTGCTGATTTTTGCGAGTTTTTGTAGCATACGAATAAATCTAATAAAAATTATTTTCATATAAAAATTATTTAATATTAACAAACGATCATGTATTTCTCACTAAAATAAGAAATTTAGTTTTATATTTATAGTTACTAAAATACAAAGTTTTAATCAACTAATTTAGTATCGACGAGTTTTCCAAAATACAAAGTTTAAAACGATCTTTCCCTCGTTATTAATTCAACGCACCAATAATCGTGTTTTTGTTCTTGTCTTATTAATAAAGAATTAAAATGGATTAGGAAACAATTAGAGATTTCAACTAGCGTAGCTAGATTGGTAACCCTGGTTTCTGAGTCAATTTCTCGAATGTAGGAATTCGAGGACGATCCTAAATTCCCATCTCGAAGTATTCATCCTCTCCAGTCCAGTCTATTTTGAGGCAAGTACATTTTGTATTAGTTTACAATTATTTAGTAATCGTTTTAATGCAAGTTTAAACCACGATGCAACACGGAACTCTCTCTAAGAGCACTGACTGTAACTACTGTAACTGTTTGGGGACTGGAGCAGTAGTGTAATGATTATGACCACATCCAAAGCAATAACTTAGGCCAGTATTAGCTTACCCCTCTTACACACGGGGATAAGCCGAATCGTATCAATAGGATACAACTGTACAACCCAAGCCGGTCATATTCATTGCCTATTCAAATCACACTGTTTTACTGTTAGAAAACTGTTTACTTCAAATTGTTTAAAAGTGCATGATTCTATTATTATTTTAATTGTCAAATTAGCATGAATTGTACTTTGCTCCCTCCTGACTGGAGATAACATTTTTAGGGAACACTGAGGATGCTGAGCTGTTATACAGCAGCTACTACGACCCTGTTCTGTACCCTGTAGTGCTGCCAGAGTCCCCATTGGAGGACGCAGGAACCGAGGCCGATGAGCCAAATGTTTAGATAGATTTTCTTTTCCAGTTTGTTGTTTCATTTTGAAAAAAAATTCTGTTTATTTGAATTCAGTTTTATTTCAGTACTCGAACATTCCAGTTGTATTTATTTCAAAGTTTAATAAAGTTTCATTTCCGAATTTGAGTTGTGACGAATATCGATGTTGTTGTATGGTTACCTGCTAATAGAACAGCTTACTGCCGCCGTCTCAACAACGGTGCAGGCTGGGCATGATCCGGTTCGACCCAATTATTTGGGATCGGGTCGTGACATGTTTTTAGTGGTGGCCCATGCAGGTCAACAACAACTTAGAAAAACATACCTAGAAATAATTAGAACACTAGAACATTGATTTGTCACAACATAGGTCTGAATTATATATAAATAAATATTTTTGTTTGATTATAGACTGGTAGGCTACCTTGCTTATGTGTGTATCCTAAACCTTCCAGAGAATGGCCATTGACAAGATCAATCCTGCTGGCGATGAGGTGTTGTCATTACCTTATTTTTTAATTAATTATTAGCATTATTATTTTATTAATAATTTCTGTTGATAAACAATTTTGCTTACATATTATATCAAATTCCTTTTCATGAAATAATTTTAAATGAGAGGATTTTCAAATAAAACAAAATCAATTTTTCAAAACCAATCCTATATAAAATTTCAAATTGCATAAATCATTCCCTCACCAACCATGCCACCTAACCCACACACTTGTAACCATGCATGAAGACTAGGGGGCAAATAGGTAATTTTACCTTATTCTCTAATTATTATGCCTTTAGGTTATTTGTTAAAAAAAAGAAGGAGAAGAAAAGAATATATATAGAGAAAAGGAAAGAGATGACAGCACCTCCATTCTCTCTCTAACGGTCCTCTTCTTCCAACCCTCTTCCCCTTCTTCTTATTCCTCCTCTCTTCTCTCTATTTTTCACCCTTCAATTGGTGTTGCTACTGCAGCTATTACTGCTGCTACACTGCTACTGATACTGCGCTGATGCTGCTGCTTGCTGCTGCTGCAGTCGCTGCCGTGCCGCCGGCCACGCGCCTCCTTCCACCACCATCTCCTCCTCCTTCAACTTTCCACTACCACTTCCTCTTCCTCTTTTACTTCTAGGTATCAATTTCTTCCCAAAACCCATTGTTAAATTTCTAGGTCAGATTTGAATACTCTTATTATATGAGTAAATTTCTGAAAAATTAGGTTGAAAAAATTGGAGAAGATGGAGTAAACCCTAAACCCCCAAATTCCCAAGGCAAGCCCTCTTCCCTTTCTTGAGATATTGGCTTGTTATAAAATTCCATATTGCTAATTTTTATTATTTTACAATTTTGGACAGAATTTATGATTTAATTAATTACATGAGAATCATGGATTATGATATTGTTAGATCACATACATGATATATAATAGGCGAACTAGTAAGAGGAAGGTTTAGAATGTTATTCTTCATACTAAGTTGTATGATGGACATCGCATACACACATAGATATGATATGTTGCTTGAAAACCATGCATTTTAATAGAGAGACACCATGAATGTTTTATTTATTTTGAATAGTTGATTTTTCATATTAAATCATAATCTTGCATATGTACTTAGTTGTGCAATTTGAAATCTCACTTAGGGTTGTATTGTAAAGTAGTATAGTTTCACAAATTATCCATACAAAGATGCTTAAGTTAGTAAAAGAAAAATTTACTTGTTACAAGGAATTTTTCTTAAAATTTGAAAGTTTAGATAAATTGTGGATTTATGGAAAAAAATTGTCTTCCAAACAAGTATGTTGCAAAATTTTAATTTAGTCTATTCCAAGGCAATAACAATATTTGTATGTATCAGAAAATAGTATAAATTACCTAACTTGTGTGAATCAATTTTAATAAAATAATATCTTATAATAATAAGCTTGACATATAAATATAGACGTAGTTTAGAAAGTATTGATAGTTTTGATTCTTATGATACTTATAAAGCATCTTCTTTATGTCTATACCTAAGAAAAACTAATTTGTGATACATTAAATCGTCTTTTTGTAACTTCAAAATGCTAACAACTAGAAATATAATGAATATGGTGTAATAAATTGATTGGTACTTATACAAAGTTTTGATTAATTATATATAAATGCACGTGTATCCGGTGTAGAGAATTGTTTTAGTTCATTCAAATTGGTTTCTAGCAATTTCGAAGTTGTCTACATATATACATACTTATTGCAATCTATATGCTTATTGGTAGTATATTCATAGCTATATGTTTATTTATATATAAGTATAAGGTTTACGATCATTCTAAGTTTATACACAATATGTGTATCTTATAATTATAGACTGTGATTTTATTTTATTTTTTTATAAGGTTGAGCAATTACTAATGATGTTTGTTAGTTCCTTGAATATATTTATAAAACTAGCAATTGATAGCAAGTCATCCATCTCTCTTTTTCTCCTAGAAATTGTTCAAAAACCTAATTTTCTAAATTACATGAATTAAAATGATAGATATTTAATTTTGGAATTTAAGTAAGTTATGGTTAAATTCAATTTATGGATATGAGTAATTGGAAATTGAAATTTGAAATTGATGTACATATGTATATATGTATATGTAGACAAATGAGTACTTTGTGAATAAATGATTAGGACACAAAACATGAATGGACACATCGACTCGATATTATATGTGAGTGTATATACGAGCAATTGTGTGTATGAATTAAAACCTAGGAATAATACACATATGAATGTATGGACATTTCAGCTCTAATTTCAAGTAGCATTATGTAGATCCAATCCAAGAATTATATATATACTTGACAAATATATATATATATTGACACAACAGGACATAACCTATACACAAAATTTTTCTTTTATTTACATGGAACTTACATTCCTTGATATGGTATTGTAATTTGAGGATAACCTTATATTTGTAAGATTAACAAGTAGTAATTTAGTGTAATAATTCAATTCTGTCCGCATTATAGAAATATGCTAAATAGACATGTTTGACACCATTATTTAGTCAAAAAATGGCCATTAGGGGTATATATATGTTAGGATGACCCTACGATTACTTAACCTCAATTTTAAAACTCCTTTGGTTATCTTTAGGAGGCTAAATATGGATTGTAGCAATACAAAATCAAAATTGAACTCTTAGATTAATTTAGCCATTATCACAAGTAAATAAATTACTTAATTTATGTCATCAATGAGAAATTTACATCTTGGTATCTTCGTATTACTAACAAGTGTATTTCTTCAGATTTGATTGCATTTTAGGTAATGCACATTGCCATAATCAAAATAAAATTGCTTGTTTGCTTATTAGTTTGCCTACAATGGTAAGAAAGTTTATTTAAATTATATATATATAAATGAATGTGTGTTTTCCGGTGTTGAGAGTTGCTCCATCGAAGGGGTCGGCGTACCCGGTTATATATTGCGTGTTGCCGGTGTTGAGGGTTGCTCCACCGAAGGGGTCGACGAGCCCATATGTTTATTCTTTGTGTTTATTTGTACTGTAAATGTTTCTGGGTCAGTAAATACAGAGGAGACTCTGCCAAAATTTTTGGAAATTCTCGGAGAGAATCTTTTTCGAGAATTCGAACTTTTTAGAAACTTTTGACTTGAGTTCTAGTTCATTGGAACCAACCATCTCCGATCTATGGCATCGGAGGGATTCTTGGAAATCATTGTCTAGTTAGATACCTTGGAATTTTGCTTTGGTTCCAATACTTTCCTGGACTCTCGTAGTTTCGGAAAAGACGAAACTATTACTTGAATACGACTTGACTTTTAAGACTCCCGTTTAAGGGATAGTTTCTGTGGAATCCGAATGTCTAGATTAGGTTGCATTGGGATGGGAGTGAAACTATTGGATCACACCCGGCTGACTTCTTTGCAATATGATTTTTATTTTTCGTACTGATCAGTCCCTGTTACGGTGTTCGTACGACCGTGCGAATATCCGGGGTGAGGCTTAGCTCACTTTCTTGATCGCAATTGGACATCCAGGCCCTGAGTTTCAGCTCAGCTATCCATTGCACAATACCCTGAGTTTCAGCTCAGAATATATATATATTAATTCATTAGACATCCAGGCCCTGAGTTCAGCTCAGCTATCTAATAAATGGATTCGATATTCTTGGAAAAGTTCAAGTCATACGAATTTCTTTTATAGCTCATGATTCGATGATTCGACCCAGATGATTCGGAAACAACTCATGAAGCTATCTGGCTTGTAATCACATCAATATGTGATAGTACAGACGGATGGATAATCTAAGCACCACCCGTCTTGTACGAGCCTGATCCCAGGCAAATGGGATTATTGTTGAGATGCTAGGCGTGTGTGTGTGATCCAGAAGAGTTTCTCTAATTTGCATTCAGGTATAGAAAGGTCTTATATGTTCCTTGTGTCATTACTCTTGAGAGCTATGTACTACTTGTCTGATATCCTACGGTATAAGTTCATGTGTTCAAGTATGCTCCTTCTTGCATTCATTTATCTTATCATCATGTATTCTTAACTCTCTCCTTTGACCGAGGGCTTGCTCGTCGTATTGACGACCTAGTATTGTTTACTAGATTTGTAGACATACTTCCAAGGAACTGTGCTACGACAAGCTGAAAGGAAGCCGGAGAACAAGAACGAGATTTTACTTTTGAAGGCAATTATGTCGGAATCAGAATACTTTCTATATCATTATTCAGGTATACTTTTATATAATTTTGGGTTAATTGTTACATTGGGTAGAGTAGTTCATTTTCCTATTTATAGCTTAGAATGTCCATTGTAGAACAATATTGATTTTATTATGCAAGATAGTGACCTGTGATCAACCTATCCTAGAACCCTACGGGCGACAATCGCGAATGTGGGTACTGGTGTATTCATATGTTGCGTAGCCTGGGGATGATATTACGTACTCGGCTCACCGTATTCTGGGAGCGGGGTGTGACACGTCTTTTTGTTGGTGTCCCATGCAGGTCTCGAAAAAATTGAAAGCCTAGGATAGGATACAGGCTAAGCTTGTACGAAAGCCTATATAGAGGCTAACCTATAGACCTTACTATTTATTTTTTTAGAAAAAGCCTACAAGGAACCTTAGGATAGAGAATGCCCTACAAGGTTTTACCCATAGACTATGTTCCATCTTGCTTACCTTATAGATCCTTCCTAATGAATATCCTATCGTGAATCTATATATAGGTAAGAATCCTAATCTAAGATTGTCATTAAGGATGTAGATGATATTGGAAGTCATGGGTAGTATAAGGATACATGACCAGGTATATAAGTCAAGTAATTCAGAGAGAATTAGACAAGTATTCCTAATAGAGTAGTCCAGTGATGGATTTGCAGAAAGTTCTTTAGGGATCTTGAACTTTGCACCCTTAGTAAACCTGAGATTTAGATTATCTAGATATTATATAGATTGAAATGGTAAGAGAATGATGATCACATAGTCAACCTGCTATATATGATCTAAGGCCTTGTTTAGATTGTATGTAGCATGTTTTGTGGGATGAGCATAGATATAAGGATAACTTAGAAGAACTATTGGGTAAGTTAGTACTAGCAGTATTTTGCTTTAAGGTATAGACATAATTATATATGTACTCATAGTATTGTATATAGCTTATTGAGTGTAATATGATTCCTTGGTATTTTGATCTCATCAATTCTTAAATCAACTCATCCCCCTTGCTTATCAAATTTCATATATCCATTTTCACAAATCCCCAACTTTTCCGAAATTTTCCAATCTCCTTGTTTCATCCAAGTTTTATCGATTTGAATCTAGAATTGTATCCTCTCCTTTTAATCTAATTTCTTTCTAGTAGTATCCCTGATTTTGGGACTCATCCTCCATCTAAATACTCTTGTATGCATTACTCATTGATTGTTTATTGGATTTTTCCGTGAAGCATTATTTGATTGGACTTTCTGTAATTGGATTTCATGTCAAGGTATAATTATTTATTTATTTGTGTCAAGAATCCGAGAATCCTTCAATTGAATGGTGAAATGAGAAGTTGTTGCAGCCATCCAGACTGGCGAGGCACTACATTCTCAAAACATGGTTCTAAGTAAGATTCCGAGAATCTAGACAATATTTTTGTAATTAGTTTTCATGCTTGATATTCAAAAAAATCAATTTTGTTTTATCTTAGTTTGGATTTAAAAATCATTGACTTGAATAATTTAAAATGATATTCAGTATTTTTGAGAAATAGATATATGAGATTTTTTTACTAATTTGGTCGAAAGATTTCATATTATGATATTATATATATTACTTTGATATTTAGATGAAGAGGAAATTTTTTTTTTCTAAGTACCGATTTTCGAGTATCTTTTGAGTTTCCAAGTATACCATAACGTGTAAGGTTACTTCAAAAAAAAATCATAATTCCTACTCATTTATGGCTTCAAGGTAGAGGTAGCAAATCATAATAGTAAAATGGAATCTTGATTGCAGCCATATGCGCAATGGCGAGGCACAAGACTACTATATCACGTCAGGAAACAAGAAATGAGGAATATGATTTTGATTTTTTTTAGAACATACATGGTTATGGTACTTGACAATTTTATTGATGATATGGAATTTCAAGAATCTTGATGATTTCTAATATTTTCGAATTGACCTTAATTTCATGAAGCTTTTGCTAAATATGTTTCAAAACATTTTATTTAATACTGTAATGGATTATTACTTCATTTCTGTAAGATGGGTAGAACATTTTGCTTCTATTTAAATTTGCTTTGAAAATCTTATCTATAAGTTTAAATTTCGAGGACGAAATTTTTGTAAGGTGTGTAGAGTGTCATTACCTTATTTTTTTAATTAATTATTATCATTATTATTTTCATTAATAATTTTTGTTGATAAACAATTTTGCTTACATATTATATCAAATTCTTTTCATGAAATAATTTTAAATGAGAGGATTTTCAAATAAAACAAAATCAATTTTTCAAACCAATCCTATGTAAAATTTCAAATTGCATAAATCATTCCCTCACCAACCCTGCCACCTAACCCACACACTTGTAACCATACATGAAGACTAGGGGGCAAATAGGTAATTTTACCTTATTATCTAATCATTATGTCTTTAGGATATTTGTTAAAAAAAAAGAAGGAGAAGAAAAGAATGTATATAGAGAAAAGGAAAGAGATGACAGCACCTCCATTCTCTCTCTTCCTCTCTCTCACGGTCCTCTTCTTCCAACCCTCTTCCCCTTCTTCTTATTCCACCTATCTTCTCCATATTTTTTACCCTTCAATTGGTGTTGCTACTGCAGCTATTACTGCTGCTACGCTGCTACTGATACTGCGCTGATGCTGCTGTTGGCTGCTGCTGCAGTCGCTGCCGCGCCGTCGGCCACGCGCCTCCTTCCACCACCATCTCCTCCTCCTTCAACTTTCCACTACCACTTCCTCTTCCTCTTTTACTTCTAGGTATCAATTTCTTCCCAAAACCCATTGTTAAATTTCTAGGTCAGATTTGAATACTCTTATTATATGAGTAAATTTTTGAAAAATTAGGTTAAAAAAATTGGAGAAGATGGAGTAAACCCTAAACCCCCAAATTCCCAAGGCAAGTTCTCTTCCCTTTCTTGAGATATTGGCTTGTTATAAAATTCTATATTGCTAATTTTTATTATTTTACAATTTTGGACAGAATTTATGATTTAATTAATCACATGAGAATCATGGATTATGAATTGTTAGATCACATACATGATATATAATAGGAGAACTAGTAAGAGGAAGGTTTAGAATGTTATTCTTCATACTAAGTTGTATGATGGACATCGCATACACACATAGATATGATATGTTGCTTGAAAACCATGCATTTTAATAGAGAGACACCATGAATGTTTTATTTATTTTGAATAGTTGATTTTTCATATTAAATCATAATCTTGCATATGTACTTAGTTGTGCAATTTGAAATCTCACTTAGGGTTGTATTGTAAAGTAGTATAGTTTCACAAATTATCCATACAAAGATGCTTAAGTTAGTAAAAGAAAAATTTATTTGTTACAAGGAATTTTTCTTAAAATTTGAAAGTTTAGATAAATTGTGGATTTATGGAAAAAAATTGTCTTCCAAACAAGTATGTTGCAAAATTTTAATTTAGTCTATTCCAAGGCAATAACAATATTTGTATGTATCAGAAAATAGTATAAATTACCTAATTTGTGTGAATCAATTTTAATAAAATAAATCTTATAATAATAAGCTTGACATATAAATATAGACGTAGTTTAGAAAGTATTGAAAGTTTTGATTCTTATGATACTTATAAAGCATCTTCTTTATGTCTATACCTAAGAAAAACTAATTTGTGATACATTAAATCGTCTTTTTGTAACTTCAAAATGCTAACAACTAGAAATATAATGAATATGGTGTAATAAATTGATTGGTACTTATACAAAGTTTTGATTAATTATATATAAATGCACGTGTATCCGGTGTAGAGAATTGCTTTAGTTCATTCAAATTGGTTTCTAGCAATTTCGAAGTTGTCTACTTATATACATACTTATTACAATCTATATGCTTATTGGTAGTATATTCATAGCTATATGTTTATTTATATATAAGTATAAGGTTTACGATCATTCTAAGTTTATACACAATATGTGTATCTTATAATTATAGACTGTGATTTTATTTTATTTTTTTATAAGGTTGAGCAATTACTAATGATGTTTGTTAGTTCCTTGAATATATTTATAAAACTAGCAATTGATAGCAAGTCATCCATCTCTCTTTTTCTCCTAGAAATTGTTCAAAAACCTAATTTTCTAAATTGCATGAATTAAAATGATAGATATTTAATTTTGGAATTTAAGTAAGTTATGGTTAAATTCAATTTATGGATATGAGTAATTGGAAATTGAAATTGATGTACATATGTATATATGTATATGTAGACAAATGAGTACTTTGTGAATAAATGATTAGGACACAAAACATGAATGGACACATCGACTCGATATTATATGTGAGTGTATATACGAGCAATTGTGTGTATGAATTAAAACCTAGGAATAATACACATATGAATGTATGGACATTTCAGCTCTAATTTCAAGTAGCATTATGTAGATCCAATCCAAGAATTATATCTATACTTGACAAATATATATATATATATATATATATATATATATATATATATATATATATATATATATATATATATATATATATATATATTGACACAACAGGACATAACCTATACACAAATTTTTTCTTTTATTTATATGGAACTTACATTCCTTGATATGGTATTGTAATTTGAGGATAACCTTGTATTTGTAAGATTAACAAGTAGTAATTTAGTGTAATAATTCAATTCTGTCCGCATTATAGAAATATGCTAAATAGACATGTTTGACACCATTATTTAGTCAAAAAATGGCCATTAGGGGTATATTTATGTTAGGATGACCCTACGATTACTTAACCTCAATTTTAAAACTCCTTTGGTTATCTTTAGGAGGCTAAATGTGGATTGTAGCAATGCAAAATCAAAATTGAACTCTTAGATTAATTTAGCCATTATCACAAGTAAACAAATTACTTAGTTTATGTCATCAATGAGAAATTTACATCTTGGCATCTTCGTATTACTAACAAGTGTATTTCTTCAGATTTGATTGTATTTTAGGTAATGCACATTGCCATAATCAAAATAAAATTGCTTGTTTGCTTGTTAGTTTGCCTACAATGGTAAGAAAGTTTATTTAAATTATATATATATAAATGAATGTGTGTTTTCCAGTGTTGAGAGTTGCTCCACCGAAGGGGTCGGCGTACCCGGTTATATATTGCGTGTTGCCGGTGTTGAGGGTTGCTCCACTGAAGGGGTCGGCGAGCCCATATTTTATTCTTTGTGTTTATTTGTTCTGTAAATGTTTCTGGGTCAGTAAATACAGAGGAGACTCTGCCAAAATTTTTGGAAATTCCCGGAGAGAATCTTTTTTCGAGAATTTGAACTTTTTAGAAACTTTTGACTTGAGTTCTAGTTCATTGGAACCAACCATCTCCGATCTATGGCATCGGAGGGATTCTTGGAAATCATTGTCTAGTTAGATACCTTGGAATTTTGCTTTGGTACCAATACTTTCCTGGACTCTCGTAGTTTCGGAAAAGACGAAACTATTACTTGAATACGACTTGACTTTTAAGACTCCCGTTTAAGGGATAGTTTCTATGGAATCCGAATATCTAGATTAGGTTGCATTGGGATGGGAAAGAAACTATTGGATCACACCCGGCTGACTTCTTTGCAATATGATTTTTATTTTTCGTACTGATCAGTCCCTGTTACGGTGTTCGTGCGGCCGCACGGATATCCGGGGTGAGGCTTAGCTCACTTTCTTGATCGTAATTGGACATCCAGGCCCTGAGTTTCAGCTCAGCTATCCATTGCACAATACCCTGAGTTTCAGCTCAGAATATATATATATATATATATATATATATATATATATATATATATATATTAATTCATTAGACATCCAGGCCCTGAGTTCAGCTCAGCTATCTAATGAATGGATTCGATATTCTTGAAAAAGTTCAAGTCATGCGAATTTCTTTTATAGCTCATGATTCGATGATTCGACCCAGATGATTCGAAAACAACTCATGAAGCTATCTTGCTTGTAATCACATCAATATGTGATAGTACAGACGGATGGATAATCTAAGCACCACCCGTCTTGTACGAGCCTGATCCCAGGCAAATAGGGTTATTGTTGAGATGCTAGGCATGTGTGTGTGATCCAGAAGAGTTTCTCTAATTTGCATTCAGGTATAGAAAGGTCTTATATGTTCCTTGTGTCATTACTCTGGAGAGCTATGTACTACTTGTCTGATATCCTACGGTATAAGTTCATGTGTTCAAGTATGCTCCTTCTTGCATTCATTTATCTTATCATCATGTATTCTTAACTCTCTCCTTTGACCGAGGGCTTGCTCGTCATATTGACGACCTAGTATTGTTCACTAGATTTGTAGACATACTTCCAAGGAACTGCTACGACAAGCTGAAAGGAAGCTGGAGAACAAGAACGAGATTTTACTTTTGAAGGCAATTATGTCGGAATCAGAATACTTTCTATATTATTATTCAGGTATACTTTTATATAATTTTGGGTTAATTGTTACATTGGGTAGAGTAGTTCATTTTCCTATTTATAGCTTAGAATGTCCATTGTAGAACAATATTGATTTTATTATGCAAGATAGTGACCTGTGATCAACCTATCCTAGAACCCTACGGGCGACAATCGCGAATGTGGGTACTGGTGTATTCATATGTCGCGTAGCCTGAAGATGATGTTACGTACTCGGCTCACCGTATTCTGGGAGCGGGGCGTGACAGGATAGGACTGTAAACAGTGACAGGAATTAAGGGATGACCTATGTGTGTGTGTGTGAGAACAGTAAACCAATGTGTGTGTGTTTGAGAGTGTGAGCTATGTGTGACAGATTTCAGAAAGTGTGTGTGCATTGTGTGGAGGGGTGTGAGAGTGTGAGTTAATTAGGAAGTTAATCTCATGTTTCAGGTTTCTTGAGACCAATGACAGAAAAATAGAATATTGCAGTTAGCAACACATCTCACATTTCAAACCCCAAAGTCCATTCATAAGTCCCAATTGTTATGGGCATCATTCCTATACACGTAGGTGAACCTAGTTTAAACCTTTAATAGCATAAAATCAGTAAAAGCAATTTAAGTAACAATCCAAACCACATGACAGTTTACTTAGAACAGTCCCTCAGTCAACTAGCAGCCTAAATTCTTATTTCGAACCCCATATGCATCTACACAAATCGAATTAGCATGTACTTAACCCTAACACATGTGGGTGAGTCCAATTTAACATCAATATCATAAAAAAAAATAGGAAAATGTAAATAAATTTCAGGAAAAAAACATTTCAGCCAAGGTATCAATGCGTATCAGTCCAAACGGGAATTCGAGAATTCGAACCCAAAATAATCATCTAAATTACGAATAACAGGTTGGTAATAGGTGTTACACATGTGAGGGTACTAGGTAGGGTCTTCATGTCCAAGAACTGGACGTGAATCGTGTCTAAAATACCACACGAACACAACACCCATCTGTGCACACGAAATCATCGTGCACGCGTGCACGCGCGTCCAACACGCGACACACGACACGACACAACTTGTGTGCGTGTCCAGAGATGCGCCTAGGGTAGGTCTAGGTCTGTGTCACCCTGAAACGTGTCCACGTGACACGTTGGCATGACACGAACCCCGTGTAGAAGCATGGAAAAGGAATAAAGAAAGAACCATGCGGCCAGAGAACCCCATGCAGCTCAGAGAGTTCATGCGGCTCAAGTATCCATGCAGCTCGAGCTTCTATGCGGCTCAAACAAGTTCTATGCGGCTCAGAGAGAAGCCACGTGGCCTGCAAACAGCTCTTCCGTTTGTCCTTACTACATTAAATGCTTTGACGGCTGACAGCTCTGACAAGGTGACAGTTCTGACACAAAGATACCATTATGACTCCCTCATAATGACGGACTCCTAGGGAAGCAAAGTAATTCTCTGACACGATCCCTCGAGATCCAAAAACTGACATGCGGCCTTGACACGTGGACAATCGCATGCGATTCAAGTAGATACCACCCCATGCGACACAGGCCGAAGCTGCCCCATGCGGCTCACGAAGACTAGCCCCATGCGGCTCATGAAGACTATCCCCATGCGGCTCACGAAGACTAGCCCCATGCGGCTCACGAAGACTATCTTCATGCGGCTCACGAAGACTATCTTCACGCGGCTCACGAAGACTATCTTCATGCGGTTCACGAAGAAGGCACCCATCATGCGGTCACCAACACTCATGCAGCTCAGATCGTTACCATGCGGTCCAAATGTTCAGGGGGGCCACTCTCAAGCAGCCTTGACACATGGTCAGCCCTATGCGGCTCAATGAGGAGCAACCTTCCTGCGGCTCAGATCTCTGCAGTGTCTTGCGGTTAAGACACGTGGCTTGATAGCAGGGCACATGGCATCAAATTGATCGAAATCCCTCAACAAATCCTAATAAAATATTGGGATCGAATCAGATCATTTGCAAACAAGCAAATTAATGACACGTGTCGAGAAATCCGAGGTTGGCATGACAAATCAGGAGGATTTATGTCAATCAGCATTAATTACCCACAAAAGATTTGATGCAATCACATTTATTGCTCAAATCTCGATGAACGGCCCAGATCCAGTGATCCTTAGTCGCCGACTTTCAAGAATGGGCAATCATTGTAAACCCTAATGAGGCCCCCCATTCTTATAAATAGCAAGGTACCATTCCCTTGCAAACGGACCCACACAGAGATACATACATACATACACACAGAGAGAGACAGAGCGACATATACAGAGAGAGCCAGAGAGAGAGCCAGAGAGAGAGAGCCTGAAAGGAGAGCATTTCTTCATCAACACCAAGCAGTTCTTCTACAGAGCCAAGGCTGCACCCGATCGTCCAAGGAGTAAGGCAGAGCTGCCGTCGCTTTCCCGAGCCTCTATCGTCACCCCCCAGAATCTAAAATAAACAATTGTTCTTAGATTAATGTACCTAGGTTTTCGTCCCTAGGCTTTCTTTGTACAAGCGAGTTTGTATTGTGAAGTAAAAGTCGAGTCCTCCGATAATTGTTCTGTTCTTTTATATTTCATGGCAAACACGATGGCGACTCTGCTGGAGACAAACTTCTCCACGGCTGAGGAGTTGGTGACGCAATTGGATGTAGCCAAACTTGGCTCCACGCAACAGAAGATGGTCGTCCGCTTCGACCAACAGGCGTTTGAAGAAATGCTCTCTGAAGAAAGTGCTGGCCCGGTCCAGAAGCGAACCCGTACAAAGAAAGCTCGCGACGAGTGGAGGCCAAAATCATTTGCTCCTCCCCAAGCTCTGGACGGAGTACTCTCTGCTGCCCAAGACGGCGAAGGCGGCTCTCGCGCGGCCCTACTTCGGGCCATAGAGGACTCTGCTGTCCCCAAGTCCGACAGAGGAAAGCACTACGATGCTGGACTTGCAGGGGCAAAGAGCGATCCTATGTGCTCCAGGAAAAAATCGAACAAGGGCACTAGCCGCAAGACGAAGACTCATACGGCCAAGATTGCCAGCCGCATGAATGATGACCATGCGGCTGAGGCTACTAGCCAAAGGCGCAATACTCATGCGGCCAGGATTTCCAACCGCATGGAGAAGACCTATGCGGCTGAGACTTTCAGCCGCATGAAGAAAGCCCATGCGACTACGACTGCCAGCCGTATGGAGACTATTGATGCCAGCCGCATGCCGCCTACTCCACGTGACTCTGTCTTCGACCGCCTCTCCTATGGTCCTGATCTTTTATGCTCCCAAGAAGATACGTCTGACTCTCTCCAGCACCACCTAGACTCTTCCTACTATGTGCCCTCACGCACTAGAGTGAAAAAGTCTAGGATAGCACGAGCTTGGCAAGCTCGGTCCGCTGATCCAACCTCTGACCATCCGAGCGTCCTACATACTATTATGCGGGCCTCAGATAGGAAGTTGTACAGAACCACTCGAGTCCAGCCCCCGGCGGCAAACGGACAGAGAGGTTCCCAAAAGTCTTCCAAAATCCAGGGAGCAAACAGGGTCGATCCAGACCCATCTGACTTGCGTGAGGCCATCCTCCACAAATGTAAGGAAACAGAAGGTGTATCGGGGTGCAAAGAGTCCTCCCACGGGTGTCACTGCACCCAAGTCATCGTCAACTGCTGTTGCAATAACGCGATGGTACGAAAAGACCGGCAGTCCGTCTTCCAAAGACTGCAACAGTCGTCTTCCGAAGACGAGGCACTTCCCGTCGTCTCCTGCAACTCTGCTCAAAAAGTCCCCGTCGATGGGAGAGGGAAGAAGACAAATGTTCCCAGCCCAAAGATTTCAACCACTATGACTAAGAGACTGTCGTCTAAGCGGGTGCCCACCACCGGAGTTTTCCAAGGTACCCGTTCTAAGACGAAATCTGCTACAGTGGGAGATTCATCGTCCACACCACTGGGGATTGCTGGGACTGGGGGCAGCACTCCTCCGAACCTCTACAACAATCCGATGTTCCAAGAAGACGAACCGGAGGAAACAACTCTCCCATCAGATGCAGCAAACCCCGACGTCCCCGAGGACGTCCATAATTCCCAAGACGAGGCGAACTCTGAGGCTGGGGGTACTATCCCTTCTGAGTCTGAACCAGATGAGAACATTCCCACCTACCCCGATGACTTCTCACTACAGGGGTATGATTCGGAGGGCACTTCCTCCACCGTTCCATCCATCTCTCCTCATGTAAAGACGGTGTTCATGACGGACAGCAGCCAAGGTGGTTCCAGTGATCACCAACGCATCGACACTCTGGAAGCCATACTGCATGCCTTGGTCAAGTCTGTGGACGAGATCAAAGCGGCCCTTCCAACTCTGCAAGGAGGGACGCCTGGCCAAACAAGCACGGGTCCCGCGGTCAATGCGGACTCGAATTCAGCGACACCGAATCCGGGCAACAATCCTCCTGAAGTAACGGCCCCCACCGTCGTAGATGAGGCCCGAGAAGCGAGAAGAGAGGTCCAGGAGCTCCGAGCCATGTTTCACGCTCGAGAAACCCCTCAAGACCTCAGAATACGGCAACGGTACCCTGCTGCATGGAGGGATGTCCCCTTTTTGCAAAGATATAAGCCGTTCAACATCAACCCGTATGATGGCAAGACCTTCGCAAGTCAATACATCACTTACTTCGAGGTCACCACCGACCATCTGCCCCATGACGATGCCATCCTCACACGATTATTCATTGGAGCATTGGAAGGAGTCGCCTTCGACTGGTATCGTAACCTGCCGGACAACTGCATCCACTCCTTCGCCGACTTCAAGCTCATGTTCTTGGAGAGATTCTACGAAGTAGGGCAGGACATCACAATGTCCACCCTCATGGATGTCGTCCAAGGGGAGAAAGAGCTGACAAGGAACTATATCGAGCGGTTTCGCCAAACCGCAATAAAGTTACCGTCTGGAAATCCAGATTCCTCCTTGATTGAAATTTGTCAAAAGAGATTGCTCCCTACAATCAGTCTCTGGATGGGCGAAAGTCAATTCAAGGACTGGAAGACGTTTATCATCAGTGCCACAAGCGCCGAAGAACGATTGAAGAAAGCTCGCCAACTGGGATTGCACATCTCAGAGGGAGAAGACAAGGGCAGGTGTCCCAACGCCAACACCAACAATGGGGGTAGCTCCACCAACAACCGGGACAACAAGGGCAAGCAGGCTATGGTGGCCGACACAGCACAGAAACCTGAGCCAAAACCGGCAGACAAACAATGGCCACAAATGACCTACTCCTTTGAAGACGGCCACGTCAAGCCCATCGTGGACATGCTCATACAAGGAGACAGAATTCAACTTCCTTCACCAAGACGGGAACCTCGGTCGGCAGAAATGGAGAACCCAAAGTACTGCCATTATCACCACTACGTCCACCATGCTACACACGACTGCTACCAACTAAAACGGTATATCCAAAATCTCATCGATTCGAACGCTCTGGCCATCGATTTCGAGGAGGTAACTGTGGCAGCCAATATGGTGTCAGTGCAATTTGGTAGCTTCCCTTCGACGGAGACTCAGGACGGTGTGGTCCCCATCCCTCTGGCGACAATGGAGATTGCTAATCTTCCACCTCCCCGAGATCAGACTGCTGGTCTAGTGCCCCTCACCACATCACGAGGAAAGGTCATGTGGGTTCATCCAGACTTAGTATCAGAAGTGACTCAGTCCACACCATCTTCCATTTGTAAGAAGAAGAGTGGAAAAGTCAAGTCCTGTCGCACAATCTCGGCAGATATCGAAGAAGCTACAGCCGTCGTCACTCGGTCTGGGGCACAATCCCAACCCGTGGCTGATAACTCAGCTGAAGATCATCAGCCCGCTACAACTGACGCTCCGGGACCTTCTCAGCCTCCGACGACCGACAAGCCTAGGCCGAAGGAGACTCGCTTTGACAAATCCCTCCGGAAAGAGGTACCGCAGGGGCTGGAGAGGCCCTACAACTTCGATATCTTGGCGCAATTGGCCAACACACCGGCCAAGTTGTCATTATACGAGCTTTTGAGACTCTCAAAGGATGTTCGCGCGGCTTTGAGCGATGCACTCCAAAATATCGATGCGTACCTGGCTCAGGTCAACTTCACGGGAGAACCGCCTGCAGATCTCCAAGACAGCGCTTGCACGGGAGCGATGCCCAATATTGTCTTCACTCCGCAGGATATGCTCATCAAGACCAACCTGCACGATCGCCCGTTATACTATACTGGATACATCGGCGACGTAAAGGTGGATAGGATGCACATTGATCCTGGCTCTTCCATAAGCATTATCCCCAAGGGTCTGTTACATCATCTTCGTATCCCTATGCATCGCCTGACGCCTACAAGTACTGCCATCAGCGGTTTCAATTCAGGCAGGAGCTACCTAATTGGGAAGATTCATCTGAAGTGTCAAATTGGCGATCTCCAGTCAGAAGTCACTTGTTACGTCATAGATGCAGATACTTCTTACAACATCCTCTTGGGGCGCCCTTGGATACACGATTATATGATCGTGCCTTCCACGCTGCACTAATGCTTCAAGTATGTCGACAAACACGGCTTCGTGAGGACAGAATTTACCGACATCGATCCCTTCAAAGGGGTCGAATCCTACTACTCAGACTCCTGCCTATACGAAAAGTCGAAGAGGCACCTTGGTAAAGGAGATGTGCAAGCTCGTACCGAGACGGCCACAGGACCAGAAGAACCTCTGACGATCCACCTCCAAGCTCGCAAACCTGGCAAGTCCGCACCCCTTACCGCCACTCTGCGTAAGGACGCAATCAGCCTCTCGGCACAAGAAGAGCAGATGATAATCCGGCTGCCAAGGTCCGGCCAAGTGCCAAGACCCACGACGGAGCTACTGACAATCAGGCTGCCGAGAGTCGGCCAACCGCAAACGGAGAAGCTCAATCCCTCCGATAAGCCAACGACGATACGCCTTCCCAAGAAGAGTCGTTACCCCGATGCAAGGCCGGGGACTTCTAGCGAACCAACCACTCCCTGCCTAGCATCGAGTACCAAACTGGGGGTCGCTAGTCTGCCAACAACTCCCCGTTCTTCCCCGCCAACTGAACCCCTGACGATCAAGCTACCCAGGTCATCCTCTCAGTCTTTATTTACGCAGGGGGTAGCCGAAGAGAAACCGGAGCTAGCCAAGTATGTGGCTGCCCACACTGATGTTCCCTCCCCAGATGATGTAATCCCGCTAGAAAAGATACCTTACTTCATCAATAAAGGGTTATCTTTGAACTACCTCGAGCTTAATAAGCTTTGTACAATGTATGCTATGGAACACGGTATAGGCACTCACCTACACACATAGGTGACAAATGTGTACACCGCAAACCAGCTTACTCCAGTGAAAGGCGCTTACCGCATTATCGAGGGAGGGGATCATCCAATCATCTTCGGCCGGAAGGACGATCCACCGCCCTTCACCATAGAAGAAGTCGACCTTGAATCAGATGCCGGAAGACTGCCTCTGTATCTTTATAGACCCCAATCCAAATATCTCATGCAAAAACAGGGGTATGATCTGGAGACTACGCCAGGTTTGAACTACGGCACCGGGCGACGACTACCTCTGAAGCCACCAGTCCCGACTGGCAAACCACGGGACTACTATAGCAAGACTCGATGTGGATTAGGGTATGTAACACCCACAATGACTCCCGAAAGTTTAGATGAAGAATGTGACTGGCATTCACATTCAACCGGGTCACCAACTTCTGACTCGGATACCAGCATCAGAGACATATTCAGATAAGTCCTGTCAGTCAACATGGCATTCGCCGACGCTTATGAAGAAGATAAAGATATTCCAGAAATCCTCGAGCTAGAGCCGTGGGCCCAACAGTTGGATGCACAATAGAAAAAGTGGTTCGAACAGAGAGAACCTCCTACTGAAGATGAGGTCATACAAGTGGATCTCGGCAGCGAATCTTCTCCAAAACCGATCTTCGTCAGTAAAAGCCTAACAGACGAAGAGCGAGAATCGCTGCTGGAACTTGTCAAAAAATATATTGATGTATTCGCCTGGAGCTATGAAGACATGCCGGGGTTAAATCCCGATATCACTCTTCACAAACTCAACATTCGGCCAGATGCAAAGTCGGTCAAATAACAACAGCGATGCTTCCGCCCGGGCATCATGGATGCGATCGAGGCCGAAGTCAATAAACTGATAGCCAGCGGCTTCATTCGTGAGGAACAACATCCTGACTGGGTCGCCAACATAGTACCCGTCCTCAAGAAGAATGGGAAGATTTAAATCTGCATCGACTTCCGCAATCTGAACGAGGCATGCCCCAAAGATGAATTCCCCCTCCCTATCACAGACATCATGATCGACAACACATGCGGCTTCGAACGTATGTCATTCATGGATGGCTTCTCGGGGTACAACTAAATCAAGATGTCTCATGATGACGAAAAGCATACATCATTCCGAACACCGATTGGCACATACTGTTACACAGTCATGTCTTTCGGTTTGAAGAATGCCGGCGCCACATATTAAAGAGCCATGAGTATCATCTTCATAGACCACTTACGCAATACGGTGGAGTGCTATGTCGATGACATCGCCGTCAAGAGTCGCCGTAAGGGAGACCATATGCAGGATCTGAGGACGGTATTCGACCTAATGCGAGCGCACAATTTAAAAATGAACCCTACGGAGTCCTTTCTGGGTGTATCCAGTAGGAAGTTCTTGGGTTTCATCATCACCGCCCAGGGTATCCATGTAGACCATGAGAAGACAAAGGCAATTATGGAGATGGGTCCCCCGAGAAATCTCCGCGAACTCCGAGGCCTTCAAGGGAGGCTAGCTTACATCAGGAGGTTCATTTCTAACCTCTCCGGGCGATGTCGACCATTCACCCATCTCATGAAGAAAGGCATCTCATTCGTATGGAACAAAGAATGTCAGCGGGCCTTCGACAGCATCAAAAAATATTTGTCGAACCCTCCAGTCCTGGTGGCCCCGGTTGCTGGAAAACTATTCCTGCTCTATGTACGCGCAATGGAGCATTTCCTTGGCGCTCTGCTAGTACTAAACAACGATGCAGGCCATGAACAAGCCATATATTACCTCAGTCGAAGATGATTGGGCCAGAGCACCGATACACCGCCGTGGAAAAGGAATGTCTCGCCCTGGTGTTCGCCATTCAAAAGACGCGACATATGTCACAGGGCAAACCATACATGTGATATCACGAGTCAACCCCCTCAGGGTCCTCATGACAAAACCAGGGGCACTCAGCTCTCACCTCGCTACATGGGCAATATTGCTGTCCCCCTACCATATGATCTTCGTCCCGCAAAAGGCTGTTAAAGGTCAAGCCCTGGCAGACTTTTTGGCAGCCCACCCAGGCTCAGAGTCGTCCAGAATATATGAAAAAATCTCAGATGAGGTCGCGAACTCGCATGCAACCTCTCACGATGATATATGGCGAATGTTCTTCGACGGCGCCTCAAGGACCAAACCTAAGGGCAACATCATCGTCGGAGTCGGGGTGGTGCTGGTTTCTCCTTTCGGATTGGTGATCAATCGTGCTTACTCTCTCACAGAGCCCTGCTCTAACAATGTGGTCGAGTACAACGCTTTGGTCATTGGCCTCCAACTTGCGAGAGAGCTGGGGGTAGAATGTCTTTAAGCATACGGCGATTCACAGTTAATCGTCAATCAGATCCGGGGTTCATACAAAGTCCGCCATGAAGACATGATCCCCTATCACCAAATAGCAATCAACATCATCTCATCGTTCGAGGGGTTCTTCATCGAACACGTTCCCAGACTCCAAAATATCGAAGCCGATGCCTTAGCAGGCCTTGCCGCTTCCCTAACAGTGCCAAATCATACTCGCCAATCAGTGATGTGATAGGCCATGAACTGGTCTGTCCCAAGAATAATGTTTAATTTGTGGCGAGTTATTCTGCTCAGACGATCGACGAAGTCCCGGACTGGAGACAACCATTCATTGACTTCGTAGTCTACGACATCCTGTCCGAGAACCCAAAGGAAGCCACTTCCATCATAAGGCATTCTCTCAGATTCTTCTACGATACAGAGATGAAAATGCTGTATCGACGATCCTACGATGGATTATTGCTTCGATGTTTGTTAAACGCAGAAGCCAAAGAAGCTGCACGCGAAGCTCATGACGGTGTCTGCGGGGCCCATCAGCCTGGCCCTAAACTACAAGATCGTCTTCGCCAAATGGGCTACTACTGGTCCACGATGGTAGCAGATGCGATAGACTACGCAAAAAAGTGCAAAACCAGCCAAGTCCACGCGGACTTCATCCACCAACCATCCGAATTTCTACATCCAACAGTGGCGTCCTGGCCATTCGAAGCATGGGGAATGGATATCATTGGTCCGATTACTCTACCCTCCTCCCGAGGACATCGCTTCATACTTGCCATCACAGATTACTTCTCCAAATGGACGGAAGCTGTTCCGCTTGCAGAAGTCAAAACTTCAAACGTGCTCAGCTTACTCAAGCATCATGTCATTTATCGCTTTGGGCTGCCCCGAAGAATCATCCACGATAATGGTCCGCAGTTTGTAAGCCACGCCTTCTATCTATTCTACGACAAGCACCGCATCCAGAATATTGCTTCAACGCCATACAATCCAGCAGCGAATGGGTTGGCAGAAGCATTCAACAAAACAATCATCAAACTTCTCAAGAAGTTCGTATCGTCCAACAAACGCGACTGGAACGATAAGCTTGGTGAATGCTTATGGGTGTACCGTACCACAGTTCGAACAGCCACAGGGAACACACCATTCTCCCTGGTGTACGAGAGTGAGGCAGTTCTCCCATTGGAGACTCAAATACCCTCGCTCCGTGTCGCGCTCACTTATCAATTGACGACGGATGATAACTACCATCGCCGGCTGCAAGAATTGGAGGCCTTAGATGAAAAGCGCCTCCTGGCTCAGCAACGGATCGAGCTATACCAAGCACGCATCTCCGGAGCCTTTAACAAGAAGGTTAAAATCAGAACATTCCAAGTGGACGATCTCGTTCTGGCAGTCCGAAGGCCAATGGTCATGACTCACAAGACCGCCGATAAGTTCCAGCCAAAATGGGAAGGTCCATTTATCATCGAGGCTGTATTCTCCAACGGTGCTTACCGCCTCACAAAACAAAATGGAGACTTGCTCATGTTTCCCGTCAACGGCAAGTTCTTGAAGAAATATTATGTCTAAACGATATCCCAGATTATCGAGTCATGTACCCGCTGGTGTCGCTGAACTCGCTTTCACATCCACAACATTCCAGATTATTGAGTTATGTACCCGCTGGTGCCGCTGAACTCACTTTCACAATATTCCAGATTATCGAGTTATGTACCCGCTGGTGCCGCTGAACTCATATTCACAACATTCTAGATTATCGAGTCATGTACCCGCAAGTGCCTCTGAACTCACATTTCGGCCACTCTTTCAGATAGTAAGTCATGTATGACCATACCTCTGAACTTTCTACCTGAAAGAGATCCTCCCTTATGATCCACTACCCGCACTCCCAGTGCACAAAAAGGGTAACAGATCCACAAATTTCCAAAATGGTCATGTCCTCATTACCTCTGAGTCGTTTCACTTCCGCCAAAAAATAAATCACCCCTTTACATAGAACTTCCATGTCCTCATTATCTCTGAGTCATTCTATGTACCCTCCTTCATTGAGCCCACTCCTGCCATGTCCTCATTACGTCTGAGTGGGAAGGCTCCGTCGAAGAAGCCTTCATGCTTGCCATGTCCTCATTACCTCTGAGTAAGTATGATGATTCCCTTTCAACTTATTATCCGTACCCACTACCGGAGTACGCCAAGGATAACAGGTCCACAAATATTCTCCGCTGAGTCCACTCCTGTCATGTCCTCATTACCTCTGAGTAGGAAGACTCCACGGTAAAACCTCCGTACTTGCCATGTCCTCATTACCTCTGAGTAAGTATGTTTGTCCTCTCTCGTCTTATTATCCGTACCCTGAACCAGGGCACGCCAAGGGTAATAGGCCCACAAATGTCCTCTGTTGACCACAAATATCCTCCGTTGAGTCTACTCCTGTCATGTCCTCATTACCTCTGAGTCGAAAGACTCCACGGTAAAACCCTCATACTTGCCATGTCCTCATTACCTGTGAGTAAGTATGTTGGTTCCCCTTCATCCTATTATCCGTATCCCAAGTCGGGGTACGCCAAGGGTAATAGGCCCACAAATGTCCTTTGCTAAGTCTCTTAGTATAGGTCCACTATTCCTCATCATGTCCCGGGAGCCCAGCTGCTCCATGGCATTCTATCTTTCGATACCCCGAACACCCACAACCACCTTACCGTGGAACTATTCTAGGTATCCCCAATCAAACCTGTTATTCGTACCTAAAACTAAGGTATGCCAGGGGTAACAGGTCCATAAACAAGTCCCCCATGCGGGGCACACATCACCACAATACCATAGGCACAAACAAGCAATACAAATGAAGGGTAGAATGGAAAGTACTCTTTATTTGATAGACAAAAAAAGGGCATTACATATGATGGGGACCATGTCCCTTTCAAATAGAAAAGAAAAAGAAAACAGAAATAGAAACAAGAAAAGGCCGACTATAGTTCGGTATTACACAACTCCAAAAGGCGGTTTCTCACCAAGGCAGTCCCTCCCTCCAGCCGCTGCCTAGCTCGGCGCTCGGCCTCCTGGGACAACTGCTCCGTATCATTCAATACGAGCATCTTTAAGCTCGGACTCCAGGAAGGCCAGCTTTCTCTGGAGCTCGAGAATCTGCTCCCGGGTGTCAGTTACCCCACGGGAGGCAGTCGCTTCCCGAGTCGCGTAATCTTTAGTGCGACGGCTCTATTGATCGTACAACTGAGTCAGATCCTGGCGATCCTTCAATATAGCTGGCTTGAGCGATTCCCGGGCAACCCTCACCTTCTCTACCGTGGTTGTGAGGAAAGTACGCTCTTGATCTATTGCCACTGATAGATCAGATTGTCGCAGTACGCGAAACTGGGCCACAAGACGATCGGCCTCTAACAGCTTAGGCTCCAGAAGCGCCGCTAGTCCCGTCCCACCGGGAAGTGTTCTAAGGATATTAATTTGGCCACCGGCACATTGGCAGGCCATAGCAAAGGGAGTCCCCCTCTCCACAGCTGCCTCAATCCCCCTCTTCAGGTGGCGGTGGAAACTGTCGACCACATCCTGGGACACTTCATCCAAAACTTCTGTAGAGGACGGCGTCAAAGGGAGTGTAGCGGGCAGTACCGAAGGAGTAGCCTCAGAACTTGCCGTCCCTGCCACCAGGGAAAGGAATCCTGTGCGAAAAGATGCATGAATAGCAGCTAACTCCTCTTCCGCCGCCCGAAGAGCCTGGATACTTGGCAGGGCGGAAAGGTTAACTCCCAAAACTATATTCGCAGAAGAGGGTGCGGAAAGCATCGTCCCTTGCCCCAGCTGTGCTATCACCAGGGCTCCCGAACTTGACCCAGCTGGAGGCCCCTCAGTATAGGTTGGAAAAGAAGGAGGCACACGTGCTTCCATCAGATCCCCTCCGGTAGAGTCCGCCCCGGCAATGTCCGTCACCGGCAATAAAGGGGTAGGACATGCACGTCCAAAGCAATCATTAATCCACGAAGGACAGGATGATAGAGCAAATAGGCCTCCTCACAAGTTAAGAAACTGGTTTATCTTACCAGGGGAAGAGCACGGAGGCTGCAGCTCGTTCACAGCTGGCATGGTCTCCCCACCCGTGGCTTCCCACTCAAATTCAACTGGTTTCTCTGCCCCAGCCACCCCTGAAAGGGAGCCAGCCAGGTCAGTGTCATCCTGTTGAAATTCAGCTGTCTCAAGGACAGGTGCAGTAGAGCCCCCGTCCCCATGGGTTGAGGTCTCAGCAAGGTGAGACTCCCCAGCCGCCTCCGGAAGAACCCCAGCAGAAGTGATGGCGGTGCACATATCATTGATCAAAGTGGACAAGGCCGGATCGACCTCAGTAGTTGAGTCCCGAGAAGCAGACTCTCCGGACGCCTACAAGGAGCAAAAGAAAAAATGATTAGGCCATAACTTAGAAAAAAGGAAAAGGCAGTTAAAATTCAAATCATCTCAGAAACAACGTCAACATCAATAAACAGCCTGCGACTGTAGAAGCATGAAAAATACTAAAAAATTAACTCATGCGGCCAAGAAAGACCCATGTGGCTCAGAAACGCATACAGCTCAGGGAGTCATGCGGCATAAGGAGCTATGCGGCCGGAGGCATTCCATGCGGCTCAGAAGACACGTGGCGTGACAGTGCTCCCCTCCGATCCATGCTGCATTAATTGCTTTGACGGCTGACCCCTCTGAAAAGTTGACAGACCTGATACCAAAGCAGGTAATTATGACTCTGTCATGATGATGAATCTCTAGGAAAGAGAAAGAAATCTCTGACACAATCCCCCGAGAACAACAAAATGCCACGTGGCCCTGCCACGTGGGTGTACTTATGCGGCTCGAAGTGAAGACTTTCTATGCGGTTCAGAGTGAAGCTGTCCCATGCGGCTCGAGTGGAATCATCCCTATGCGGCTCAAGAAGATCATGCCCATGCGGCTCAAGCAGACACACCATTATGTGGTTCATGCGGCACATCATATGGTTCAGAAGTCTGAAGGAGGGGGCCACTGCCCAGACAGTCCTGACACGTGTCCCAAGTCTTATGCGGCCTAAAATTCATGCGGCCCAAATCTTATGCGGCCCAATCTGCATGCGGTTCCAGTCTCACCATTGGCTCTCAGGACACGTGTCCTCAGCCGATCAATCTCCCAGATTTATGGCAATCCAAGATCGGGTCGAATCCCAATGATCTGGGGCACGTGGCAGGAGAATAAATTTGATTTATTCGCAGATATGAGAGAATCATTATAAGAAAGATTTATGCCAATCAGCATTGATTGCTAATGGGGATTTGGTGGAATCTACCCTTAATGGTTCTGATTCGTCACAATCCGAAACGAACGGCCTGGATTGATCAATCCCCAAGCCACCGCCATCCCCAAGAGCTAATCATTGGCAACCCTAGCGATCACATCTCACTATTATAAATAGCAAGGTGCCATTCCCTTGTAATATATAGAGAGATATACAAAAAGAAACCAGAGAAGAATACGTACACACAGAAAGACTTCCCCCATAGTCAGAGAGAGAATATACACAGAGAGAGATAAGCCAGGAGAGCAATCAGAGAGAGAGCAAGAAGGCATTTCTTCGTCAACGACCAAGCAGATCTTCCCTGAGTCAAGGCTGCGTACCGATCGTCCAAGGAGTAAGGCAGAGCGGCCGTCGCTTTCCCGAGCCTCTATCGCCACCCCCCCAGAATCTAAAATAAATAATCGTACTTAGACTGCTGTACCTAGGTTTTCGTCCCTAGGCTTTCTTTGTACGAGCGAGTTTGTATTGTGAGTCTAAGTTCAGTCCTCCGATAATTATTCTGTACTTTTACAATCAATGGCAAACACGATGGCGACTCTGCTGGGGACTAACTTCTCCACGGTTGAGGAGTTGGTGACGCAATCGGACGGAACCAAACTTGGCTCTACACAACAGAAGATGGTCGTACGCTTCGACCAACAGGTGTTCGAAGAGATGCTCTCTGAAGGTAGCGCTGGCCCGGTCCAGAAGCGCACCCGCACCATAAAGGCTCGCAAAGAGTGGAGGCCAAAATCATTTGCTCCTCCGCAAGCCCTTGATAAGGTGCTCTCTATTGCTCAAGATGGCGAGAAAGACTCTCCTGCGGCCCCACTTTAGACCGTAGACAACTCTGCTGTCCCCAAGTCCGGCAGTAGAAAACACTATGATGCTGGACTTGCAGGGGCAAAGAGGAACTCTACGCGCTCCGAGCCGCAGAAGAATATTAACCGCAGGAAGAAAACCCATGCGGCTACAACCGCCGACCACATAAAGAAAACTCATGCGACCACATCTGTCAGTCGCATAACTTATGCGGCTACAGTTGCCAACCGCACGGATGAGACTCATGCGGCTACTAAAGTCAATCGCTTGCAGAAAACCCATGCGGCCACAGATGCCAACCGCATACGGTCAGCCTGCACGGTCGTGACTCCTAACCGCATAAAGACTCATCCTACAACAAAAGACAGCCGCATGCAGACAGCCTGCACGGTACCCAATGCTAGCCGTATAGCATCCGTCCCACGCTTCTCTCGATCAGTCTTCGACCGGCTCTCATGCGGTCCTGACTCTGATCATTATCTGGATGATAATCCAGACTCAGTGGTATTCGACTTAGACTCCTCCTATTACGCACCCACAAGTGCTAAAAGGAGGAAGTCTAGGGCAGCGCGGGCTCATCAAGTCCAGACGACTGCCCCAACCTCTGACTATCGGGGCGTCCCGCTGATTATCACGCGGGCCTCTGATGGAAAGTTGTATAAGACCACTCAAGTCCAGCCCTCGGCGGCAAACAGACAAAGTGGTTCCTCTGACCTGCGTGAGCTTATCCTCCACAAACGCAAGGAAAAAGAAAGAGCTTCGGGGTGTAAAGAGCCCTCACACGGACATCAATGCACCCAGATCATCGTCAACTGCTGCTGCAGCAGCGCGGCGGTGACGGAAGACCGGCCATCCGTCTTCCAAAGACTACATCACCCGAGCTCAGAAGACGAGACACCTCCTGTTGTCTCCTGCAAATCCGTGCAGAAAGTTCTCGCCAAGGGAAGAGGGAAGAAAACGAGTATCTCCAGCCCAAAGGTGTCAACTACTACAGCTAAGAAACTGTCGTCTAAAGGGATATCCTCCACTGGAGTATTTCAACACACCCGTTGGAAGACGAAAACTGCTGCAGTATGAAGTTCGTCGTCTGCAACATTGGGGGTCGTCGGAACTGGGGGTAGCACTCCTCCAAACATCCACGACAATCCGACATTCCAGGAATACGGACTGGAGGAAGCAAATCCTCCGACGGATACAACAGATACCGACGTCCCCAAGGACAGCCTAGACGAAGCAAGCTCCGAAGCCGGGGGTAGTGTTCCTTCCGAGTCTGAACCTGAAAAGAACATCCCCACATATCCTGATGATTTTTCGATGCACGGGTACGACTCGGAGGGTACATCCTCCACCACTCCTTCCGTCACTCCTCATGTGAAGACGGTGTTCATGACAGACAGCAATCAAGGCGGTTCCTGTGATCACCAGCGCATCGACACTTTGGAGGCCATATTGCACGCCTTGGTCAAGTCTGTAGACGAGATCAAAGCAGCGCTTCCTAATCTGTAGGGGGTGACACCTGGCCAGACAAGCACGGGTCCCCCAATCAACGTAGATTCAAATTCGGCGGCACCGAACCCGGGCAATAACCCTCTCGAAGTAACGGCTCTGACTGCGACAGATGAGACCCGAGAAGTAAGGAGAGAAGTTCAAGAGCTCCGAGCCATGTTCCACGCCAGAGAAAACTCTCAAGACTTCAGAATACGGCAACCATATCCTGCTGAATGGAGGGATGTTCCATTCCCACCAAGATATAAGCCGTTCAATATCAACCCCTATGATGGCAAGACCTCAGCAAGTCGGTACATCACTTACTTCGAGGTCACTACCGACCATCTGCCCCATGATGACGCTATCCTGACACGGTTATTCATTGGGGCATTAGAAGGAGTCGCCTTCGATTGGTACCACAACCTGCCGGACAATTGCATCCATTCCTTCACTGGCTTCAAACGCCTGTTCTTGGAGAGGTTCTATGAGGTAGGGCAGAACGTCACGATGTCTACCCTCATGGACGTCATTCAAGGAGAGAAAGAGCTGACGAGGAATTACATTGAGCGGTTCCATCAAACCGCAATGAAGTTACCATCTGGCAACCCGGACTCCTCCTTGATCGAAATTTGCCAAAAGAGACTACTCCCAACAATCAGTATCTGGATGGGCGAGAGTCAATTCAAGGACTGGAAGGCTTTTATCATTAGTGCTACGAGTGCCGAAGAACGATTAAAGAAGGCTCGCCAACTGGGACTACATATCTCAGAGGGAGAGAACAAAGGCAAGCGTCCCAGCACCACCAACGACAATGGGGGTAGCCCCTCCAACAACCGGGACAACAGAGGCAAGCAGGCTATGGTGGCCGATACAGTCCAGAAGCCTGAGTCGCAACCTGCGGACAAACAATGGCCTCAAATCACTTACTCTTTTGAAGACGGTCACGTCAAGCCTATCTTGGACATGCTCATACAAGGAGATAGGATTCAGCTTCCTCCACTAAGACGGGAGCCTCGACCGGCTGATCTGGAGAACCCAAAGTTCTGCCATTACCACCGCTACGTCCACCATGCTACGTACGACTGCTACCAACTGAAACGATATATCCAAAATCTCATCGATTCGAACGCTCTGGCCATCGATTTCGAGGAGGTAACCGTGGCAGCCAACATGGTGTCCGTACAGTTCGGCAGCTTCCCTCCAACAGAGACCTAGGACAGGGTTATACCCATCCCTCTGGCAACGATAGAGATTGTTAAGCTCCCGCCTGCTCAAGCTGCTGGTCTAGTACCCCTCACCACCTCACGAGGGGAAATCATGTGGGTCCATCCGGACCTAGTCCACGAGGTATCTCAGTCCACTCCATCTTCTAAAAAGAAAAGTGGAAAAGTCAGATCCTGCCGCACCACCTCAGCAGATGGAGAGGAAGTCACGGCCGTTGTTACTCGATCCAGAGCACAATCTCAACCTGTGGCTGAAAACTCGACTGATGATCATCCGCCCATTACCACGGATGCTCCGGGACCGGCTCAGCCTTCGACGAACGACAAGCCTAGGCCGAAGGAGACTCGCTTCGACAAATCCCTCCGAAAGGAAACATCTCAGGGGCTGGAGAGGCCCTACAACTTCGACATCTTGGCGCAATTGGCCAATACATCGGCCAAATTGTCCTTATATGAACTCCTGAGACTCTCGAAGGATGTCCGTACAGCTTTGAGCGATGCACTTCAAAATGCCGACGCGTACCTGGCTCAGGTCAACCTCACGGGAGAAAATTGGCCCGCAGACCTCCAAGACAGCGCCTGTACGGGAGCAATGCCCAACATCGTCTTCACTCCACAAGACATGCTCATCAAGACTAATCTACACGATCGCCCATTATACTACACAGGCTACATCGGCGACATAAAGGTGGACAGGATGCATATTGACCCTGGGTCTTCCATAAGCATCATTCCAAAAGGACTATTGCATCATCTTCGTATTCCGATGCATCGCCTGACCCCTACAAACACCGCCATCAGCGGGTTCAATTCGGGCAGGAGCTACCCAATCGGGAAGATCCGTCTGAAATGTCAGATTGGCGATCTCCAATCAGAAGTCACTTGCTATGTCATAGATGCCGACACTTCATACAACATCCTTTTGGGGCGCCCTTGGATACACGATTACATGATCGTGCCTTCCACGCTACACCAATGCTTCAAATATGTCGACAAGCACGGCTTCGTGAGGACAGAATTTGCTGACATCGATCCCTTCAAAGGGGTCGAATCTTATTACTCGGACTCCTGCCTATACGAAAAGTCAAAGAGGCACCTTGAAGGAGGAAATAAACAAACTGATGATGAAGCAACCACGGGATCAGAAGAACCTCTGACAATCCACCTCCATGCTCGCAAACCAGACAATTCTGCACCCCTTATGGCCACACTGCGTAAGGACGCGATCAGCCTCTCGGCACAGGAAGAGCAGTTGAGAATCCGGCTGCCAAGGTCCGGCCAGGTACCGAGACCCACGACAGGACCACTTACCATCAGATTGTCGAGAGTCGGTCAATCCCAAACAGAGAAGCTCAATCCCTCCGATAGACCTCTGACGATACGCCTGCCTAAGAAAGGTCGTCACCCCGATGCGAGGTCTGACACTTCAAGCGAACCAGCCACCCCTCGCTCCATATCAAGTGCCGGACTGGGGGTTGCTAGTCTACCAACAACCTTACGCTCCGCTCCGTCAGTTGAACCTCTGAAGATCAAGCTGACTAGGACGCCCTCTCAATCTTCATTCACACAGGGGGTAGCCGAAGAGGAACCAGAGCTAGCCAAGTATGTGGCTGCCCACACTGACGCTCCCTCTGCAGATGATGTAATCCCTCTAGAAAAGATACCTTACTTCATCAATAAAGGGTTATCTTTGAACTACACCGAGCTCAATAAGCTATGTACAATGTATGCTATGGAACACGGTATAGGCACTCACCTATATACACAGGTGACAAATGTGTACACCGCTATCCAACTTACTCCAGTAGAAGACGCTTACCGAATAATCGAGGGAGGGGACCACCCAATTATCTTCGGCCGGACGAACAACCCGCATCCCCTCGCCATGGAAGAAGTCGACTTCGGGTCAGATGCTAGAAGACTGCCTCTGTATCTCTATAGCCCTCAATCCAAATATCTCATGCAGAAACAGGGGTATGATCTAGAGACAACGCCAGGACTGAACTACGGCACTGGACGACGATTACCTTTGAAGACGCCAGCCCCAACGGGCAAACCTCGGAACTACTATAAGAAAACCCGATGCGGTTTAGGGTATGTAACGCCTACTATGACCCCTGAAAGCTCAGATGAAGAATGCGACTGGCAGTCACATTCAACCGGATCACCGACTTCCGACTCAGATACCAGCATCGGAGATGTGTTCAGACAAGTCATGTCAGTCAACATGGCATTCACCGACGCTTACGAGGAAGACGAAGACATCCCCGAAATCCTTGAGCTAGAGCCATGGGCCCAGCAATTAGACGCACAATGGAAAAAGCGGTTCGAACTGAGAGAACCTCCTACTGAAGATGAAGTCATACAAGTGGATCTTGGCAGCGAATCTTCTCCAAAACCGATCTTTATCAGTAAAAGCCTAACTGACGAAGAACGAGAGTCGCTGTTAGAACTTGTCAGAGAATACATTGATGTGTTCGCCTGGAGCTATGAAGACATGCCGGGGTTAAATCCTGACATCGCTCTCCACAAACTCAATATACGGCCAGATGCAAAGTCAGTCAAGCAGCAATAACGACGCTTCCGCCCAGGCGTCATGGACGCGATCGAAGCCGAAGTCAACAAGCTAATAGCCAGTGGCTTCATTCGTGAAGAGCAACATCCTGATTGGGTCGCCAATATAGTACCCGTCCTCAAGAAGAATGGGAAGATTCGAATCTGCATCGACTTTCGCAACCTGAACGAGGCATACCCCAAAGATGAATTTCCCCTTCCTATCACAGACATCATGATCGACAATATATGCGGATTTGAACGTATGTCATTCATGGATGGATTCTCGGGGTACAATCAAATCAAGATGTCTCCTGACGACGAAAAGCACACTTCATTCCGAACCCCGATTGGCACATACTGCTACACAGTCATGCCATTCGGTCTAAAGAATGCTGGCGCTACATATCAGCGAGCCATGAGTATCATTTTTAGAGAATATTTGCGCAAGACAGTGGAATGCTATGTCGACGACATCGCCGTCAAGAGTCGCCGTAAGGAGGATCATCTGCAAGACCTGAGAATGGTGTTCAACTTAATGCGAGCCCACAATCTGAAGATGAACCCTACAAAATCGTTCTTGGGCGTATCCAGCGGGAAGTTCTTGGGCTTCATCATCACTGCACGGGGTATCCATGTAGACCCCGAGAAAACGAGGGCAATCATGGAGATGGGTCCCCCGAGAAATCTCCGTGAACTTAGAGGCCTCCAAGGGAGGCTAGCTTATATCAGGAGGTTCATTTCCAACCTCTCCGGGCGATGCCGACCGTTCACCCACCTCATGAAGAAGGGAGTCTCATTCGTATGGGATGAGGAGTGCCAGCGCGCTTTCGATGACATCAAAGAATATTTATCAAATCCTCCAGTCCTGGTGGCCCCGGTCCCTAGAAAACTATTCCTGCTCTATGTACGAGCAATGGAATACTCCCTCGGTGCCCTGCTGGCACAAAACAACGACGCAGGCCACGAGCAGGCCATTTACTATCTCAGCCGAATGATGGTCGGGCCCGAACACCGATACACCGCTGTGGAGAAAGAGTGCCTCGCCCTGGTATTCGCCATTCAAAAGACGCGGCACTACGTCATGGGGCAAACCATACATGTGATCTCACGAATCAACCCTCTCAGGGTCCTCATGACCAAACCAGGGGCACTCAGCTCCCACCTCGCTACATGGGCGATATTGCTGTCCTCCTATCATATGATCTTCGTCCCGCAGAAGGCTGTCAAAGGTCAAGCCGTGGCAGACTTTTTGGCGGCCCATCCAGGATCGAAATCATCCAGAATATACGAAGAAATCCCAGATGAGGTCGTCGATTCAAATACAACCACCCACGATAACATATGGCGGATGTTCTTCGATGGCACTTCAAGAACCGGACCCAAGGGAAACATCATCGTCGGAGTCGGAGTAGTATTGGTCTCTCCTACCGGGCTAGTGATCAATCGCGCCTACTCTCTCACGGAACCCTGCTCTAACAATGTGGCCGAGTATAACGCTTTAGTCATTGGCCTCCAACTCGCAAGAGAACTGGGGGTAGAATACCTTGAAGCATACGGCGATTTGCAATTAATCGTCAACCAGATTCGGGGGACATACGAAGTCTGCCATGAAGACATGATCCCCTACCACCAAATAGCGATCAACATTATCTCATCATTCGAGGGATTCTTCATCGAACACGTCCCCAGACTCCAGAATATCGAAGCTGATGCCCTAGCAGGCCTGGCTGCTTCCCTAGCAGTGCCAAACCACTCTCATCATTCGGTCGATGTAATCGGCCATGAGCTGGTCCGCCCCAAGAACAACGTTCAAGCCATGGCGAGTCATTCTGCTCAGACGATCGACGAAGCGCCAGACTGGAGACAACCATTCATAGACTTCGTGGTCTACGACATCCTGCCCAAGAACCCGAAGGAGGCTACTTCTATCAGACGACGTTCTCTCAGATTCTTCTACGATACAGAGACGAAAATGCTGTATCGCCGCTCCTACGACGGATTACTACTTCGGTGCTTGTCAAACGCAGAAGCCAAAGAAGCCGTACGAGAGGCTCATAACGGTGTCCGCGGGGCCCATCAGCCTGGCCCTAAGCTGCAAGATCGCCTTCGCCGGATGGGCTACTACTGGCCCACGATGGTGGCTGATGCAATAGATTATGCCCAAAAATGTAAGGCCTGCCAAGTCCACGCAGACTTCATTCACCAACCATCCGAATTCCTATATCCGACAGTGGCATCCTGGCCATTCGAAGCATGGGGAATGGATATCATTGGTCCAATCACCCCACCTTCCTCCCGAGGACATCGCTTCATACTGGCGATCACTGATTACTTCTCAAAGTGGGCAGAAGCTGTCCCACTCGCCGAAGTCAAGACTTCGAACGTAATCAGCTTCCTGAAGCACCACGTCATCTACCGCTTTGGACTGCCCCGAAGGATCATCCATGATAATGGTCCGCAGTTTATAAGCCACGCATTCTACCGATTCTACGATAAACACCGCATTCAGAATATCACTTCGACACCATACAACCCGGCAGCAAACGGGTTAGCAGAGGCATTCAACAAAACAATCATCAAACTCCTCAAGAAATTTGTCTCCTCCAACAAACGCGACTGGAACGACAAGCTCGGCGAGTGCTTATGGGCTTATCGCACCACGGTTCGAACAGCCACCGGGAATACACCGTTCTCTCTGGTATACGGGAGTGAGGCAGTTCTCCCATTAGAGACTCAGATTCCCTCACTCCGAGTCGCCCTCACTTATCAATTGACAACGGATGATAACTACCGACGTCGACTACAAGAGTTAGAGGCCTTAGATGAAAATGCCTCCTAGCTCAGCAAAGGAACGAATTATACCAAGCACGCATCTCAGGAGCCTTCAACAAAAAGGTCAAAGTCAGAACATTCCAAGTGGACGATCTTGTTTTGGCAGTCAGGAGGCCAATGGTCATGACTCACAAGACCACCGGCAAGTTCCAGCCAAAATGGGAAGGCCCATTTATCATCGAGGCCGTGTTCTCCAATGGTGCTTACCGCCTCGCCAAGCAGAATGGAGACTTGCTCATGTTGTCCGTCAACGGCAAGTTCCTGAAGAAATACTATGTTTAAACAATATTTTCAAGAGTTTTGAGTCATGTGCCTGCTGGTACCACTGAACTCAACCCCCTAATTTTCCAACTTATTGAGTCACGTACCCTCTTGTACCGCTGAACTCATATCCCAAATTCCTAAGTCATGTACCTGCTGGTACCTCTGAACTTACACTTTGATTCCAACATTCACAGATTTTTGAGTCATGTACCCGCGTGTACCGCTGAACTCATGCCCTTCTTCCATAAATATATCCCAAATTCCTAAGTCATGTACCTGCTGGTACCTCTGAACTTACACTTTGATTTCAACATTCATGGATTGTCGAGTTATGTGCCCATCGGTACCCCTGAACTTACATCCCGGTCACTCTTTTAAAAGAAAGTCATGTATAATCATACCGCTGAACTTTCTTCCTACAAGAGATCCTCCCTCATGATCTAATACCTGCACTCCCAGTGCACAACAAAGGTAACGGATCCACAAATTTCCAAGACGACCATGTCCTCATCACCTCTGAGTCGTCCTATTTCCGCCAAAAACAAATCACCCCTACATAGAATTTCCATGTCCTCATTACCTCTGAGTTATTCTACGTACCCCCCTTCATTGAGCCCACTCCTGTCATGTCCTCATTACCTCTGAATGGGAAGGCTCCGTCGAAGAAACCTTCATACTTGCCATGTCCTCATTACCTCTGAGTAAGTATGATGATCCCCTTTCGACCTATTACCTGTACCCACAACCGGAGTACGCCAAGGGTAATAGGTCCACAAATGTCCTCTGTTGACCACAAATGTCCTCTGTTGACCACAAATGTCCTCTGTTGACCACAAATGTCCTCTGTTGACCACCAATACCCTCCGTCGAGTTCGCTCCTGCCATGTACTCATTACCTCTGAGTAGGAAGACTCTACGTTCAAAAAACTTTCCTACTTGCCATGTCCTCGTTACCTCTGAGCAAGTATGTCAGCTCTCTTTCATCCTATAACCCGTATCCTAAACCAGGGTATGCCAAGGGTAATAGGCCCACAAATATCCTCAGCAAAATTTCTTAACACAAACCTATCACCTCATCATGCCCCAGGAGCCCAGCTGCTCTACGGCAATTCTTTTCTCAATACCAAGAGCACCCATGACCACTTTGCTATGGCTGCTTCAGGTATCCTGACCGAAACTTGTTATCTCTACCTAAAACCAAGGTATGCCATGGGTAACAGGTCCACAAATATATCCCCCATGCGGGGGAGAACATCACCATAATATCACAGGCACAGCAAGCAATACAAATGAAGGGTAGAATTGAAAATACTCTTTATTTGAAGGAAGAAAAAAAGAAGCATTACATATTTCGGGACCACGTCCTTTTCAAAAAAAAAAGAGAAGAGAAAGAAAAAGAAGGAAAAAGAAAAGGCCGACTACATTTCAGTGTTACTCAATTCTAGGAGGCGGTCTCTCACTGAGGTGGTCTCCCGCTCAATCCGTTGCCGAGCGCGACGCTCGGCCTCCTGGAGTAACCGCTCCTCATTGTCCAAATCCAGGAGCTCCTGACAGTCATCTTCCAATTTCTTCAAGACAGCCTCCAGGTCAGTCGAAGCTTGAGTAACCCTGTCAGCTTCCTGAACAATTAGCCCCCTGTCATTGCGGGCAGTCTCGAGTTCAGACTCCAGGAAAGTTAACTTCTTCTGAAGCACAAGGATCTGCTCCCGCGCCTCGGTAATCTCACGAGAGACAGACTCCTCCCGAGCCACAACGTTTTCGGTCGCATAACTCAATTGATCATACCGATCAGCTAAGTCGCTGAGATCCTTCAGTGCGGCCGGTCGGGTCTTATCTCGAGCCGCTCTGGTCCTCTCTATAACAGCAATAAGGGAATTCCGCTCCTCGTTTATAACACAGGCAGATCAGCCTGCCGCAATACTCGAAGCTCGGACACCAGCTGATCAGCCTCCAGTAATTTCGTCTCCAGAAGCGAAGCCATTCCTGCATCATCAGGAAGATCCCTAAGGATGTTTATTTGACCATGGGCGCATCTTCGGGCCAAGGTAAAAGAGGTCCCTCTTTCTACAGCGGCCTCGATTCCCCTCTTCAAATGATGATAGAAACTGGCAACCACATCCTGTAACGCGTCATTCAAAACTTCAGCAGAGGAGGGCGTCAGAGGAAGCCGGAGCGGCAACGTCGGAGGAGTAACGCTAGAGCTCGCCACCAAGGGAGCGAAGTTCGAGCAGAAAGATGCATGAATAGCGGCCAACTCATCTTCCGCCGCTCGGAGAGCTTGGATGCTCGGTAGGGAAGAAAGGTCGATTCTCGAAGCCATTGGAGCAGAGGATGATGCAAGAACCATTGTTTCCTGTCCTGACTTTCCCGAGAACTGGCCCGTTAAACTCGGGCCCCCAGAAGGCCCATCAAGATGAGTCGGGCAGTGAGAAAGTACACCCCTTTCCACCGATGCCCCTTCGGTTGGGGTTGTCTCGACGACGTCCATCCTCGGCACTGAAGGGGCAGGACCTGAATGTCCAGAATAACAGTCAATCGACGTAACCCGAAGGACATGATGATAGAGCAGATAGGCTTCCTCACGGGTTAAGATTCGACTAATCTTACCAGGGGAGGGGCATAAAGGTCGCGGCTCATCCACAACGGGCATGGTCCCCCCACCCGGGATCCCCGAGTTAAACTCAGTCACGTCCCCTGACCCCGTCACCTTGAAGGGGGATACAGATTGATCTGCGTCCTCTTGAATAGGAACAGGCTCATGGGAGGCCCCGTCATCCTGGGTCACCGTCTTGACATCCTGAAACTCTTTTTCTTCCCCCGACACCTAAAAGAGGGAACGAAGACAATCAGGATTGAAACTCAAAGGAAAGAAGAAAGAAGGGATCGAGAGCAGTTTTGTTACCTCTGACGCAGGATTGACTTCTTCTCCACTCTCTTTCGTGGCTGGCGGACGGTGCCTAGTCGCAAGCAGCTTCCGGGATCGAGAAACACTGCCTACAGGAGGAACCTGCCTGCTACGTTTCGGGATAGGACCAGGCGCAACAAGGGACTGATCCCTCAGCATCTCATCTGACAAAACATGCAATTGATCCACCTCTGCGCCTACCACTGGAAGGATAGAGTCATCTTTATTATGCTCGTTGCCTTCATCACCTTCAGCAGCGGAATCCAAATCTGGCACTTCGGCTCTAGTCTTTCTTTTCTTGGCCCCTTGAGAGCCTTCCTCCAGACCAGTGCCAGCAATAAAACTGGTACTTGGGTTAAAACCGATCGGGGGCTTGTTTGCCATGACATGATACAGAGCCGCCATATGCAAGATCTCCACCGACTCCTTAATAGCAGGGACCGAGAAAATGGTGCGAGTATGGAACGAATCATAATATTGCCAAGCTCTGATACCATCAAGAAGACTTCCCTCATAACCCAGACAAGAGCTGGGGCTGTCTAAACAAAGTTGGCTGTACCCGAACTGCCGGGCAAACCTGCTAGGCAGATACGGCTCCAGAAAAACAGCATTGCGGTTGCGGTACACCAGATGTGAGGGACGGATGTTACGCAACCATAAGAGCATCTGGCTATCCAGAAGTTGAGGAGGCACAATACCGTCTATATGGACAGTCTCTATGTCCCTGGCAGAAAAGCGAGGGACGGATACGAAAATATGATACTTATCTGCCGTTGCCAAGACCATCCGGCAAACCCGCATGGCCTCACATTCCCAAGGCTCATCACGGTAACGGAAGATAAGGGCGTCATCATCAGTCGCACCGCTCTCAGAGCCCGGCCTCATCAAAGATGGATAATGTATCAGCAGCCACCCCATCAAATAATGATAAGGTAACTCAGTTCGTTCAAAATCCTTGGTTACATCGCGGGCAATGACTTTGGACGTGAAGGTACGAAGGCCACGGTGTATGCTACACACCATAGCCGGAAGGAGAGCTAGCCTGATTCGCAAGACCAATTTCACAGCCGGAAGAATGAAGTTACAACTAATTCTCTCAATAGAACCGGTTCCTCCCGAGACTACACAGTTTCGTAGCCAGATCATTAAAAATCCCGCCAGAAGCGCTTTCTCAGACAGCTCTTGAGTATCCTGGTAAAAGTAGTCGAAAGTGTCGATTTGGCTCCCGAATCTGCCACTAGTAGATGACACCAATTCTTTGACCGCCTCCCGAGACCTAGGGCGACGAGAGGTAACCAGACCTGAGGCATCTGCTGAAAAGAGATAATGCACCCAATCCTTGGTGTAGGGAGCATCCCCTTCCAGGTTATCCTTGCGGGTTATCTGATGGCATGTGTTATAATGACACAATATCTCCTGGTAAAGGGCCGCAAAGCCAGGATACCGTCGTTCCAAATCTTCGAGTTCCTCATTAGTGGGAGTATATGCTTCAAACGCTTCGTCCCCCCAAGGAAGCTTGGAAACCGCATGCATTTCATGGAGCGCAAGTCCCATCTCCCCTACAGGTGTGTAAAAGGTCCATGTACGACAATTATACATTTCCAGCAGGGACATGAATAGCTTCTTGTTTATGAACAAGCCATGAGTGGTACCTCGGATAGCATGGTACAGGCCAATCTCGCACAAAAAAGCCTCATACTTCTGTAGGATCCAGGTAGATAAGTTGATCTACGAGGGAATAGGATGTATCCAACCAGGAAACGTCAACCGACCAACGGGATAGGAGGCTTTCCGGGCAAGTCGATTTATAAAAGTATCGGCGGTAGAAAACGTGAAGTTAGGACCTGCCACATTCAGGAAAGAACCTGGAACCAACCCTGTCACAGAACAACTGGTATGCACCTTGCCAGCAACCACGGACTTCAGATGGTTATTATAACGGATGTTCCCCATGAACATCCCACTCCTGGTAGGGGTTAGAGTCCCCTCCATCTTCCGGTCCAAAGGGAGCATATTGAACCAAGATAATGGAAAGTGTCGCTCCATCTGAGGGATGCGGATCGCCATCCCGTTAGAAACAAAATTCCAATCCTCCGACACCTCCAGAACATGATCATTCTCCACGGTCAAGGCGTCTCCAAAAAAGAACGCAGGCTTCAAAAACTCTCCTTCAAATTTCTCGGAGTTCATCATAGCATTAAGGAAATGGAAGGGCTGATTCTTGATGGCATTCAATCTGGCCATAGGCTCATCGCTTAGAAACTGATCCGCCACGTGCTGAAAAATTTGGTCGTACCTATAGCCGAGAGCAGCTTGAGCGCTACCCACCAAGAGTTCTCCGGCGGCGTTAACCGGCAAATTCACTGAAGAACAGACAAAGAAAAAATAAGTTAAATAGAGAATAAAAAAAAGAGCTGATTAGGTGTTTTCAAACCACATGCGGCTCAAAAAATATCCATGCCTCCCATGAAGTTCTCAGAAGTCTTATGCGGCTCCAAAAAGCCCCATGCGGCTCCAGTTCAGAAGACTGCTTATGCGGTTCCGCACAATAAAAGTCTATGTGCCACCTATGCGGTTTCATTAATAAGGCGCACATACAGACACAATGATGCGGTTCGCAGCTCAGCCGTAGGGCGAACATACGATTTACAAAGGCTCGTGCATAAAGTATGCGACGTAGCCATGGCGGTCGGGGTTCCTTAATTCATACATTGTCCTTACCAGCAATGGGGGGATGGACGTCAGGATGAACAGCAGCCACGACGACGGGCGGGGCAGCAACCGTACCCAAGGTGGAAGTGGAGGCCGCCTTCTTGTCCTTCACTGCCATGATCTTCTTGGGAGCCATCAATTATCGAAGAAAAGAAAGGCAAGCGAGATAAGAGAAGAAAGAAAATAAAGAAGTCTTCTCTCTCTTCAAACCCCTCCTATTTATAGGAGGAGGGGAGAAGGCGGACACGTGGGCCAGTGACCGACTCTTGAAGAGCAAAACCGACTCCTTGGGTTTCGTCTCCAAGATTCACCCAAGGCATTAAATCCAAAAAGATTTAATGAACTGACCCTTGAGATTCCCCCTACAAAGACGGCGCTGAAGCAACTTGGAGAGAATTTGTTTTACTTAACAAAAAGCCTATACAACTTCAAGAAAAGAAAACGAGAAAAAGTACAAAAGTACAAATTTGATTCTGGGAATGTATTGCTATGGAAGTCTGATTCACAAATGATCACTTTGTTCCTTGGACCACACAACGATGTTGAAGAAACTTGCTGTCTTGAGGAAGAAGGAAGAACAACTGAAGAACGGAGACCTTAGAAAAGTATCGACAAAGTTGGCACCGATGGCACAAGTCGAATGCTTTCCTGCTCTACTTCACTTTGTTCTTGAGAAGAAGAAGTAAAAGAGAACACTCGGGAATTATAACAATTCTTTTGATTCTCTCCGTCCGATCCTCCTCTTTTGCTGTCAAAATTATTGCCTATTTATAGGTTTAAGTCTTCCGAGAAATAAGCAGCAAAATAAGGCTATTACGCATATTACGCATGCAACTGCCATACACGATCTCATTTAGAGCTTTACGCAAGTGCCATGTGTCCCACATACTGCTAACTGCTCGGTTCAACACAATGCAAATATTTTGGAAGCTTTACGCAGACAATGCCACGTAGCCCACATATATACAACTGCTCAGCACGATCATATTCAGAGTCTTACGCAGGCGCCATGTGTCCCACGTACTGTAAAAACATAATCTCGTATGCGTGTATCCTGCCACGTACCCTATAATTATGGTAATTTACGTACAGAAGAAAAAAATGATTAAACTCAATTAATGCTCCCCTGCGTATAGTGGCTAATCAGCCTTGGGTATTAAAATAACCCAAATAAACTAATACGCGTATACTTAAGAGTGGCTAATATAGCCTTAAGCATTTAATTAGCTTAAATAGACTCTTGCGTATAGGGAAAATAATTGAGCGTAATACTTCTCCTCTGTTAGTACACTAACCAATGAATATTGAGTTACGTGAGATGTCTTTTCGTAAACAGTGAAAACCATCATTATAGCCGTCTGCGTATCTCAATAAATCTCAGCTGCGTAAAGCTTTTATGTATAAAATAGCATTTCCTCGATTCCAATATGTCTCCCCGACTTCTGTGCCATTAAATGTCAGAGGAAAGAATAATGTTTGTCAGATCCCATATCTCTGCATTAAATATAGAGATAACAGCTTGTTCCATTGCGTAAAGCAAACAAGACAGCTGTCAACTGCGTAATGCCCAACAATTGAAGTCTGCGTAGAGACTAATTTGTCTTGTAGTGCTGCGTAAAACCCAGTCTTCATTTGTCTTGCGTAGAGTGTCTTCTGCGTAAAGCTAATTGTTTTATTCTTATTGCTTCTACAAAACCCCCTTCAAAGTTTTCAAATATACTTTAAAATATTTGATATACTTTAAAATATTTGAAATACTTTGAATAGAAGCATAAAGAACGGGATATCCAACCGTCATTAGCCAGATTTTTCGAAATACATTTCTATAAATAAGCCTCTATTTCATCAAAGAAGAACTTTACTTTTATCTCTTCTCAAATTTTCAAAAACCCTTTCATCTTCTCCTTCTCAAAAATTCTCCCTAATGGCTCCAAAAAGCAAGACTGTCGCCGGTAAAGGAAAGAAGAAGGCAACTGCAGCACCGCCGACTGATCACGTCGAGACGACCACTCTGCAATCGGAAGAAACTCCAGAGATTCTCCCAATAAATGATGCTGTTCCAGATGAATTTCTGGAAGTTATTGTCACAGATAAAGAAGAAGCTCCCGTACTTACTGCTAAAGGTGGGAAGAAACGGGGATTATCTTTGACAATCAGTTCCCCAAAGAAAAAGAGGAGAGCAATAAAAAGACCGCTTCTCCTGGATGAGCCAGAATTTGAAGAGGAAGTTTCTAATGTCAATCTTCCATCAACTATAGATCCTGAGGTAGGATCTTCATCTGCAGTTGCACCACAAGTTCAATATCTGGGATCCACCACTGATACTCATGCACAAATTGCAAGTGAACCAGCTATTCCTCCACAAATAACTGTTTCTCAGCCGATAACTGTTACTACCACAGTTTCAGAAATTACTCCAAATATAGAGTCTTCTACAGCTCTTCTTGAAGAAAATGTAGAGTCTTCCACAGCTCCTTTTGAAGAAGGTTCTTCTGTAGCTCCAAGGACCATTACTGAAGTCATTGAGTGGGATACTCCTACTGAGAATGAACCCATTCCTTCTGATGAACCAGCTTTAGATTTGGGTGAGGATGATTGGGAGGATATGGACTCTGATGATGACTTTTTATCAGGTCCAAATCTTTCTTTTATATAAAATAGATTTTATTCATATGATCAGATATTATAACTATTTTATTTATTATTTTCTTTACAGGGACAAGTTCTATACTCAAGAAAATCATTTCTCCTGTCAAGAAAACCCCTCTTCAGAAGATTACTCCTCCTGTTAAACCACATGTAAAAGAAGTGGATGATTCAGATGAGGAAGATTCTGAAACTGAAAAATCAATTGAAAAATCTTCTGAAGAAGTTCCTGCGGAACCATCTTCTATTGTTCTTAAGAAAGACTCGGCTGTCGTTATGAACCTAACAGAACAATCAGTTACAGATGTTGCAGCTCTGAATGTCATAAACGAAATGGAGGATACTCCAGTTAATATTGAAGAATCAGCAACTGAAGATGTCGTAGTTACAGCTGCTGAAATTGAAGCCACAACAGGAACACTTTCTACTGATATAACATCAGTTCCTGTAGAAATAGTGTCTGAACTAGCTCCTGTCATTGAAGTGAGCCTCCCTCTTGCTTTAATTCAAACATCAGCTCCAGAGATAGCTGTAGAAGTTACAAACATAGCTACTACAAATCTGATGATTGAAACTTCTATCTCAGCAACTACAACTCAGACTGCTCCAATAATACAAGCTTTTACTGCAGAAGCTACTACAGTAGCAACTTCGAGCTTTTCTTTGCCAATGACAACAAGTGTAGCTACTCCAAGCTCAATCAATGATATGAATTTTCTAGCCCAAGTTCATACTGATACCTTCTACACCACCTTGATAACTTTGACAAAAATGATTTTGAGGGGGAGCTATCAGTATAAAGATTTGAAGGCCACAATCACCCCGGTTATTGGAAATGTTGCCATATTCCATAGTACCGAGAAAGCCACAACGTTGCAAGCCATAGTTGAAAGTCTTGAACAACCTTTACAAGAATATGAAGAAATTTATCATGGCACTATAGAGAGTTTTATTCAAACCGAATATGACACTCTAACTGCTGAACACACAGCTCGAGAATTATCATTTCAAGAAGCTCTCCAGGAGTATAATGCTAAAGTTGCACAAGAAACAGCTTTTCTTTATGGAAGCAAACCTCTGTTAGAACAGCACCGAGTCACTTATGAAAAATCACATGTACGGCTTATGGAACAGGAAGACAAAATTCGTGAGGCTGAAGCTGTATTGGCTCGTTTGAAAGAGGAACGAGAACAAATAATTACTGAACGAAATAAATCTTTGGCCCAAGGTTCTGTCTTGGAAGAACAGATTTGTGGTTCGGAAAGTACCCTCAAAATTCTGAACGATGCAAAAGAAGGGTTAGTTATGAGTTTTACGGAGCTTTCTCGTAAATATTCTGAAGAATCAAAGCGCCAAATTGCTTCTCAAAATGCACCCATCATTCGAGAAAGAAGAATAGCAGAACTGAGAAAAATGATCGAGGACATGATCACTCCTCCTTTGTAAAATTTTGTAAAAGAATTTCTTTCTTTCTAAACTTTTCTTCCATGCTGATGTGATATGTCAATCATATGAATAACACATTTTGGATTTTTTTTTTTGTGACTCTATCAAAATAATAGAGGTAGGACAATTATCAGAGGTATTATGGACGTGATAAGCCTTCACAAATAAATTGTATCCATCCAAAGATAGCTAATCTTACTCCTTGTAGGGTATACAATACTGTCAGAGGTAAATATGGACGTAACAGATTGGATTAACCCGTAATAGGTAGATAAGTATCTATGGACGTGATGGATAGCAAATTTAACATCAGCTGGTGAGAGAAAAGAATTTAAAAATAGAAAAAACTCTTCTAAACAAAATTTCTTTCAAAACTTTTAAGTCAACCTGCCATAAATAGTTTTTAGAGAAAAGGCCTAGCATTTATTTCGGCAGCTTATTTTCTAATAAATGGATGAACTTGTAATCAATGGATGAACCCGATGAATTTGTAATTAATGGATGAACCTGTCGGTTTCGAGAAGACAGATTGTTTCAAATTCCAAAACCATCCATTTAACATTCATCCATAAATAACTCTTACTATAAATAGTTTAGAGTTTTCTTATAAAGCATCATTCTCTCTTTCGTTCTTTCTTTATTCAAAGAAACAAAAATGTCTTCCAAGGACGTGCCACAGAAAACTGAAGCCTCTGAGAGAGCAATTGAGAAGGCGGTTGAGACAACCCCCATGGAGCCGCCTCCGCACAAAAAGAAAAAGATGGGCGAAGGATCTTCTGCATTAAAGCCGGACGAAGGATCCTCTGCATCAGAGCCACCTAAGGATATCTTTGACTTCTTGATGGGACCTGGGAAAACGCCTGAGGAGGAGGCTAAGAGGATAGCTGCCTGTAAACTCCTGCTAAGTTCAAGCACAGATGACTTCAACTCCTTTGCTGACTACGTCTGTTGGAAGGAAGGACTTGGCCCTCGTCCTAAGCTTGATAGGGATGACAGTGATCTCCCTTAGTATCATGTAATATCGTCTTTGATGAATAAAAAGGAATTTTATTTATAAACTGTCTGTCCATTCCCCAATAAATCTCTGTACATCTATACATAGTACTTCTTGAGAAATTTGCCATTAATAGGCAACATGAGTAAATCACCATTAGGCTTCGACAATCGATAAGCGCCATTAGAAAACACAGTCTCGATTACCTAAGGACCTTCCCATTTAGCTTGGAATTTCCCTTTACTTTTATGAGTCATAACCATAGGTCTTCGGACAGCTAGAACCAACTCGCCAACTTTAAATATTCTTTCTTTGACTTTACGATTAAAAGCCCGAGAAATACGGTGCTTGATATAATTCAATATGTTGTTGCGCTTGAAGACGCTTTTCATCCAAACCTTCAAGTTCTTGAAGCCGCAATCGGTCATTGTTCTCTGAAGTTAGCTCATTGGCAATAGCTATCCTAAGAGATGGGATCTGAATTTCCAAGGGAAAGAACAGCTTCACATCCATAAACCAACGAGAATGGCGTAAAACCAGTCGGATTTCGGACCGTTGTACGATATGCCCACAAACATTCTCCAAGTTTCTCGTTCCAATCACGTTTATTGGAAGAGACAAACTTTTTGAGAAGTTTGATAATCGTTTTATTAAAAGCCTCAGCTAAACCATTAGCAGCTGGGTTATAAGCTGTAGAAGCCAGATTCTGAATTCGATTCTTTTCACAGAATTTATAAAATGAATGGCTAGCAAATTGTGGTCCATTGTCATGGATTATCCTTCTGGGAATCCCAAAACGATAAATCACATGATGTTTAATAAAACTAATAACATTGGAAGTCTTCACCTCAATCAAAGGAATTGCTTCCGCCCATTTAGAAAAGTAATCGGTTATAGCAAGAATGAACCGATGTCCTTTAACAGAAGGGGGGTTGATAGGGCCAATTATATCCATGCCCCAAGCTTCAAATGGCCATGAGGCTGCCGTGGGATGAAGAAATTCAGAAGGTTGATGTATAAAGTCTGCATGAATTTGACAGGCTTTACACCTCTTTGCATAATCTATAGCATCTGCTATCATTGTAGGCCAGTAATACCCCATTCTACGAATGCGGTCTTGTAATTTTGGACCAGGTTGATGTGCACCACATACTCCATCATGAGCTTCACGGAGTGTTTGTTTAGCTTCATTTTCAGAAAGACATCGTAACAAAAGCCCGTCATAAGAACGACGATATAGCATATTCATAGAAGTATCATAATAGAATCGGAATGATCGTCGCTTGACTGATGCCGCTTCTTTAGGATCTTCAGGTAGAATTCCATAGACAGCATAGTCTATAAATGGACTTCTCCAATCTCTTTGTTGAGGAGTTAATTCTGAAGCATAACTATGTTCGATATGTAAGTTATTTTTAATACAGAATAAATCCCGATCTAACAAAATTATTGAATTTTGTCTTCTGATTGGAACCGCTAGATCTGCTGCTAAACTAGCAAGGGCATCAGCTTCTAAATTTTGAGAGCGTGGTACGAATTCTATGAAGAATCCTTTGAACAATAGAGCTAGTTCAATCACTACCTGATGGTAAGGAATTAAGTCAGGATTCCTGACTTCATAAGTTCCTCTGACCTGATTGATGATTAGCTGAGAATCTCCATAAGCTTCTAAGAACTCAATGTCTAGTTCTTTTGCTACTTGAAGACCAATTAACAAAGCATTGTACTCAGCTACATTATTTGAACAAGGCTCATTGAGTGAATAGGCACGGTATATAACTAGTTTATCAGGAGAAACCAAGACTACTCCCACTCCAGAGACAATATTGCCCTTGGGTCCGACTCGTGAGGCTCCATCAAAATACAGTTGCCAAATATCATCTCCCATAACCATATTGCAATCTGCAACCTCATCAGGAATGTCTTCATATAACTTGGAAGTTTCAGGGATAGGGTGAGCAGCCAAGAAATCTGCTAACGCTTGACCCTTTACTGACTTCTGTGATACATAAACCATATCATATGGTGTAAGCAACATCGCCCAAGTAGCTAATCGAGAATTAAGAATACTTGGTTTCTTCATTAACACTCGAATAGGATTTATCCTAGAAATAACATGAATAGTTTGTCCTGTTACATAATGTCGTGTCTTTTGAATGGAAAAGACCAATGCCAGACATTCCTTTTCTACTGGAGTATACCTATGTTCAGCTCCGATCATCATTCGACTAAGATAATAAATTGCCTGTTCATGACCCATATCACTTTTTTGTGCAAGAAGAGCACCAAGAGAGTGATCCATTGCCCGAACATAAAGCAAGAATGGCTTTCCCATTATTGGAGGGACCAGAACAGGTGGATTTGTGAGATACTGCTTAATGTCATTGAATGCTTTTTGACAAGCTTCATCCCAAACAAATGATACACCTTTCTTCATTAAACGGGAAAAAGGCTGACATCTTCCAGAAAGATTTGAAATAAATCTTCTGATGTAAGCAATACGACCCTGAAAGCCACGGAGTTCTTTCAGATTTCGTGGAGGACGCATTTCATGAATTGCCTTGATTTTATCTGGATCCACATGGATGCCTTCAGAGGTGATCACAAACCCCAGAAACTTGCCACTAGAAACCCCTAAGAAAGATTTAGTAGGGTTCATTTTCAACTGATGTTGACGCATCAAGTCAAACCTGTCTTCAAGTCTTGAATATGATCATCTTTTGATCGACTTTTAACAGCAATGTCGTCTACATAACATTCTACTGTCTTCCGTAGATGTTTCTGAAAAATGTTGCTCATAGCTCGTTGATATGTAGCTCCGGCATTCTTCAAACCAAAGGGCATAACTGTATAACAATATACCCCTAAAGGAGTACGAAAAGCAGTATGTCTTTCATCTTCAGGATGCATCTTGATTTGATTATATCCTGAAAATCCATCCATGAAAGACATACGTTCAAAACCACAAGTATTATCCACCATAACATCTGTGATCGGAAGAGGAAATTCATCTTTTGGACAGGCTGTATTAAGATCTCGAAAATCTATACAAACTCTGACTTTACCGTTCTTTTTCATGACTGGTACTATGTTAGCTACCCAATCAGGATGTTGTTCTTCACGAACAAAGCCGCAAGTAATCAGCTTTTTTACTTCTGCTTCAATCGCATCCATCATGTCTGGTCGAAAACGCCTTTGCTGTTGCTTTACCGGCTTAGCATTAGGAAATATATTGAGTTTGTGAGTAGCTATTTGGGATCCAGACCCGGCATATCCTCATAGCTCCAGGCAAATATATCAATATATTCTTTTATCAATGTTATTAATGACTCTCTTTCATCTTTAGAAAGATTCTTGCTAATGAATATTGGCTTAGAAATATTTTCATCACCTACATCTATTTGAATAACTTCGTCATCCGTAGGAGGTTGTCGTTGTTCAAACCGCAATTCCCATTGATTATCCATCTGCTGAACCCAAGGATCATTTTCAAATGACTCAGACTCATCATCAGTTTGAACCATATTAACAGAGAAGATTTGTTCAGCTTCATCATACTGATTCTCTTCTGAATCAGAGGATTGTGACGTACTGGAGGAATATTCCTCTTCATCTTCATTATTCACTTTATGTGCATCATATCCTAAACCGCATCGGGTTTTCTGATAAAATGGATCTCCACGTAATGGCATCCGTCTACCTTTTCCCATATTGAGGCCCGGCATAGTTTTCAAATCATATCCCATTTTCTGAATAATCTTTTGAGATTGTTGGCTATATCTGTTAATTCTGATATTTCCTTTATCCTTCTCATCAAGATCATTATTTTGTGTTATGGGAATATTTCTTGCTAAACCGAATTCAATCTGTCGTTTGTAAGTTTTGGTAGAAGGAATCAAGAAATATGATTCTTCCTGCTGTTTATAGGCTACACAAGCTTGAGATGATGATGTAACAGGTAAGAGATAGGGTTCACATTTCAGGTATTTCTGAGCATATGGTCCTACATCAATGTGTGGAGGAAAAGAGTTTTCCTTATGATCAACATATAAAGGTTCCTCTGAAAAAGAAGTTAAAAAAGCTTTGACATCCATATACTCCAAAAGAAAATCTTCATTAGATTGAATAAATACATGCCCAGTATTTACATCATTTACGGACTTCTTTACATTAGACGCTGATGGACTAACATCTTTCTTAGGCGTAGACTTGCCAAGGTTGATAACCAATGGCTCAGGATCAGTAGGACGGGATGTACGTCCTTTAACTTTGATGATCAAGGGCTGGTCATTCATGTCAGTTCGGATTTGACTTGTGACAGGGATCTTCAAAGGCTCTTCAGATGCGATTTGAATTTTACCTTTAACCTTTATTACCAAAGGTTGATCATCAATCGTCTGAGACTGAATTCGTCCCTTGACTTTGATTTTCAAAGGTTGGTCTTCTACTGGTACCGAACTTCCAGCAGATGATTGATCTTCCAATGAAGATTTTCTTCAGCAATTTCAGAGATCTCCTTCATATATTCCTCTTTATAGAGTCGTGCATCCATGAAGTAAGCTTCAAAGTTCTTGAAAGGTTCAGAATCAGCAAACTCAGTCCTTACGTTCCCCTGTGAGTCTACATACTTGAAGCACTGATGAAGGGTAGAGGGTACATATTATTCTCATGTATCCAAGGTCTTCCCAACAGGATATTGTAAGACACATCGGAGTTAATAACATAGCATGTCACTATTGTCCGGAGATCTCCGATCTGGATCTTCAAACGAGTCTTCCCCAAAGGTTTGCTCCTGCCAGCATTAAAACCAACAATAGTTGTGTTAGTATAAGTTAAATCACTGGTAGAGATTCTCAATGGTCTCAGCATGCTTGGAGAATAATGCTGATAGAAGATCCCGTATCTATGAGGATTCTGTCCACCCAGTCATTCCATATACCCTGTATAATACAAGGGTCTGTCATGACGATTGTGGCCAAGTAACATGTCATCCTGTGTGAAGGTAATGTTTGGAAGAGTTTCCATCACACTATGACATTGAGGACAAGATGGAGGCGTACTATCAGGAGCTTTAAGTTGGGTCAAACAAGAATCTGCTTGGAGCAAAGCCTCGCTCAAAGCTTCCCTACTATCCTTTGAGAGACGAAGTAATTCAAAGATAGAAAGTCTTGCCGGCGTGTTAGCCAGTTGAGCTAGAATGTCAAATTTGTAGGGTTTCATCATCCCTGACTTTGGTTTGACTTCAGAGGTACATCAAAGCGTACTGCTCGTTGTTTCCCCTTCTCATTTGCTGACGGTTTAGAAGACTTCTGATTAATAGGTATTTGAGAAGAGGTAGGTTGATTTGGAGGTTCAACCGTATCTTCCATTTTCTTAGAAGTTTCTTCATAGTCTTTAAGATATTCTTTTCCGGACCTTGTTCCGGTGAGAACTTCTTCTGCAGACTCAGGAGATACTACTACCATATTGCAGGTTGTAGTTTTCTTTTCCTTTGGTCTTTTCTTATGAGACTTTTATGCTGACTAGGGATCTCACATCCTAATCCAGTAGTGCTCTTCTGAGATTGCATTTGTAAAGGAAGCCGTATCCCTTTGCCATAATTTAATCCTTCGGCTTTCTGGAAATCATAACCCATCAACTTCATGAGGCGCACTGATTGTTGGCTATAGATATGCATGGGAATAGAACTTTCAGAAGATGCTTCAGTAATATTTGGAGTATCAAAAACAACAATTTGTGACTCCGGCAGTGGTGAAACTTCATCGAGTAGAAGAGCATCAGAAGTGCTTTGAGTCTCAGCAACATGAGTCTTCAACTCAGGAGGTGGTAAAATTCCAAAGGGTGCCTTTCATATGCAGCAAAGATTTGCTGAGCTCTATATAAAGGCACACTGCACATAGCTGTTTGTTGCTGATGAGTGAGTTTCAATTTGACAGGAGGGGCTAGACTCGGAGGACATATATTAAGACCTCTTAACCTCTCCTCTAAAGGGATACCATCCCATAGATGATCAAGATCATCATAGTCTTCAGATATAACGAGAGATCATGTTACAAGTAAAAACATTTTTATTTTTCTTGGATTTAGAAGTTTTACTTTCTTTCTCCAAATCAGGTATTAAATCGGGATGTACCACATGATTTCCCCATTTTTCAAAGTAAGAGGGACTAATCCCTCAACTTGATCTCTGGCTGGTGGAAGATTTACGATCTCCAAAGTAGCTTTAGGGATTGGAATTACTCCATCAGGAATTTGTTGTGGAGGGAAATCTCCAAATTGTATAGAAGTCATGTTCGTTGTGACAGTGTGCATCATTAGTCAATGAAATGACTTTAGCATTGATCAATTCTTGAATTTTCTTCTTCAACATAACATGCTCGAGTGGGATGGTTAATGTATCTATGATAGATACAATACTTGGGATTATCAGTCAAATTGACCTCATCAGGTCTTTTAGGATTTGGGAGCTGGAGTTTGCCACTCTTCATCAGACATTCAAATATACTTGGAATATCGCTTTCATCGAAAGAATATTCTTCTTTTGGTTTCGATGGCTCAACATTAGCTGGTGCAGGTTTGTTTTTGGAAAGGTTTACCACCAGTGTCTCCTTTCCTTTATCTCCTTTTCCACCACCCTTATTGTTATGATTTGGGCCAGCAGATGGCTTCTTTCCTTTATCTTCGGAAGAAACATAATTCCATTTTCTCGTGCCAATCTGCCGTTATCTTCGGCTGAAGCAGCAGCCATAATAAAAGAAGGCCAATCAGTGAATTGAGTGGGCCCAATAAAGACAGCAATGGTGGGATGCAAGTTCATCTTGCATGTATCAATCAACGCTGCATCTGGCATCCCAGGAGGCAATTTTAGAGTCGCTTGTCGAAATCGATCAATAAATGCCCGAGCTTCTTCTTTATCTCTTTGTTTAATTGCTATCAAGGAGGACATGTTCATGTCCATTCCTACTTCGTAAAAGCGAGACAAAAACATTGCTTTGAATTCTTCAAATGATGATATGCAATTATCAGGTAAACTACGATACCAATCATAAGCAATGCCTGTTAGATAACCAATAAAAGCTCTAGTGAGGAGGGCGTCATTTTTTTCTAAATGAATAGTCATCATTTCAAAATGGTTTATGAATTGATTCGGAGAAGTTTTCCCATCAAACAAAACCATGGATGGTGGTTTATATTTGGAAGGAAGGGAACGTCATTCCAGTGGGGAGGATATGGCTGTTTAATCCCTAATTTTTGGAGATGAGTTTTATGCTTCATACTCTCCAATTCTGCTTTTAATTCTCTTACTTCTTGCAATATACCATTGGATTGGAGAGTAACAGGGAGGATTGGAACTCCCATTTGAGGAAGTGGAGCACTTTCTGGATGAAGAGGTTCAGGAGATGCTGAATCTTGATTAGCAATGGGTTCAGGATTGTTTAGGGTGTGTCTACCCCCTGTCCATCCTGGTTTGGTGTGACTACTTGAACCGGAGGTGGAACTGTATGCTGAGCTGTTAAAGTTTGCTGCATGTTTTGCATCATAGTCATCAGCTCCTTCATGGTTTGTTCGACTATAATTAGTCGTTCTGTGTTACCGGAAGATTCCGGTTCATCACCTGCAACATAAATTTCTGCCTCTTTGAACTTACAGATGGACTAGTGTAGAGATTAGAGTCCACACTATCAGTTTCAGAATCAAAATTCTGAGTACCCCCAGCCTCAGAATCTGAAGAGGGCATAATAGATTGACGAATCCTTGATCGAGTATTCTGATAAACACCTTCAAAATTGTCAACGATCCTGTTAAATCTCTGTTGACTTGGAGTCTGAGACGAATTACGTCTCGTTCCTCTTCGTCTAGGTATGTGAGAAGCCATATTAACAGAAGCATGACAATTCAAAATCACATTCATCATGTTGTTGAGACACATCATAATTTAATCGGTCAAAAACAGACCGCTTTGTATTAGAGCAACAACATTTTATTACAATTTGATGATTTTCGCAGTGATGATCATCATTAGGGAGAGTCATAGGAACATTTCTATCACTACGCTTTTGATTTAACATTTGGCGTAAGTCAACGTAGAGAAGGCAGCATCTTCTTCTTCTGATTTGGTGCAGCAAATCTTTGAGCCCCATGAGTATAAAGTGAGTTGCTGATCTTATTGGCGTAAGTGGCTGGATTTTTCTTGGCCTGAATCTGCGTACGCAAGTCAGAAGTTGGCTTTTGTGCACAACGTTTACCATCAACATTGCGCGTAATCCTGAGATTAGGAATTCTGCGTGGTGTTTTGTTTGGAATTTGTGGGTTAAAAACCGAAGTTTTGCCCACAAAACGAAAGGAATTGTCTACGCTGTTTTCAACAGGAGACTGTTTGTTACGCTGTGTGCGTAGAGATGAATCTACCTTGCCACATGCAGGAGACTTTCCCTTACGCGCAAGACGTAAAGTATTGATGTCTGCCACGTCAATGACGGGAGACGTACCCTTACGCGAGACAGGAGTATCTGCCACATCGCAGACGGGAGATTTTCCTTTATGCGCAGGGTGAGTTGCCACAGTGTCTACCACGCCAAAGGCGGGAGACTGACCTCTGCGAACAGAGTTAGAGCCTGCTATTGAGACTGCCACGCCACTGGCGGGAGTCTCAGCAACAGGAGTAGGAAGAATCCCATCATACTGTGAAGAAGGTACGTCAGATTTAGGCATCCAGACCTTTCGTACCTTACGCGACTTCAACACTTTGAAGTGACGATTGCCACCCCCAGCATGAATCTCCTATAGCAGTTGGTCGAAAGAAACGACCAAAGTCTTCTTCGTCGATCCGATCGACGCATCGTCGTGTTGAGCAATTACTTTCTCATCAGAGGAGAAAGTTTTCCCCAGCAGAGTCGCCATTTTGTTTTACTTAACAAAAAGCCTATACAACTTCAAGAAAAGAAAACGAGAAAAAGTACAAAAGTACAAATTTGATTCTGGGAATGTATTGCTATGGAAGTCTGATTCACAAATGATCACTTTGTTCCTTGGACCACACAACGATGTTGAAGAAACTTGCTGTCTTGAGGAAGAAGGAAGAACAACTGAAGAACGGAGACCTTAGAAAAGTATCGACAAAGTTGGCACCGATGGCACAAGTCGAATGCTTTCCTGCTCTACTTCACTTTGTTCTTGAGAAGAAGAAGTAAAAGAGAACACTCGGGAATTAAACAATTCTTTTGATTCTCTCCGTCCGATCCTCCTCTTTTGCTGTCAAAATTATTGCCTATTTATAGGTTTAAGTCTTCCGAGAAATAAGCAGCAAAATAAGGCTATTACGCATATTACGCATGCAACTGCCATACACGATCTCATTTAGAGCTTTACGCAAGTGCCATGTGTCCCACATACTGCTAACTGCTCGGTTCAACACAATGCAAATATTTTGGAAGCTTTACGCAGACAATGCCACGTAGCCCACATATATACAACTGCTCAGCACGATCATATTCAGAGTCTTACGCAGGCGCCATGTGTCCCACGTACTGTAAAAACATAATCTCGTATGCGTGTATCCTGCCACGTACCCTATAATTATGGTAATTTACGTACAGAAGAAAAAAATGATTAAACTCAATTAATGCTCCCCTGCGTATAGTGGCTAATCAGCCTTGGGTATTAAAATAACCCAAATAAACTAATACGCGTATACTTAAGAGTGGCTAATATAGCCTTAAGCATTTAATTAGCTTAAATAGACTCTTGCGTATAGGGAAAATAATTGAGCGTAATACTTCTCCTCTGTTAGTACACTAACCAATGAATATTGAGTTACGTGAGATGTCTTTTCGTAAACAGTGAAAACCATCATTATAGCCGTCTGCGTATCTCAATAAATCTCAGCTGCGTAAAGCTTTTATGTATAAAATAGCATTTCCTCGATTCCAATATGTCTCCCCGACTTCTGTGCCATTAAATGTCAGAGGAAAGAATAATGTTTGTCAGATCCCATATCTCTGCATTAAATATAGAGATAACAGCTTGTTCCATTGCGTAAAGCAAACAAGACAGCTGTCAACTGCGTAATGCCCAACAATTGAAGTCTGCGTAGAGACTAATTTGTCTTGTAGTGCTGCGTAAAACCCAGTCTTCATTTGTCTTGCGTAGAGTGTCTTCTGCGTAAAGCTAATTGTTTTATTCTTATTGCTTCTACAGAAATAAAGACCCGCACACGTGGACTGGACCATCTATGCGGTTAACACACCCCCTGCGGCTGAAACAGTCATGCGAACAACACATTCATGCAGCTAGAACTTTTATGCGGTCGGGATTGCATATGCGGCCAATACAGCCATGCTTCTTGTTCAAAGTATTTCAATTTTACAAATTGAAAACTTTGAAGGGGGTCCTGTAGAAGCATGGAAAATACTAAAGAAATTAACTCATGCGGCCAAGAAAGACCCATGCGGCTCAGAAACGCATGTGGCTCAGGGAGTCATGCGGCATAAGGAGCTATGCGGCCGGAGGCATTCCATGCGGCTCAGAAGACACGTGGCGTGACAGTGCTCCCCTCCGATCCATGCTGCATTAATTGCTTTGACGGCTGACCCCTCTGAAAAGTTGATAGACCTGACACCAAAGCAGGTAATTATGACTCTGTCATGATGATGAATCTCTAGGGAAGAGAAAGAAATCTCTGACACAATCCCCCGAGAACAACAAAATGCCACGTGGCCCTGCCACGTGGGTGTGCTTATGCGGCTCGAAGTGAAGACTTCCCATGCGGTTCAGAGTGAAGCTGTCTTATGCGGCTCGAGTGGAATCATCCCTATGCGGCTCAAGAAGATCATGCCTATGCGGCTCAAGCAAACACACCATTATGCGGTTCATACGGCTCATCATATGGTTCAAAAGTCTGAAGGAGGGGGCCACTGCCCAGACAGTCCTGACACGTGTCCCAAGTCTTATGCGGCCCAAAATTCATGTGGCCCAAATCTCATGCGGCCCAATCTGCATGCGGTTCCAGTCTCACCATTGGCTCTCAGGACACGTGTCCTCAGCCGATCAATCTCCCAGATTTATGGCAATCCAAGATCGGGTCGAATCCCAATAATCTGGGGCACGTGGCAGGAGAATAAATTTGATTTATTCGCAGATATGAGAGAATCATTATAAGGAAGATTTATGCCAATCAGCATTGATTGCTAATGGGGATTTGGTGTAATCTACCCTTAATGGTTCTGATTCGTCACAATCCGAAACGAATAGCCTGGATTGATCAATCCCCAAGCCGCCGCCATCCCCAAGAGTTAATCATTGGCAACCCTAGCGATCACATCCCACTATTATAAATAGCAAGGTGCCATTTCCTTGTAATATATAGAGAGATATATAAAAAGAAACCAGAGAAGAATATATACACACAGAAAGACTTCCCCCATAGTCAGAGAGAGAATATACACAGAGAGAGAGAAGCGAGGAGAGCAATCAGAGAGAGAGCAAGAAGGCATTTCTTCGTCAACGACCAAGCAGATCTTCCTCGAGTCAGGCTGCGTACTGATCGTCCAAGGAGTAAGGCAGAGCAGCCGTCGCTTTCCCGAGCCTCTATCGTCACCCCCCTAGAATCTAAAATAAACAATCGTACTTAGACTGCTGTACCTAGGTTTTCGTCCCTAGGCTTTCTTTGTACGAGCGAGTTTGTATTGTGAGTCTAAGTTCAGTCCTCCGATAATTGTTCTGTACTTTTACAATCAATGGCAAACAGCGACGTCTTACCACAGCCCGCTTTGTGGAGTAGGTCCTGCCATCGTCAGTGGACAGACGCCTGCCTCGTTTGTACGAAGCACCAAGCACAGCAGATGAAGGATCCTCTACCTCTTCGTTCGGCACAGTAGGAGGCTGGTCCCCCACCTTCTCGTCCGAAGAGTGCGATGATTCATCGACGTCCTGCTCGTCATCCTCTTCGTCCGCCGCAGTGGACTCCGAGTCCGGCATAGGAACCCTATTCGCCCCTCTCTTTCTCTTCCTGGAACCCTAGGGCTTCTCTGCCAAGCCGGTCCCGACAATGAAGCTGGTATTCACATCAAAATTTATGGGAGATTTGCTCGCCACAACATGATAAAGGGCCGCCATGTACAAAATATCCCCTTGCGTATTAGCGTCGGGGACCGAAAAGCTAGCCCGGGTATGAACAGCATTGTAATAATGCTACGCCCGGATACCGTCAAGGACACTACCCTCGAAGCCCAGGCAAGCACTGGGGCAGTCCAGGAACAGCTGACTATACCCGAATTGACGAGAAAACCTGCTGGGCAAATAAGGCTCCAGGTATACGTTATTTTGGTAACGATATACTAGGTGCGCGGGGCGAATGTTGCGCAGCCAAAGAAGCATCTTCTCAGATAAAAGCTGGGGAGGTTCAATGCCATCAACGTGTACCCCTCTCACTTCTCTAGGGGTAAATTGAGGAAGAGACACAAAGAAGTCGGGCCCGTCAACTCTCGCCAACACCCTCCGACAAGCCGGCATGGTGTCGTGCTCCCAAGACTGATGACGGTATCGGAAAAGGAAGACGTCATCAGCGGTAGCATCATCCTCTGTTCCGGGCCTCATCAACGACCGGTAATATATCAATAACCACCCCATGAGATAATGGTATGGTAGCTCTATCCGTTCAAAGTCCAGCGTCGTCTCGCGAGCAATGACTTTAGACGAAAAGGCTCGGAGGCCGTGGTGTTTGCTACACACCATAGCCGGAAGAAGGGACAGTCTGACCTTGAAGACCAGCTTCACAGCAGGGAGAATTAAGTGGCGGCTGATCCTTTCAGTAGAACCTGCCCCTCCCGAGACTACGCAATTCCGTAGCCACACCATCAAGAACCCGACCAAGAGTGCTTTCTCGGACATCTGTCGGGTACCGTAGTGGAAATAACTGAAGGAGTCAGTGCGACTCCCAAATCTATCGCGGGTGGACCTCGACCTTTTGGCATTCAACATCAGGTCCTTTACCTCCGCCTAGGTTTGGGGACCTCGAGAAGAAACCCGACCGCAAGGACGTAATTTGAAAAGATACGCGACCCATGCCGTAGTATGGAGGGCATTCCCTTCTGAACTATTATTCTTCTTGATAGCAGTCTGATGACAGATGCTATGGTGGCACATCAGTTCCCGGTACACAGCGACGAATCCAGGAAATCGTCGATCCAGATCATCGAATTCCTCATTCGTCGGGGTGTATACTTCAAAGGCCTCGCCTCCCCACGGCAGCTTAGATACAGCATGCATTTCATGGAGGGCAAGTCCCAACTCCCCTCCGGGTGCAAAGAAAGTCCCCGTACGCCGGCTATACATCTCCAAAAGGGCCATGAACAGCGACTTGTTAATGGGCAATCCGTAACAAGTGCCCCGGATGGTGTAGTAAAGGTCAATCTTCCGAAGGAGTTCCTCGTAGTTCCTCAGGATCCATGAGGAAAGATTGGCCCATGTAGGAATGGGGTTTATCCAATTCAGCAGCGACAACCTGCCCACAGGATAAGACCCCTTGCGAGCGAGCTGATTCAGGAAGGTATCAGCTCGAATAAAAGTGAAGTTGGGACCAGACACGTTTATAAAAGTACCAGGAATCAGCCCCATCACACTCCGGCTGACTAACTCCCTACTTGCACATGCTGACCTAATACTCATATTATAGTGGATGTTGCCCACGAACATTCCTTGTTGGGTTGGAGTTAGAGAGCCCGCCATTTTCCTGCTCAACGGCACCATATTAAACCACGAGAGGGGAAAATGCCGTTCCATCTCGGGAACATGGATCTCCACCCCGTCCACAGTAAAATCCCAGTTCTCAGAAACGTCCAGCATTCGAGAGTTCTTTATGGATAAAGCATCTCCAAAGAGAAAAGCTGGTTTCAGATATTCTCCGTCCTGTTTCCCCGAATTCATCATAGTACAAAGAAAATGGAAAGGCTGGTTGTTGATGGCAGCCACCCTCTCCAAAGGCTCATTGGGGGGAAGCTGATCCGTCACATGTCGAATTAGGCCGTCAAGCCGCACACCCACGGCAAATTGAGCTGAACCCACCAGAAGCTCTCCTGCCGGGTTGGTTGGGAGGTTCACTGGAAAAGGACAAAAGAAACAGGATTAAAAGAGGTTAAAACGAAACTACTTGAAGTTTCTCAAAAAGAAGTTTCTATGAGCCTATGCGGCTCGGATCAACGAAGCCTTATGCGGCCCAATTCGGATGGGTTTCATGCGGCACGGCTTCAATAGAGCCTATGCGGCTCGGGTCAACACAGCCTCATGCGGCCCAATTTAGTTGGAAGTTCCATGTGACACTGATTCGATAGCTTATGCGGCTCGGATTAAAACTTATGCAGTTCTATCTCGCAGAATTTATGCGGCGCGACTCAGCGAAACTCTATGCAGGCCAGTTTGTCAGGAACATATGCGATTTCGCTCAAAGGAGGTCCCATGCGGTTCAAATCCAGAAGCACTCTTGCGGCTCAAATCTTTCTCAATGCAGCTCAAACATAGGGCATGCCCTATGCGGCTCGAAGATGAGAGGGTCATGCGGCCCGTACAACATATGCGGCTCCATCATGGTCGAGCTTGGGCGGTTCAATAAAACGAAGGATGAAGGCTTGTGCATATGTTATGCAACAGAGCCATGGGTCCTTGGGGTTCAAAGTATTCAAATCTATTTCTTACCTTTGAAAGCAAGGTGAACATCTGGGTGCACTTCGGGCACGGCGGCCGACGAGGAAGCCGTTTTCTTGCCTTTTGCAGCAGCAGAGGCGACCTTGGAAGACTTGGAGGCCATTTTCGACGGTCGGAGAAAGAAAGAAAGTGGAGACTGGAAGAGTTGGGGACGAAAGAGAAAGTAAAGAAATCTCTCTTACTGAACTCGTCCCTATCTATAAACAAAAGCAGGGCATTTCGATTCTCGTATAAACACAAAAAATCGACCCTTCGGTTATCGAGGCGAGCCGCCTAAAATGAAAGCCAAACTCCTGGGATCCTTTCCCGAAAAGTAGCCTTAAAACTGACAGCAGATCAACAGCATTTAATGCAAAAGATCTTCGCACGTGGCAGGATGACGCGGCAAGGAGCTATGCGGCCCGAAAGTCCCTACGGCTGATTGACTCAAGACAGCTGAGACATCCATGCTGCCGAAACATCCATGCGGCCGAGACATCATATGCGGCCAGGAGAATTTATACATGGCCATGCTTCTTATTCAAAGTATTTCAATTTTGCAAATTGAAAACTTTGAAGGGGGTCTTGTAGAAGCACGGAAAAGGAATAAAGAAAGAACTATGCGGCCAGAGAACCCCATGCGGCTCAGAGAGTTTATGCGGCTTAGAGAGAAGCCACGTGGCCTGCAAACAGCTCTTCCGTTTGTCCTTACTACATTAAATACTTTGACGGCTGACAGCTCTGACAAGGTGACAGTTCTGACACAAAGATACCATTATGACTCCCTCATAATGACGGACTCCTTGGGAAACGAAAAAAATCTCTGACACGATCCCCTGAGATCCAAAAACTGACATACAGCCTTGACACGTGGACAGTCGCATGCGGTTCAAGTAGAGACCACCCCATGCGGCTCAGGCCGAAGCTGCCCCATGCGGCTCACGAAGACTAGTCCCATGCGGCTCATGAAGACTATCCCCATGCGGCTCACGAAGACTAGCCCCATGCGGCTCACGAAGACTATCTTCATGCGGCTCACGAAGACTATCTTCATGCGGTTCACGAAGAAGGCACCCATCATGCGGTCACCAACACTCATACGGCTCAGATCGTTACCATGCGGTCCAAATGTTCAGGGGGGGCTACTCTCAAGCAGCCTTGACACGTGGCCAGCCCTATACGGCTCAATGAGGAGCAACCTTCCTACGGCTCAGATCTCTGCAGTGGCTTGCGGTTAAGACACGTGGCATGATAGCAGGGCACACGGCATCAAATTGATCGAAATCCCTCAACAAATCCTAATAAAATATTAGGATCGAATCAGATCATTTACAAACAAGCAAATTAATGACACGTGTCGAGAAATCCGAGGTTGGCATGACAAATTAGGAGGATTTATGTCAATCAGCATTAATTACCCACAAAAGATTTGATGCAATCATATTTATTGCTAAAATCTCGATGAACGGTCCAGATCCAGTGATCCTTAGCCGCCGACTTTCAAGAATGGGCAATCATTATAAACCCTAATGAGACCCCCCCATTCTTATAAATAGCAAGGTGCTATTCCCTTGCAAACGGACACACACAGAGATACATACATACACAGAGAGAGAGACAGAGCGACATATACAGAGAGAGCCAGAGAGAGAGAGCCTGAAAGGAGAGCATTTCTTCATCAATGCCAAGCAGTTCTTCTACAGAGCCAAGGCTGCACCCGATCGTCCAAGGAGTAAGGCAGAGCTGCCGTCGCTTTCCCGAGCCTCTATCGTCACCTCCCAGAATCTAAAATAAACAATTGTACTTAGATTGCTGTACCTAGGTCTTTATTCCTAGGCTTTCTTTGTACAAGCGAGTTTGTATTGTGAAGTAAAAGTCTAGTCCTTCGATAATTGTTCTATTCTTTTATATTTCATGGCACACACCCCGTGTCAGTCATGCCTGTGCACGTGCACAGCCGTCTGCACGTGACAGCGCGCGGCCAGTACGAGTATATTTTTTCTACATGTACTCCACGAGATGCTCCTAAATTTTGGGAGCATGGTGATATTCATTGCCCCTTGCTTCCCACAAAATTTCGGGTCTCGACGTGTCCTGTGTCTCGAGTTCTAGCCCCCGATAGGCAGGACACAGCCTAAGGCTCGTACTGCGTGTCTAAGCCTAAAATCACGACACAAATGGACACGAAATACCACACATCCTTCACAAACATTCATACACACACCTAGATCTACAGATCTGTGCAATTAGTTTTCAAAAATACGAAAATAATTTCCTAAGAGGCATTTCTACAAACACCTATGTACCTATCGTGATACGTGTCCGATACGGACACGAAATGGACACAAATTGTGCCCAAATCTCGGGGACAGCTAGGAAACCCTAAAACCTAGCCTTATATGCAAAGAAATCAGGAAAAACAAAGGGTTTAGATGATTTACCTATTAAGTATCAATGCTCAAGAAAAGCTTCAAAGAAAGTGATTTTAATTGGCAACTCTAATTCTCCAAATGGCACACAAACTGAGGTGATCCTCCAAAATCAGTAAACAAACATAAATTAGATCCTAATGCAAGAGACTAGGGTTAAAAAGGAGTTAAAATGAATAAAATAAGATTTTAGAGGAATGGGAAAATACCTCTCCTTCCAAAATTAGGGCAAACTCAAAAGAGGCAAGAACACACTAAGAGATTACTTATAGGCAAGGGAAAACCCTAATAGTGGCTGCCATGGGTGGGTTTAATTTGGTTTTGGGCTTAAGTCATGGGTCTATGGCTTAATTACTAGTCCTGAAATTGGTAAGTCATAAGTCATTGACTTAAGTCACTAGTCATGAACTAATTTCACTTAAACTAATCCTTCATACCTTAAAACTAATTTCTAATTTCTAAAGTAGGTTAACTTGAGTTAGACTAGGGTCACCAACTAGGGTTAGCTTCTAGGCTAGTCTACAAGTCTCAACTAGCTCAAATCAAAAATCGAAAACACTAATTAAATAAATTATCAAATAATTCAAAGAGGCCAAATGACCGAAATACCCTCATGCTCAAAGTGAAAATAAATTATCCTAATGCCATGGTTGGGCTCTTGGTCAGACAGTCTCTCGGGTTACGCTAGCAAGCACATCAAAATCATAAGTCATGATTTTAAAATAGTTTTAAATGATTAAAAATCACCAAGAATCATATCATGATTTAAATATCATTAATAAAAGATTAAAATTACAAAAGTTCAAAATTATCCTTATTTAGAAAACTGGGTGTTACATAGATCCCCTCCCTCTCTTCCTCCATCACCATCCCTAACCCTCTCCCTCACCACAAATTTCCCAAAACCCAAGCCCTAGCCGCCGATTCCGACCGAGCTCCCCTTGGCGTGCGCCTCGAGCCACCTCCAGCATCGATTCCGAGCCCTCTCGGCCGACCCCGACGTCGCCTTCCTGTCCGGCGACCCGTGCGGCCTTCCCGAGCCGACCGTCGCCTTCCCCGCGGCCGTACACCGCCGCCGCCCGCCCAGGTCAGCCCCCGACGCCTCTCGCCGCTGCCGTATGCACCTCCTGTGCATGCTGCCTTCCCCGTGCCCGGTTTCTGTTCAGATCTGTGCTTTCCGAGGCACGTTCCGCTGTTCTGCGTGTTTTGGATTTTCGAGATTCGCGAGTTTTCCGTTTTTTTCCTATTTTCACTTGAGAGCTCTAGCCGAGCACCCGAGGTATAATTTTTGTATCTTCGTGTCCCTCCCTTAGTGTCGATGATGACACGATCTCCGATTCTGACATGGGATTCTACATCGATAATTACGATGTTGGTTTCGGTTTCTCCGAACTTAGTTTCGAAATGGTTTGTGGTTTGGATGTTGTTGTTTGAAGGTTCTGTGGTTTTTCGGTTTTTCGAGTTATTTCGGGTTTTTCGAATTTTATAGTTCGGAAAGTTTTTCTGTGATTTTGATATAAACCTAATTTTGGGTTGGATAAATTAGAATTTCTGGTTGGGAATGTTTTGTGATTTGGAATATTGTGGGTGTTGGCATTTTTCCAGGATTGGGTTGTTCCAATTATAGAGGAAGTGCTGCCCAAATTTTCGAAAATATATTTTAAAACTATTTTCAAATCCCGATCTTTGCAAAATAAATTACATCTTGGAGTGTTGGTTTTTAAAATAGATTTTTGTATCTTTTCGGGCGACGACCATATTGGTCCATGGGCCCTAACTAACTGCAAACGAAACCGACCAACCCGGACGTTGAGGCATTAGTTAAAACATGAGTTTTTGAATGACCAAGTCTGAGACGCATTTTAATAATTAACTTTAATTTATTATTTTTTTAGTATGGATTACTGCTGTTAGTATTTTGGTGCAGGGCTTCGGCCTACTGTTGGACCGTTCGCGGCATTCAGAGCTCACCTTTAAATTAAATTAATTTATGTAAAAAAAATTATAAGGACATAAGTCCAAGTTCTTTTCTATTTTTTGTGGAACTGTAATAAGTAGTTAGTTTTTTCTTTAATTTTCTGGATTGTTGTTTTGTAGATAACGCGTAAATGGTAAACTGAATATTTATTTTATAGAAAAATTAATAAGAGTTTTCTCACATTAATAATAATAAGATTTCAAGTTTGTAACTTAGACAATTTCATGTTTTCTCATTAAAAGAAAAATAACTAAATTTTATATATATATTACAAAATACAAAGTTTTGTCAAATAATTGAAAAATGTGAAGTTTCCTAATAAAAATGTCAACTTGATTTTTCCCTCGTTAAATTAATAACTTTGAATAGCATCGATAAACGTGTTTTCTTTATAACAACATAAAATTTGACTAGGATCAAATTTTAGAGATTGTAACTAGCACACCTAGATATGGTTTCCTCATTTATGCTAAGTCGGGATTCTCAATGTAGGATTTCGAGGACGAGTCTGATTTTCTTTCTCGGAACCGACCGAATCTTCAAACCCAGTCATAAACAAAGACAAGTACGGTTGTGTTTATTTTTCAATTTAGTTAATAATTATAATTTTGCAATATTAAACCACATTGCTACATGGAACTCTCTCCTAGAGTATTGATTGTTATTGATTGTGGGATTGGGGGAGTAGTGTAGTGTATTATGACCAATACCCTCATATTGCATATTGATTGTGCGAGCTTACTCCTTTTCACACAAGGATAGGCCGTATCGTATCACTAGGATACTATTGTACAACCCAAGCCGGTCATAAGCATTACATACTCAAATCACATTGTTTTCAATTGTGAAAAATTGCTGGAAAATATTGTTCAAGTATTTCAACTGTTTAAACTGCAAATTTCTAATTATTAGTTGAATTGCTAAATTTTCATAATTGTACTTTGCTCCTTTCCTGACTGGATTTCCCACCCCCAATAGGTTCCTTTGATGAAGCTGAGCTATTGATAAATAGCTACTACGACCCGGTGCTTTATCCAGCTGTTCTGCCAGAGTCCCACTTGGAGGACGATGATCCTGTGACTGACGAGCCAACTTCCTAGACGATGTTATTTCCTTTCTAGATTGATGTTTTGAATAAAAAGGCAGTTTAATCCAGTTTTATTTCAGTTGTGTTTTGTTGGACAAAGTTTTTAAATATTCGAAATTTAGATGTTGTGACAAAATAGATTATGTTGTTGTGATTACCTGCATTTGGATACAGCTTATAGCTGCCGTCTCACAACGGTGCAGGCTGGGCATGATCCGATTCGACCCAACAATTTGGGATCGGGTCGTGACATATTTTTAGTGGTGGCCCATGCAGGTCAGATCAACAACTTAGGTAAACATATCTAGAAATATTTAAAACACTAAAACATTAATTTGTCACAACATAGGACCGAAATATATTATAAATAAATATTTTTATTTGTTATAGACTGGTAGGCTACCTTGCTTATGTTTTGTAATCCTAAACCTTCCAGAGTATGGCCACAGACAAGACCAATACTACTGGCGATGGGTTGTCATCACCCGATCACACCCCACCTCCTCAACCAAGTCCGGATCCTACACCTCGGCAGCTGGCCGATCGTCCCTATAATGCACCAGCACCCCGTGGATTTTTACACTACTACTCAAGTGTTAGATCCTACGTCTTCCCAGACTGAACAGCAAGCCACTGCGGTGGTACCCGATCCAGCTGCCCCACCAGTGCCCGTGAACCCCACCAACCTCGTAGGCCTGCTACGAGGAGTGCTTGAGGCATAGAGAACTCAAGCTAAAGCTCATCGCGAACAGATAGCGATTATGAGAGAAGGCATGGAGAATGCCCACAATGTGGCTATGGCTGCACTGGAGAGAGGAGAAGCAGCCCAATCTGAACCAAGGCCGGCTAAAGTCGGAGATATTGAGAAATTCAAGAAGTTGGGCCCTCGACCTTTCAAGGGAACCGAGGGAATTATCTATGCTGACGAATGGCTCGACAGCATGGAGCGTCTCCTCAGCGTTGCTCGACTTCCTGATGATCTCCAAGTTGAAGCTGTGGGACTCCAACTGCTAGATGTAGCGAGCACCTGGTATCGGAATGAACCCCGACTCCAGGACAGACAGCTTGACTGAAACACCTTCAAGAGGTTGTTCCGTAGGAAGTTCTTCCCAACATCTGAGTTGCGGGAGATGGAAAGACAGTTCCAGAATCTGAAGTACGGGAACATGACTGTTGGAGAATATACGGTCGAGTTTGGTCAACTTAGTCACTTTGCCAAGAACTTAGTTGTCGACCCGCTGATCGTACTGAAAGATTCAGGTATGGACGAGGGAAGAAATTCACACTCCTGTGATCGCAGACGGCGCCAAGACGTACGAGAGGATCCTAATACGAGCTCAGGATATAGAGAAGAGTCAGCCTGCTCGTTCAAAGAGGGAGTATTCTGGAACTAGCAACTTCCAGAATAATCAGAAGAGGCCCAACCACAACAATAACAACAAGCCTTCTCACCACCAGCAGCAGCACCATCAGGCGAGGACCAATGACAGAGCGCCTCAGAAGCAGATTCCTGTCTGCGATTTCTGTAAGAGGCCAGGACATCAGTCGAACATCTACAGGAAGAGGCTAGGACACTGCCTAGTTTATGGGTCTGCCACCCACCAAGTGAGGGACTGCCCCACGGCATTCAACTGGACCGAAACTACACAGCAAAAGGCTCCCCTACCCACTCAGCAACAACAGTTTGGGCAACACCAACAGAAGACTGGACGAGCTTTTGCCCTAACAGCAGATGAGCAAGAGCCAGAGCAGGAACCCACTGCTGATGTCATTACAGGTTTCATTTCTATACATTCACATCCTGCTTTAGCATTATTTGATTCGGGTGCTTCATACAGTTTTATAGCAACAAAATTCATCTCTGTACACCACCTAGTTACGGGATTTAGCAAGAAGATATGTAGAGTTATGACTGGGGGTGGACCCATACCCATCACTGAGACCTGTAACTGCCCTATAACTATCTCAGGACACAATTTCTTAGCACCCTTACTTGTGATGCCCTTACCTAACTATGATGTAGTCCTAGGAATGGACTAGTTAAGTAAGCAGCATGCGCTGATAGATTGTCACAGAGGATGTGTAGTCTTCAGCCCACCTGGAGAGCCGGAGTTTGAAATCTCTCGAGCTCCGGAAGATATGGAGGGTATTACTTACTCCTCTATCATCGAAGAATCTGGACCTCCTCACCCTATCATAGCAGAATTCATGGATGTCTTTCCTGATAGTCTTCCAGGATTACCCCCAGATCGAAATGTAGAATTCACCATCGAACTAGTTTCCGGCTCTACCCCTATTTCTCGGGGATGCTACAGAGTCAACCCTAAGGAGGCCAAGGAAATGAAGGACCAGATCAATGAGCTGAAGGCCCTTGGATTTATCAGAGATGGAGCTTCACCCTGGAGAGCACCAGTCTTGTTCGTACCCAAGAAGGACGGGACTGTACGGATGTGCATCGACTATCGGACGCTGAACAACATCACCATCAAGAACAAGTACCCTCTGCCCCGGATCGATGACTTGTTTGATCAACTAAGTGGAGCAAAGGTGTTCTCGAAAATAGACCTTCGATCTGGCTACCTGTCACAACCCGCACCCACTATGAGGGTACGAGAACGTAACAACGCTCAGTCTACGCCGCAGTGTCGACGGTAGAATGCTGTCCTAAGTCAATCATCTAACAATATAAAGGTACCTGTACAGTATATACACTCAGAATGGAGGTGACATAGCAATATACAGTCTCAATCACATCTAAGGTAGAATGATAAGATAAAAAGATAGATAGATAAGTAATACTGAAATAAAAAGATCCACAGAATACAATCAGAGAGTCTAAGTGTCTAAGATAACATCTCAGCAAACATCCAGAAATACAAGTCTCACTACTGAATATGAAAGAATATATACAATCCAGATCTCAAAATGACTGAAATAGTAAACCTAGACTAGGGAGCCTCAGTCTCTAAGCTAATGGATCAGGCTGGAAATCTGGGTCACACATGCCATCTACAGCTGTCCCATAGTAGGTGTCTACACAGGCCTCATCCTCATCCTCTGTAATATTTTCAACAGGTCCAGTCAGGACAGGAGCGAGCACAAAACATCTCACGCAGTTTATATCATGTTAGGAAATATAAAGCATGCAATAGAGTAAGGTACATGAAACGCTGAAAGAAGAATGTATATGAAAAATAGTAGAGATTTGATAACAGGAAATATCTATATATGATAAGTAAGAACTGTAAGCCAACTATGATTTAGAGTACAATATGGTTATGTAAATGGTCTAGGACAATACAATGGTAACTCCATTGTACGTGGGTGTACAATAGACATATACAATAGTTATACAATGTTGTACAATAGGAATTGAGTACATAACCAATTCTACTCCCCCTCCCCAATCAATACACAAGGATCCACTCCAGTTACGTTATCTTATACAATAGTGTACAATGTTATACAATGGATGTACAATATTATACAATAGATGTACAATGTTATACAATAGATGTACAATGTTATACAATAGTGTACAATGGTCTATCCCTGGGACTCATGTGATACTGAGAGTACAATATGCACAATGAGTATACAAGGATATGGGTATTCAATAAATACAATATGTAAGTGAAACATACATCACAATATGTATTTAGTGAATACAAGGGGATAACATCTCAAAAGAAGATCCATATAGTACCAATCCGTGATAACAATCGTGTCAGCATCAAGTACAGTAATCTAGAGCAATAATGTAAATTCAGACAAGTATAAAACGGTCAGAGAATGTACTCGCCTGATATCCTGAGTGTCTGAAGAGAATATTCTGTCCGAGGAGTGGTGTCTGTCTCCTATAGAACAGTACAAGTTACTATGAGTCTAAAAATGATAATAAGATGCATTATAATGCATTCTAAATGAATCTAGGTCAATCTAGGTCAAATCTAAGTCATACCAAGCCAAAATAGGTCATACTAGGTCATACTGAGCCAAACTAGGTCACACTAGGACAACCAAGGTCAAATAAGGTCACAGGAAATCAATCCAAGTCAAACTAGGTCAATTTGGGTCAAGGGTTGACTTACAGTTGACTTTTGGTCAAAAGTCAACTCTGGTCAACTCTGGTCAACACGGAGTCTACCCTAGGTCAAACTAGTCACATGTTGACCAACTGTTAACTTTCAGTCAACTGGTCAACTCTAGTTTGGTTCCGGTCAAATCTAGTCGCTTAAAGGCTAAGTTTGACTCTCGGTTGACTTTTGTTGACTTTTGGTCAAAATGGTCAACCGACGTCAAAACTAGTCTATGAGCACTATATTTGATCATTACCAACCAAGGAAATCAAGTTCTAACTCTATCTTAGACTCCAAACTCAACTACCCTATTTTTAGGCATTACCTATATTACCCTTACTAAGGTAAATACCTATACCTTGCATATACCACTCTAACCTAGGAATACTTGCCTAGGTTTCCTAGGATAGCTAGATACTATCCTATACTAACATTACCTACCAAGAAATCCTAGTATCTAGGTTATCTAAGTCATCTTATGGCACATGTTAATCATTTTCCATTACCTTGCCCTTACCCTCTTACCATTCTCATTACCCTACACTCACATACAACTCACACAAACTCACACACTACAAGTTCACACACAACACTCACATAGGCCTTCCTATATGTTTAGACATAGGCTAATACCTATAGGTACACACAATACATATATAGGCTCACAAACACACACACACCTAGGCTCACAAATACACACACTCACAAGCTCACATACAATGCTCACAAGTGGACTATGGCATGGTTTGGGCTGAACAATGGGGTGATTGTAGGGTGTTAAGGACTGAATGTATGGGACAAGTTTAGGCTAAATGTGGACTGAACAAGGGGGCCATTGATGACAGGTTTAGGGACTAATACAGGCTGTGTTAAGGTGGTTTGATGGGGCAATCAATGGACTGATATTGGACAGCATGTAGGCAGCCATGGGGACTGATTTTTGTGGTTTGTAGGGCTGATAAGGTGCTGGGTTTGTGGCTGTTTTGGGGACAGCCACAAGGCTGAATTAGGACAAGTTTTTAGGGGTATATGGCTGCTAGTTTGGGCCTGGACTGGGGTTGTTACTGCTGGTTTTGGGGCCTGGGTTTGTGGCTGTTTATAGGTGGTTTATGACAGGAAAATAGGCCAAGCTTGGGACATCTCTCAACTGAGTTTAGGGGACTGGAATGTAGGACAAGATTGGGGTTGCTATTTAATGGCTGAAATATGGGACACTTAGGGACAGGTTTTTAGGACAAGTAAAGGGCTGCTACTAGGCTGTTAAGGACAGGGTTTGGGAGGCCTGAAATGTGTGTTTGGGGACTGGTTTAAATGCTGAAAATTCAGCAGCTATAGGCTGCTCTATCCTGTGAAATCAGTCCCCCTTGTGGGGACTGATTAGCTACTGCTACTGCTGTTATTAACAGCAGTTCCTCTCCCCCTCTTATCATCCCCATTCACTCCCATTCTCTCCTCTCATCCCCCACTCTCAACCACTCTAATTCCCTCACACCAAAACCAACTCTAACACTCTCTATTCCCCTCTCTAAACTTCTCACAAATATACACTCAACCTCACTATCATTCTCTCAAACACCACACCTACATACCACTCTCAACCAACACACATTCTAAATCCTCCTATCCCTTGGCCGAAATCTCCCCAAACATGGACACAATGTAAACACACAATATCTATATACATATATATATATAAGTCACAAATTATATACATATATACATATATGTATATATATATATATATATATATATATATATATATATATTTATATATATATATATATATATATATATATATATATATATAGACTCACATATATATAGAACCAATATGACACAATATGATACATAGAAAATACACCTCTAAACTATGTAAAATCTGAGATTAACTATCTAGATAAATCAATCTACAATATATATAATATACGAGTGTCCAAAATTGGAGGTTTCCCACATGGACACAAACCTACACATATGACACCTCTACAAGTGTCCAAATGGACACGAAATGGACACCAAAGGGCACAAAACCATGTGAGTCATTCCTATGGGTCAAAATCAACCTAATGCATGAGAAGAATGAGAAATAGGAAGGGATTTATACCTTCCGGTAGATCAAATCGAAGGAAAAGCTTCCCGATGTGCCACCGACACGTAGAGATTTTAAATGGACACGAACGAGCTCCGAATCCTCCCAAACTTGAGTAGCTTCCTCCTTGGCTTGAGTAGAGAAGGAAAGAAGACGATTTGGTGGAAGAAATGATGGATTTGGAGATAAAATCACTAGAGGTTGCTCTCTAAAAATTTGGGGAAGAACAAGAGAGAGATTGGAAGAGTGAAATAATAAAATGAACTTAAGCCTATCCCTCCTATACTTGGCCGGCCCTAATGGGTTGAAGTGACCCCATTTGGAAAAGCCTAAAAGCCCTCTCTCTAATCTGTGGGTTAATACATGGAAGGGCTTCTAAGTCGGGGGTAGTTTAGTCAATCCTAAAATACTAATCCACATTAATCCTAACCAAAATAATTAGCCTAGTCACTAACTAAAATAAATGTCATGTGGGCCATGGCTAACTAGTGTGTGGGTCCCACTAGAGTCAACACTACCCCGGGTCCCCGTTTCAAGTCGGATTGAGCTGAAAATCGAACCCGACTCAAATAACCCCAAAATATTACAATAAATAAATAAATATTTTCAAAATAATTCAAAAATGAAAAATGACAAAAATACCCCTATTTTTGGAAACTGGGGGTGACAAATCTATCCACCTTAAAAAATTTCGTCCTCGAAATTAAAACCAACAATAGTAAAATGTCAAAATCACAAGTCATAGCTAAAAATTAAAATGATTTAAAATCTCAAAAATTACAGCATGGATTAAATGACTAAAATTATAAAATTTACGATTACTCTCAAATAGATGCTATAAGTCTATCCACCTTAAAAGAATCATCCTCAAAATTTAAAACAAAATAACCATAGAAAATCATACAAATCGATAATCGTATGCGTTTGTCCAATCATCATGATACTCAGAATCTCTGTCATGCCAGTGAGCAAGGCTACGATAATCACAGCGTCCTCAACTATGGTACATACCTCTAGAATTATGGTATTTAAAATTTTTGCATTGTCGCGCGCTTGGCAGCGAAAACCTTAAATTCCTACACCCGAGAAATACGTCCATAATCCGACTATATGTCCTCACTATGCCTGCTAGCATGACCCTAGAGGATTCTAAAATCTCATAATCGAGAAGACCTAGCCCATACGATTTATCTCAGAAGAAAATTAAATCATAATGAAGCACCAGATCAAAACTTATCAACAATGAAGAAACAGATATGAATAGTTGGAATTGAATTTTCAAAGCAGTAATTGCAGAATTTGAATCAAAAGAACGAAACCTGCAACTAGATCTCCAACGGCCTGAGCATCCTCGGCTGTCATGGCAAAAGCTCGCCCAGGCTGGCCTCCCCTGGCCTGCTGCTGATACTGTTCGAACCTCTGTTGCTGAGTCTGTAATGGTGGTCCCCTCGGCTGCCCTGCCGGAGCCCTAGCACCTGGTGCTACCTGAGCCAATAGTGTCGGGTTCTTGGGACACTCTCTACACTGATGCTTCGCTGAACCGTAAAGTAAACACATGCCCAGCCTCTTCCTGCAGTCGTCCCACCCATGGCCTTGCTTCTTGCAGAAGTTGCACACAGTGTTCTGCTGCTGCCTGGGTGCCTGCTGATACAGTACCTGTCTCTGTCCCTGATGCTGAACAGGTCTCTGCTGCTGCTGAAAGTGGACCATCGGCTGCTGATACTGCTGCTGAATCTATATGTGAGGCCTCTTGGCCTGGCCTCCGCTGCTGCTGCCTCCAACAGGGTCTCGCCCCCTCTTGAGCCTCAGCTCAAGATCGTCCTCAGCCAATAAGGCTCCCGTCAAGATCTCCTCGAATGTGGCATCCCTGTTGCCCTTGGTCAAGGACTTGACCTCCTTGACCAGACCCTTCCGGAACCTCTGGGCCTTCGCCGTCTCACTCAAGCCCTCTACGAACCTGTCGAGGCGGCCGAACTCCCCAGCGTACTCCTCCACTGAAAGGCTCCCCTAGACTAGGCTCTCAAACTGCGACTCTAAGGCTCTGAGTACTGAATCTGGGAAGAACTTCTTCTTGAAGAAGCCCTTGAACTGCTCCCAAGTCTGCCCAGCTACCCCCACCCTGGGGTCTGACTGATACCAGGTGCGAGCAAGATCTCGCATCCGACTAGCTGCTGCCTCAATCTGGAGATCTGCCGGTATCCGAGCCAGGCGAAAGATCTTTTCTATATGCTCGATCCACTCGTCAGCATATAGAATCCCCTCCGTTACCAGGAAGTCTCTGGGGCTCATCTTCTGGAACTGCTTTATTTCCGGTGTCTTCGGCTGCTGAACCACTGGTCGAGCTACAACTGTCGTAAGGGCCAACTCCATGCCCCTGTCCTGTCGGGCCTGCTGTCGGTCCATAAACTGCTGGAAATATGCGAACATCTGTGCCGCGTCCAAGTATCCTGGAGGCGACGGCTGCTGGAAAGGCACCTCTGGGATAACTGGGTCCTGCCCCTGAACTGGTGGAGGCATACCCCCTGCTGCTGGTGGAGGGGCTCCTCCGAACGCAGCTGAAACGCCTACCCCAGCTGGCATGACTGGGGCTACGGTACCAGGGGCTGGCTGCTGGATATGAGAGGTGGCAGACCTCTCATCGGCGTCCCCCTGACCCTGGCGATGTGATCTCATCTCAACCATCCTGGAGACAGATCGAAGAAACAATTGCTGAGAATGAGTCGAAATAGCAAGGGAGGACTGTTATATTCGAGGGAAAATAATATCAGCAAGAACTGAGATGGTATGAATTAGATAAGAGTTTTTCCAAATGTGATTGAGTACCTCCAAAAATATCCTAATCCTACTGCAGGCGGTATTGATACTCTAGTTCGAATACCACTACATAAATTCGACCTGCATGGGCCACCACTAAAAATGTGTCACGACCCGCACCCACTGTGAGGGTACGAGAACGTAACAACGTCCAGCATACGCCGCAGTGTCGGCGGTAGAACGCTGTCCTAGGTCAATCATCTAACAATATAAAGGTACCTGTACAGTATATACACTCCGAATGGAGGTGACATAGCAATATACAGTCTCAATCACATCTAAGGTAGAATGATAAGATAAAAAGATAGATAGATAAGTAATACTGAAATAAAAAGATCCACAAAATACAATCAAAGAGTCTAAGTGTCTAAGATAACATCTCAGCAAGCATCCAGAAATATAAGTCTCACTACTGAGTATGAAAGAATATATACAATCCAGATCTCAAAATGACTGAAATAGTAAACCTAGACTAGGGAGCCTCAGTCTCTAAGCTAGTGGATCAGGCTGGAAATCTGGGTCACACATGTCATCTACAGCTGTCCCATAGTAGGTGTCTACACAGGCCTCATCCTCATCCTCTGTAATATTTTCAACAGGTCCAGTCAGGACAGGAGCGAGCACAAAATATCTCACGCAGTTCATATCATGTTAGGAAATATAAAGCATGCAATAGAGTAAGGTACATGAAACGCTGAAAGAAGAATGTATATGAAAAATAGTAGATATTTGATAACAGAAAATATCTATATATGATAAGTAAGAACTGTAAGCCAACTGTGATTTAGAGTACAATATGGTTATATAAACGGTCTAGGACAATGCAATGGTAACTCCATTGTACGTGGGTGTACAATAGACATATACAATAGTTATATAATATTGTACAATAGGAATTAAGTACATAACCAATTCTACTCCCCCTCCCCAATCAATACACAAGGATCCACTCCAGTTACGTTATCTTATACAATAGTGTACAATATTATACAATGGATGTACAATATTATATAATAGATGTACAATATTATACAATAGATGTACAATGTTATACAATAGTGTACAATGGTCTATCCCTGGGACTCATGTGATACTGAGAGTACAATATGCACAATAAGTATACAAGGATATGGGTATTCAATAAATACAATATGTAAGTGAAACGCAGATCACTATGTATTTAGTGAATACAAGGGGATAACATCTCAAAAAAGATCTATATAGTACCAATCCGTGATAACAATCGTATCAGCATCAAGTACAGTAATCTAGAGCAAGAATGTAAATCCAGACAAGTATGAAACGGTCAAAGAATGTACTCGCCTGATATCCTGAGTGTCTGAAGGGAATATACTGTCCGAGGAGTGGTGTCTGTCTCCTATAGAACAGTACAAGTCACTATGAGTCTAAAAATGATAATAAGATGCATTATAATGCATTCTAAATGAATCTAGGTCAATCTAGGTCAAATCTAAGTCATACCAAGCCAAAATAGGTCATACTAGGTCATACTGAGCCAAACTGGGTTACACTAGGACAACCAAGGTCAAACAAGGTCACAGGAAATCAATCCAAGTCAAACTAGGTCAATTTGGGTCAAGGGTTGACTTACAGTTGACTTTTGGTCAAAAGTCAACTCTGGTCAACTCTGGTCAACACGGAGTCAACCCTAGGTCAAACTAGTCACATGTTGACCAACTGTTGACTTTCAGTCAACTGGTCAACTCTAGTTTGGTTTCGGTCAAATCTAGTCGCTTAAAGGCTAAGTTTGACTCTCGGTTGACTTTTGTTGACTTTTGGTCAAAATGGTCAACCGACGTCAAAACTAGTCTATGAGCACTATATTTGACCATTACCAACCAAGGAAATCAAGTTCTAACGCTATCTTAGACTCCGAACTCAACTACCCTATTTCTAGACATTACCTATATTACCCTTACTAAGGTAAATACCTATACCTTGCACATACCACTCTAACCTAGGAATACTTGCCTAGGTTTCCTAGGATAGCTAGATACTATCCTATACTAACATTACCTACCAAGAAATCCTAGTATCTAGGTCATCTAAGTCATCTTATGGCACATGTTAATCATTTCCCATTACCTTGCCCTTACCGTCTTACCATTCTCATTACCCTACACTCACATACAACTCACACAAACTCACACACTACAAGTTCACACACAATACTCACATAGGCTTTCCTATATGTTTAGACATAGGTTAATACCTATAGGTACACACAATACATATATAGGCTCACAAACACACACACACCTAGGCTCACAAACACACACACACTCACAAGCTCACACACAATGCTCACAAGTGGACTATGGCATGGTTTGGGCTGAACAATGGGGTGATTGTAGGGTGTTAAGGACTGAATGTATGGGACAAGTTTAGGCTAAATATGGACTGAACAAGGGGGCATTGATGACAGGTTTAGGGACTAATACAGGCTGTGTTAAGGTGGTTTGATGGGGCAATCAATGGACTGATATTGGACAGCAAGTAGGCAGCCATGGGGACTGATTTTTATGGTTTGTAGGGCTGATAAGGTGCTGGGTTTGTGGCTGTTTTGGGGACAGCCACAAGGCTGAATTAGGACAGGTTTTTAGGGGTATATGGCTGCTAGTTTGGGCCTGGACTGGGGTTGTTACTGCTGGTTTTGGGGCCTGGGTTTGTGGCTGTTTATAGGTGGTTTATGACAGGAAAATAGGCCAAGCTTGGGACAGCTCTCAACTGAGTTTAGGGGACTGGAATGTAGGACAGGATTGGGGTTGCTATTTAATGGCTGAAATGTGGGACACTTGGGGACAGGTTTTTAGGACAAGTAAAGGGCTGCTACTAGGTTGTTAAGGACAGGGTTTGGGAGGCCTGGAATGTGTGTTTGGGGACTGGTTTAAATGCTGAAAATTCAGCAGCTATGGGCTGCTCTATCCTGTGAAATCAGTCCCCCTTGTGGGGACTGATTAGCTACTGCTACTGCTGTTATTAACAGCAGTTCCTCCCCCCTCTTATCATCCCCATTCACTCCCATTCTCTCCTCTCATCCCCCACTCTCAACCACTCTAATTCCCTCACACCAAAACCAACTCTAACACTCTCTATTCCCCTCTCTAAACTTCTCACAAACATACACTCAACTCTCACTATCATTCTCTCAAACACCACACCTACATACCACTCTCAACCAACACACATTCTAAATCCTCCTATCCCTTGGCCGAAATCTCCCCCAAACATGGACACAATGTAAACACACAATATCTATATACATATATATAAGTCACAAATTATATACATATATGTATATATATATATATATATATATATATATATATATATATATATATATATATATATATAGAGAGAGAGAGAGAGAGAGAGAGAGAGAGAGAGACTCACATATATATAGAACCAATATGACACAATATGATACATAGAAAATACACCTCTAAACTATATAAAATCTGAGATTAAATATCTAGATAAATCAATCTACAATATATATAATATACGAGTGTCCAAAATTGGGGGTTTCCCATATGGACACAAACCTACACATAGGAAACCTCTACAAGTGTCCAAATGGACACGAAATGGACACCAAAGGGCACAAAACCATGGGGGTCATTCCTATGGGTCAAAATCAACCTAATGCATGAGAAGAATGAGAAAGAGGAAGGGATTTATACCTCCCGGTAGATCAAATCGAAGAAAAATCTTTCCGATGTGCCACCGACACGTAGAGATTTCAAATGGACACGAACGAGCTCCGAATTCTCCCAAACTTGAGTAACTTTCTCCTTGGCTTGAGTAGAGAAGGAAAGAAGAAGATTTGGTGGAAGAAATGATGGATTTGGAGATAAAATCACTAGAGGTTGCTCTCTAGAAATTTGGGGAAGTACAAGAGAGAGAATGGAAGAGTGAAATAATGAAATGAACTCAAGCCTATCCCTCCTATACTTGGCCGGCCCTAATGTGTTGAAGTGACCCCATTTAGAAAAGCCTAAAAGCCCCCTCTCTAATCTATGGGTTAATACATGGAAGGGCTTCTAAGTCGGGGGTAGTTTAGTCAATCCTAAAATACTAATCCACATTAATCCTAACCAAAATAATTAGCCTAGTCACTAACTAAAATAAATGTCATATGGGCCATGGCTAACTAGTGTGTGGTTCCCACTAGAGTCAACACTATCCCGGGTCCCCGTTTCAAGTCGGATTGAGCTGAAAATCGAACCCGACTCAAATAACCCCAAAATATTACAATAAATAAATAAATAATTTTAAAATAATTCAAAAATGAAAAATGTTTTTGAAAACTGGAGGTGACACTACCATCAAATCAAGATCAGGAAGGAGGATATTCCAAAGACGGCATTCAACACCAAATATGGTCAGTATGAATTTTTGGTCATGTCGTTTGGATTGACGAATGCCCCTATAGTATTCATGAACCTTATGAACAAAGTCTTCCATAAATATCTGGATCAGTTTGTTGTTGTCTTCATCGATGACATCCTGATCTACTCGAAGACCGAAGAAGAGCATGAAGAGCACCTGAGGAAAGTTCTGGGAACCTTAAGGAAGGAGAAGCTCTATGGTAAGCTATCTAAATGTGAATTCTTCTTAGATAAGGTAGATTTTCTAGGCCATGTTGTCACAAGAGAAGGAATTTCGGTAGATCCAAAGAAGATAACTGCTATTGAGAAGTGGAGTACACCAAGTTCAGTTGCTGAAATCAGAAGTTTTTTGGGCTTAGCTGGCTACTACCAAAAATTTGTGAAGGACTTCGCCAGGATTGCTGAGCCGATGACGAAGCTCACAATGAAGAATGAAGAATTTGTGTGGACTGAAGCTTGCCAGACAGTATTTGAGGAACTGAAGAAGAGACTTACAACGATACCGATACTTGTACTACCTGCAGGTACCGGCAGTTTCTCAATCTACAGTGATGCTTCTGGTAAAGGATTGGGTTGTGTTCTTCAACAACACGGGAAAGTAATTGCTTATGCATCTAGGCAATTACGGACTCATGAGAAGAACTATCCCACGCATGACTTAGAGCTTACAGCAGTTATTTTTGTACTGAAGTTGTGGAAGCATTACCTCTATGGAGAGAGAGTGGAAATATTTACAGACCACAAAAGTCTTAAATATGTTTTTACTCAGAAAGAGCTGAACATGCGACAGAGGAGATGGCTGGAGCTGATGAAAGATTTCGACATCGACTTGCAGTACCATCCGGGTAAGGCTACTGTTGTTGCAGATGCACTTAGTCGATACCCGATGGCGATGTTTTTGACCAAGGAGCGGCATTTACTGGAGGACATAGAGAAGCTTGGACTGGAGATTGTACTGCCTGAAGAAGAAATAAAGAAGCTGGGAAGAGAAGCAATTGTACCAGGAGATGAGTCATCAATGATGCAGTTGCAAGTGCGTTCAAGTCTGATGGACAAAGTCAAGGAGACACACTTTCAAGACGAGACGCTTTGCAAACTCAGAGATCAAGTGCTAGCAGGAACACTTGAAGGATTCTCAATCGCCAGCGATAGAGTACTGAGGCATGGTACGAGGCTATACGTACCAACTGACGAACTGAGGAATGAGCTGATACAAGAAACGCACCAGTCGCAGTATTCTATACATCCAGAAGCTAATAAAATGTATCGAAATATGCGTATTGTAGTGTGGTGGTACGGAATGAAGAAGGGCGTATCCAGATTTGTGGCTAGATGTTTGATTTGTCAACAAGTTAAAGCCAGCGGACAGAGACCAGCAGGACTGTTGCAGCCGCTAGACATCCCGGAGTGGAAATAGAAACACATAACGATGGACTTTGTGTCAGGACTGCCTCGATCCCAAGGAGGGAAGGATGCCATTTGGGTTATTCTGGACCGACTGACAAAGTCAGCTCATTTTATCCCTTTTAAGGTTGGTCTATCCACCGAGAAGTTGGCAGCACTGTACATACAACATATCTACCGGATTCATGGAGTTCCGGTAAGTATCTTATCTGACAGAGATACCATATTCACCTCTCACTTTTGGAAGAGCTTGCATGACAGTTTGGGAACACAATTGAAGTTCAGCACCGCCTACCATCCCCAAACTGACGGACAATCAGAGAGAACCATCCAGACGCTAGAAGATATGCTGAGATCTTGTGTCTTAGAATTTGGAGGGTCTTGGGAAGACCACTTACACTTGGTAGAGTTTTTCTACAACAACAACTACTAAGCTAGCATCGGTGTGACTCCGTTCGAGGCACTCTATGGACGTCGTTGCTGTACTCCACTTACTTGGGACGACGTGGGAGAAAGAGTACTACTTGGACCTGAAATGGTGACCGATACAGCAGAGAAGGTAAAGGTGATTAGAGACAAGCTCAGGATTGCTCAGGACAGACAGAAGCATTGGGCTGATAGCAGTCGTCGACCAGTATCTTCGTCAAGATTTCCTCTACCCGAGGAACTATCCGATTTGGCAGAGCAGAAAAGCTGAGCCCCAGGTACATCGGCCCATTCAAAGTTTTGAGCCGAATTGGATAAGTAGCGTACCGATTAGCTCTACCAGCTAATCTTGAAGGCGTACACAACGTCATCCACATTTCATAGCTCAGACGCTATATTTCGGATCCGAGTCATATCTTGGACCATTCAGAGCTGGAGATTGGACCTAGACTTACAGTACTAGAGAAGCTAGTGGCAATTCTAGATCGAGGTGAGAAGAAAACCAGGAACTCTGTGACGTCCATAGTCAGAGTTATGTGGCGACACAATTCCCCAGGCGAGTCTACCTGGAAGTGGGAAGATGAGATGCGGAAGCAGTATCCGTATCTATTTGAGACCTGAGGTAATTTCTAACCCTATCCTTTAATTTCGAGAACGAAATTTTCTAAGGAGGGAAGGTTGTGAAACCCGTAATTTTTAATTAATTTAGTGTTATTTTTCATATTATTTCTAGAATTTTAGTGTTTGGTCAAACCTGTAAAAAAAAAAAATTTATAATTTGTTGCTAAATTAATTATTATCATTTTAGGAAAACCATATTTTTAGAAATATTATTATTCCTGGATTTTAATGTTGGACCTGACCCATCCCGAACCCATTTCCATTATTTTATTTCTTTTCGAAACCCATTTTTAATTTTGTCCTATTTTTCCTGAGCCGAACTCGGCTTTCGGGACTTAATTTTGATATAAATATTAGATTATGATTTCCTTTTTATTTCCTTTTAACCTTCTTAAAGGTTATGTACATTTATTTTCCTTTCATTCACCCTTACTTAAATGTTCTGTAGAGAACATTTATTTATTTTTCATTCACTCTTTCTCTCTCTCGCGTACACGCGTGGCCGACCCTTTTTTCCTTCCCGAAATCGAGCCGACCTCTCTCCTTCCTAACCGCCGGCGACCCCCTCGACTCCCGTAACCCCCAATCTCCTTCTATATAAATAGATCTCCTCCCTCTCTTCCTCCATCACCATCCCTAACCCTCTCTCTCACCATAAATTTCCCAAAACCCAAGCCCTAGCTGCCGATTCCGGCCGAGCTCCCCTCGGCGCGCACCCCGAGCCACCTCCATCATCGATTCCGAGCCCTCTCGGCCGACCCCGACGCCGCCTCCCTGTCCGGCGACCCGCGCGGCCTCCCTGAGCCGACCGTCGCCTTCCCCGTGGCCGTACACCGCCGCCACCCGCCCAGGTCAGCCCCCGGCGCCTCTTGCCGCTGCCGTACGCACCTCCTGTGCGTGCTGCCTTCCCCGTGCCTGGTTTCTGTTCAGATCCGTGCTTTCCGAGGCACGTTCCGTTGTTCCGCGTGTTTTGGATTTCCGAGATTCGCGAGTTTTTCGTTTTCTTCCTATTTTTACCTGAGAGCTCTAGCCGAGCACCCGAGGTATAATTTTCGTATCTTCGTGTCCCTTCCTTAGTGTCGATGATGACACGGTCTCCGATTCCGACATGGGATTCAACATCGATAATTACGATGTTGGTTTCGGTTTCTCCGAACTTAGTTTCGGAATGGTTTTGTGGTTTGGATGTTGTTGTTTGAAGGTTCTGTGGTTTTTTGGTTTTCCGAGTTATTTCGGGTTTTCCGAATTTTATAGTTCGGAAAGTTTTTCTGTGATTTTGATATAAACCTAATCTTGGGTTGGATAAATTGGAATTTCTGGTTGGGAATGTTTTGTGATTTGGAATATTGTGGGTGTTGGCATTTTCCCAGGATTGGGTTGTTCCAATTATAGATGAAGTGCTGCACAAATTTTCGAAAGTATATTTTAAAACTATTTTCAAATTTCGATCTTTGCAAAACAAATTACATCTTGGAGTGTTGGTTTTTAAAATAGATTTTTGTATCTTTTCGGGCGACGACCATATTGGTCCATGGGCTCTAACTAACTGCAAACGAAACCGGCCAACCCGGACGTTGAGGCATTAGTTAAAACATGAGTTTTTAAATGACCAAGTCTGAGACGTATTTTAATAATTAACTTTAATTTTTTTTTTAGAATGGGTTACTGCTGTTAGTATTTTGGTGCAGGGCTTCGGCCTACTGTTGGACCGTTCGCGGCATTCAGAGCTCACCTTTAAATTAAATTAATTTATGTAAAAAAAATTGTAATGACATAAGTCCAAGTTCTTTTCTATTTTCTGTGGAACTGTAATAAGTAGTTAGTTTTTCCTTTTATTTTTTGGATTGTTGTTTTGTAGATAGCGCGTAAATGGTAAACTGAATATTTATTTTATAGAAAAATTAATAAGAGTTTTCTCACATTAATAATAATAATATTTCAAGTTTGTAACTTAGACAATTTCAAGTTTTCTCATTACAAAAAATAACTAAATTTTTATATATATTACAAAATACAAAGTTTTGTCAAATAATTAAAAAATGTGAAGTTTTCCAATAAAAATGTTAACTTGATTTTTCTCTCGTTAAATTAATAACTTTGAATCGCATCGATAAACGTGTTTTGTTTATAGCAACATAGAATTTGACTAGGATCAAATTTTAGAGATTGTAACTAGCACACCTAGATATGGTTTCCTCATTTATGCTAAGTCGGGATTCTCAATGTAGGATTTCGAGGACGAGTCTGATTTTCTTTCTCGGAACCGACCGACTCTTCAAACCCAGTCATAAACAAAGACAAGTACGATTGTGTTTATTTTTCAATTTAGTTAATAATTATAATATTGCAATATTAAACCACATTGCTGCATGGAACTCTCTCCTAGAGTATTGATTGTTATTGATTGTGGGATTGGGGGAGTAGTGTAGTGTTTTATGACCAATACCCTCATATTGTATATTGATTGTGCGAGCTTACTCCTTTTCACACAAGGATAAGCCGTATCGTATCACTAGGATACTATTATACAACCCAAGCCGGTCATAAGCATTACACACTCAAATCACATTGTTTTCAATTGTGGAAAATTGCTGGAAAATATTGTTCAAGTATTTCAACTATTTAAACTGCAAATTTCTAATTATTAGTTGAATTGTTAAATTTTCATAATTGTACTTTGTTCCTTTCCTGACTGGATTTTCTACCCCCAATAGGTTCCTTTGATGAAGCTGAGCTATTGATAAATAGCTACTACGACCCGGTGCTTTATCCTGCTGTTATGCCAGAGTCCCACTTGGAGGACGATGATCCTGTGACTGACGAGCCAACTTCCTAGACGATGTTATTTCCTTTCTAGATTGATGTTTTGAATAAAAAGACAGTTTAATCCAGTTTTATTTCAGTTGTGTTTTGTTGGAGTCTTTTTAGCTCCCCTTCCCCAAAATTTTAAAATATTTTCTATATTGTTTATTTGATTTAAATGGTGATTTTTAGAATTTTAGAATTAATTATTTAGTTAATTCTTACGATAGATGACCTTAGCCATGGTTGAGTTTTGAAGTACCAGACGACTAGGAATCATGGCACGGATAGTGCAGTGGCGTGCCTTGACTAGTGTATTAGCCATAGTAGAGATGGCCGAGCCATAATGATGTCCTAACTAGAAAAACCAGGCCAAGTTGCGACTTAACCCTTAACGAAGATTTAATTATTTATTAATTATATTATTGAGTTTTAGGGAACCCGGTTGTACCAAATTAGTCCAGATTGGACCCAAACCAAGCCCAAGCCTATGTAGACTTACTTTTAGGTGTGTACAAATATTCCCTAACTTTTTGGTGGACTTAATAATATTTTCTAAATATTTGGTTATTCATACAAAATGTGTATTATTAATATTTAAATAGAGTTTTAGAATATTGGTACAATTTTCTAGGGCCACATATGTTCACCGACACTCTTTTGGTTATTTAGTAGGTTATTGGTATTATTATTATTATATGGTTATTATTGTAATTGTTCGTAAATAATGTCAATAGCATTCGTTTATTTGATTATTCATTAGCAAATAAATTATATATAATATCGGTATTTATAGTAATATTATACTTTGGTATTACGATAGCATTTTCTAAATATAATTGCCTAGATTTTATTTGGGTTTATAGAGTAAATGTACAAATAGTATTCAATATACATTGGATCGTATATTGCTATATACATACTTCGTGTTGATTTAATGGTCTATTTATTATTTTTATAAATCAATAATTGTTATATTTAATTGTTATATTGTGATTTATAATTTATACGCATATATCATCATATATGTGCATGTATATATAAATATATATTATATATGTGTGTATGTGTATGTGTATGTAAATATAAATATATATTATATATGTGAGTATGTGTATGTATATATAAATATATATATAATATATGTGCGTATGCGTATATATATAAATTTATATAGTAGTATGTATACATACATGTGTGTGTGTGTGTGTGTGTGTATATATATATATATATATATATATATATATATATATATATATATATATATATATATATATATATATATATATATAAATTGCTAAAATAGAAATTGGAATACAAAAGAAAGCAAACAACAGAGCAAATCTCAGCCTAACCAAGCAGCAGCAAATCCCAGCCCATCAATAGCAAACCCGAGCCAAGCCGTTCCCAAACACACACGCGCGCGTGTATGTATATATACACAGGCGAGAGGGTGGTAGCCGCGATCATCACAAACCCTAACACCGCCACCACCCACACCTGCGCTCCCCGGGGACCTCCACCGCGTGCGCCACCCTGCGCGCCACCGCCGTGCACCGCCACCGGCCGGCCAGGCCCGGGAACCCGCCCGCGCGCGAAACAGAACAACGCCAGCAATAGCGGTAGGCACCCTGTGAAGCCACCTTCACGACGTCATATCTCCCTCGTCGTCCCACCGTTTCGTGTTTTATTTTTTCAGGTACGACCACAACCCATACGTCCATTAACCCCTTCATTTAGTTCATACTGATATGCTCTAGATTGCTCGAAAAACCGATGCGTAGTTGACCGAAAACCTGTTCGAAAATAGGGCAAATAACATCCATATATCCACATTTGAAGATCGATTTCGATCGATCTAATGCCAGATTAGAAATTCTGCTTGAACACAGTTATAGACAGCATGTAGGGCTCCACAACCCAATTTACAGAAATCGATTTCTTCGACTATGCACCGAGAAATCGGATCCCAAAATTTACCAAAAACATGTTTTAAAAACAATAAAATCCTTCGATACGACGTGCGCCCCGCCAATCCGGACGACGTGGTCGCGAACCGAAAGCATCGAAAGGTGCGTATCGGCTTCATGGACGTGTGGGCTTTGACGGCATTCAAATTGGTTGCGTGTGCGCGACGAATTTGATGCCTATCCGTCGAAATTCACCGTATCGGCCTCTGCGCAAATTTCCTAATTACTTTGTGCACGTTCGTCAGATCGAGATGAAACTTGCGCCAACAGGACCGTATTGCTTTCTTGGTCCTGTGTACCAAGTTTGGTTCGATTCTGAGACAGTTGACCGGATTGCCGTTTTGCGGGCTCCACGATCCGAGTCAACGGACGATTTCGTGCACGGCCCACCGAAATCCAAAATTGGATATACCGTTGGTTTCGTATCATCAAAACAAATTCGTAGACATGTAGTTTGACGACTTTAGAGACCATTGACTCTGGCACGCTTTTCGGTGCAAAGTGGGTCCAACGGCGGACACCGTTTTTACCCAAAATTATCGTTTTGCCTCTGTGTCCAGAATTTGACTTAAGGACATATAATTCTAGCTAATTTGACTATTTTGAAAACTTTGGTAATATTTATTTCAGCATCCGAAGACTTTTTGCATGTGGACTGGTGGCTCTTTGAGTGGTATAGTATTATCGCTTTCACCAGCACGAGACCTCAGGCGAGTACATCTCTGATAGTTTTCGTATTTGATTATCTCTATACTTCTCGTATTTAATATTGTTTTACATTGATATCATGTTAATTTTTGACACGCTTGTCACACGAGATAGTATGTCACGCCCCAGTATCGAAATACGGGAACGGACTAGGCCAGCTACTCCATATGAGGTACGTAACGTCATACGGCGATCGTGGCTGTCGAGAGACTAGGGGGTACATGCTACAATCAAGTCTCCTACGGTCCCACAGAGTTCTATGTCTCAATCAATCAAATCACATCAGCAAATAAATGAACATTAAAGATAAAGCAGTAAGGCGTCCCCGACGCTTCATCAAAATGATCATGAGAGACAAGTCAAGGAGAGAGCTGCGTGAAAAGTCATGCAGGCTCAAGGAGAGAGCTGCGTGAAAAGTCACGCAGGCTCAAGGGAAGAGCTGCGTGAAAAGTCACGCAGGCTCAAGGGGAGAGCTGCGTGAAAAGTCACGCAAGCTCAAGGAGAGAGCTGCGTGAAAAGTCACGCAGGCTCAAGGAGAGAGCTGCGTGAAAAGTCACGCAAGCTCAACGAGAGAGCTGCGTGAAAAGTCACGCAAGCTCAAGGAGAGACACGCTTCCAACAGGAAGCGTGCTCAAACCGGAGCACACTGTTCACTATCTTCTCCAAACAGCAAGAACACCATGGCTGAACCCAAACTTCAAAGCATCATAACTTGGCCATCCGAACTCCAAATCCAGATTTCTAAAGTTCCAACTTGGGTGAAACTGAATGCTCTTCCACATGGAAGCATCAAAAACCCATAAAATCCAACTAAAGTAGATCAAACCATGCAAAATCCGAAAATGATTAAAACCTAGATCTACAAAAATTAAAGCTTCAAAATGGAAATTTCCAAGTTCTAAACTAGTATAGATAGAGGAGAAGAACATGTTTTGGCAAATAGTTTTGTAAGAAATCATTGACAAAATTATTGATCCATCTCTTAAGCAAGTTGGTACTTGCCTTGGTTGGTGGAGGAAGTAAATGAGAGGAAGTAAATGAGAGGAGAGAGAATGAGATGAGTTATATATAAAGATCTTGGACCCATGGGTTCATGATGAACCAAAGGGTTCATGATGAACCATTGGTGAACCAAGAATGGGTTACCCAAATGAGCCAAAACTGTAGGCCCAAATGCAGAAAATAAATTAGGAAATAATATTTTATCGAATATTTTTAGAAAATGCATGAAGAAATACTGCATAATAAATATAGTATAAATACAATATAAATACAATTTATCGGTTTACGTATTAAAATACGTATTCCAGGATCGAGGAGTGACATCTCTACCCTTCTTAGAAAAATTCCGTCCTCAGAATTCCAACCAAGATAGGATAGTGAAATTAGGGCAAGCAAGGCTCAATCATATACAAGTTAACTATCATAGCAGTTATTATCGTACATCACAAAGTGCAAAACAAGCAGGTGCAGATACGCATGGAATCGTGTCAATAAGGTGCAAAAATATACCTTATTAGTCAATAAATACGGATACCGAGATCTGATCTCGTCCTCGCGCTCCCAGGTTGACTCTCCCGAAGAGTGATGGTTCCAAGAAACACGGACAAGGCTTATCGTCCGATTCTTGAGTACCTTCTCTCGCCGGTCTAAGATAGATACGGGTTGTTTCTCGTAAGTTAGGTCGGTACCAACGACTAACTCAGAATGATCGAGGACATGACTCGAATCCGGGACATACTTACGTAATTGGAACACATGAAACACATCATGTATGCCAGTTAACGAAGGCGGAAGGGCAAGTCGATAAGCCACATCACCTACCCGAGCGAGAATCTTAAAAGGACCAACGTATCTTGGACTAAGCTTTCCTCGGATTTCAAATCTGATGATACCCCGAGTAGACAAAATCCGTAGAAACACTTGGTCGCCAACTCTGAACTCTAGAGGCCTACGATGCTGATCTGCCCAATGACGATGTCGGTCCTGCGCAACTCGAAGGCGTTCTCTGACCAACTTAACTATCTCCACAGTCTGCATGATCATCTCTGGCCCCAACATCTTCCGTTCTCCGACGTCGTCCCATGCCAAAGGGGACCTGCACTTCCTTCCGTACAATGCTTCGAACGGGGCCATCTGAATGCTAGCCTGATAGCTGTTGTTATAGGAGAACTCTACTAGATGAAGGTGATCCTCCCAAGATCCGCCAAAATCTAAGGTACACGCCCGTAGCATATCTTCTAATGTCTGAATGGTTCTTTCTGATTGCCCGTCGGTTTGTGGATGATAAGCAGTACTGAATCTTAACTTGGTTCCCAAACTTTGGTGTAAGCTCCGCCAAAAATGGGAAGTAAACCACGTATCCCGATCTGATACTATACTAACTGGAACACCGTGCTGTCTTACTATCTGCTTCATGTACATTTCTGCTAAATGCTCAGTAGTCTGTCCAACTCAGAAGGGAAGAAAATGAGCGACCTTCGTGAGTTGATCTACTATTACCCAGACTGCATTCTTGCCAGCCGGGGATCTAGGTAAACCGGTCACGAAATCCATCGTGATGTGCTCCCATTTCCATTCTGGGATAGGAAGCGGCTGTAGCAACCCTGCTGGTCTCTGCTGCTTGGCTTTCACCTGCTGACATACCAGACACTTGGATACAAATCTCGTTATCTCTCTTTTCATGCCATTCCACCAAAAGTACTGCCTGATATCTCGATACATCTTCGTTCCTCCTGGATGAATGGAGTAAATAGAATTATGAGCTTCGGACATAACTTCTTGCCGAAGGTCTCCACTCGGTACACAGAGTCTGTTTCCAAACCTGAGCGTACCATCTTCATGAATCACTAACTCCTTCCTACGGCCTGATTCACACTCCGACCGCAACTTCTGAATCTGTGGATCTCCTGCTTGTGCTGCCCTTATCCTCTCTACTAAGGTTGACTGAATCTGCATACTGGTCATTCTTCCTATATCCCTTGGCAAAACTACTTCGATTCCCATACTCTGAAGGTCTTCTAAAATATGCTTCTACGAGGTCAATATAAAGGCACTATCTCTCCTACTCAGTGTATCTGCAATTATATTCGCCTTGTCTGGATGATACTGAAGATCTAAATCAAAATCCTTCAGCAGTTCTAACCATCTTCTTTGCCCCATGTTCAAATCCCGCTGCGTGAATACGTATTTCAAACTCTTATGATCAGTATAGATCTCTATCCGATCTTCGTATAAATAATGCCTCCACAACTTGAGTGAAAAGACCACAGCTGCTAACTCCAAATCATGAGTCGGGTAATTCTTCTCATGGTCTCGAAGCTGCCGAGACGCATATGCTATCACCTTTCCGTGCTGCATCAATACACATCCAAGACCCTTCCAAGATGCGTCACAATATACTGTAAAGCCTCCCGCTCCTACTGGAAGCGTCAAGATCGGGGCTGAGATCAACCTCTTCTTCAATTCTTCAAATGATGCCTGACAGCTAGCTGACCAAACAAACTCTACGTCCTTGTGCGTCAAACGCGTTAAGGGCGCAGAGATCTTGGCAAAGTCCGCCACGAACCTTCTGTAGTAACCAGCTAGTCCTAAGAAACTTTGCACTTCTGCAACCGTTCTCGGGACTGGCCAATGCTCTACGGCCTCAATCTTTTTCGGATCCACTGACACTCCTGCCCCAGAAATTACATACCCCAGGAACGAAATGTGATCTAACCAGAATTCATACTTGTCAAGCTTCGCATAAAGTTGATGCTCCCTCAATGTCTGTAAGACAGTCCTAAGATGTTTCTCATGCTCCTCTTCACTGCTGGAATAGACAAAAATGTCATCTATGAATACCACCATAAATTTATCCAAATACGGCAGAAAGATGCGGTTCATTAAATCCATGAATACTGCGGGGGCATTGGTTAGTCCAAAGGGCATTACTAAAAACTCATAATGCCCATATCTTGGAAAAGACACTGGCCTTGCTCAACTGGTCAAACAGGTCATCAATCCTTGGTAGTGGGTACTTATTCTTCACTGTTACTGTATTCAGCTTGCGGTAGTCGATGCACATCCTCGTCGACCCATCCTTCTTGGGAACTAGAATCACTGGCGCGGCCCAGGGCGATTTGCTGTCTCGGATGAATCCCTTAGACTTCAACTCTTCTTTATGTTGATACAACTTATCCTGTTCTGACGGCGACATTCTGTAAACTCTGTCTACAATAGGCCTCATTCCAGGGTTCAACTCAATGCTAAATTCTACCTCTCTGACTGGGGGTATCCCTGGGAGCTCATTAGGGAAGACGTCGAGAAAATCTTTGACCACTCTCAGAATCTGTCCTGGCTCTGACACTGCTGCTGAGATGACGCCTCCGGCCTGATTCTTCAAGGTTCGAGTAAAGATGAACTGCTCCATCCCAGGAACGCTGAATATGACCCTACCTCCTCTACAATCAATTGTCGCATGACTGTCTCTCAACCAGTCCATGCCAAGAACGACATCAAAATTCTCCATAGGGAATTCAATCAATGATGCGGGCAGTAAATGCCCACACACCTCCACCGGACATGAAAAGCATACTCTGCTAACTTCTACGAGCCCATTGTCGGTGAGTATATCCATCCTCTCCGACAATGCCTCAAACTCTAATCCAATCCGTGTAGCATATTGTACAGAGATGAATGAATGAGTAGCGCCTGAATCAAATAATGCTACAGCGGGAAATGAGGTGACGAGAATTTTACCTGCCACCACGTCACTGGAAGCTAGAGCCACTCCCAAGGTCAATGTGAGAGCCTGGCCCCACGGAGCCCCTTGTTGCGGCCTTCCTCGACCATGCTGTTGCTGCCTCTGAGGGCCTTCGGCTTCCTGTGCTTGGCGGAACATCTGAGCCTGCGTTGGTAGACGCTGGGCTAGGGGCCTTACTGCTAATACTGGCCCTCCACTCGGGGTTGCCACCGGAGCTGGCAATGCTGGAAACTGCTGAGCTGGCCCTCCTGGCCTCTGCATCACAGGACAAGTGGAGATACGGTGGTCTGAACTACCACACCTCAAGCATAAGCCATTCGCTGACCGGCACACCTCCCTCGTGTGCCCTGCCTTTCCACAGAATGTACAGCCCTGGGGTGCTCCCTGACGCTGTTGCTGGCTCCTCGGCTGCTGATGCCGAACTGGCGCTGTATTAGTTGACACGGCCGTCCTCCGCGGCGCTCCTGCATCATGAATACGTACACCGGGTGCTGGTGCCGATGTTCGCTGTATTGCTCCTCCTCCAACCTGGGAATGAGATCTCTTCTGACCTCCTGTCCTCGATGCCAACCTCTGCTGGGTAAGCTCGTGCCTCCGGGCTGCCGTCAAAATAGCGTCGAACGTCTGGTAGTCGTGTCCTTCCACAAGCTGTATTAGTTCCAAATGAAGTCCCTGCTGGAATCTCATAGCTTTCTCTGGCTCCGTTGCCACCGTTGCTGGTGCAAAACGGCACAATCTGCAGAACTCTGCTGCATACCCATCTACGGTCTTGCCTGCTTGTTTGAGACTGATGAACTTCTGCTGGAGCTCATATCGAGCTACTACGCCAAAATACTTGGCCTTGAATCTGTCACTGAAGGTGGTCCAACGAACAGGGCGTCTTGCACCAACTTCTTCTGATGCCCACCAGTCGCGGGCAAGATCCTGAAGTACCAATTTGACCTGATCAACCTTCTCATCATCTGGAACCTTGGCTGCCACAAGAATGGCTTCGATATCTTGAATCCAGGCATCCGCAGTGATGGCATCCTCCGTGCCATCAAAATACCTCGGGTTCAAGCGACGAAACCTTCCTGATGCTCCCGAGTCAGCCCCGACACTCCTCTCAAGAGCTAACTGAATCCCTTGGTTCAGCAATACGTTCTGCTCCTGCTGCCGAGTCTGTTGCTGTTGGTTAGTGACAAAAAACCCCCGGATGATCTCCAGGAGTGCTACAGCGTCTGGTACTGCCGTTGCTGCTGGTGCTGCAGGGGTTTCAATAACCTGCGGCTGTACTGCCTCTGGTTCCATTTCTGCTCGTGCCTGCACTGGAGAAGGTTCTCTCCCCTGTTGCTGCCCAGTCGAGCCATGCTCTTGCTGCTCTTCCTCATGGGCCTCACCCGCTACTGAGAATGAAGCACCCCTATAGAGAAGAATTTAAGATTATCAAGTCCGGACGAGGAAGATTTCGAGGATGCAAGTCAGGTTAGAGATCAAGGCAAGGACAGAGAATTCGAAACAGAATTTCAAGGGGAACAAGTTTTGATTGAGACTCCTAATAATTCGCAATACCCCACAAGTCTGAAAATCAGACCTGCATGGGCCACCATTAAAACCTTGTCACGCCCCAGTACCGAAATACGGGGACGGACTAGGCCAGCTACTCCATATGAGGTACGTAACTTCATACGGCGATCGTGGCTGTCAAGAGACTAGGGGGTACATGCTACAATCAAGTCTCCTTTGGTCCCACAGAGTTCTATGTCTCAATCAATCAAATCATATCAGCAAATAAATGAACATTAAAGATAAAGCAGTAAGGCGTCCCCGACGCTTCATCAAAATGATCATGAGAGACTAGCTTTATAATTTAGCTATCTCAGAGAGTCAGGAGTACAAAATTATACACAGCTGCAGTCTGTTTATTTACAAGTCTGTACTGACACAAAATATCAAGTAATCCGGCTAACAGGTGCCGGTGGCTAAACGCCGCAAAAGTATAAGCAGGAGTGGTGGAGAAGAAACCCACTCGAGTCCCCGAACCGCCATGCTCCTAGTATGCACCATGGATGTCAGGGAGGAAGATCGTGTCCTCAGGCTCTGCTACGGAATCTGGCCAAACAAAAACCAGCGGGGTCAGCCCCGAATAGCAAGTACCGCCAAAGGGGCACAAGAGTTAAGATTAAAAATCCAGTTAATAGAATGATTGATAATAGTAATACTTATGCTACTATTATAGGGTAGCACAACATCCTCGAACCCATGTGGCACCCTTACAACCAAACAAGGACAAAAGGTGCCGCATGGAGTCGGGACGTGTCGTACTCTATAACTTTCACATAAGTTAAAAGGTATAAACAATAAAATCTCCTGATCGTGACTTCGATCGATAGCCTATCACAGCACAATAACCAACCCAACAATCAAACAAGAACATGGGTTGGATCATGTACCATGATAGTCCATGTTCCTCAGTCATTCACAGAAGTAGCAATTGACAATCAGAATAAGTCTTTCGTTCATAACTTCGGTCCACAGTCTATCATAATACGATAACCAACCCAACAATCAAACAAGAACATGGGTTGGATCACGTACCATGACAGTCCGCTTCCCTCAGTTATTCACGGAAGGTAATAGGATACAAGCGAGTCATTTTCACGGCCAATCAAGTCTACGAGTTTCTAGTGGGACGAGGTTATCCTCGCGTCATGTTATTAGAAAATCCTCAGATCGTATCTTTCCAGCAAGGCTAGCCAACCCAGGGGTTCGCGTAGACAGGTATAATTGAGCACAGGTCCCTCGTAAGGCCACCTTGCTAAAACATATAATATATAGCAAGAATTAATCGGATACAGTCATCCACTCGTTGCAGATGACACAGTATCCGTGGAGACCAGCCGGCGCGTCAAGACAGTATCTCAAGGCGGCTGGTGTAACACGATCTCGGGATTTTGCCCTCCCCCTGCATCTAGTATGTTTAGTTGCCTAGTTTAACCCTAGGTGAAATCTTGGACTCACATGCTGTGGCCTGCATGATTATCCTTCTAAAGTCGTACTATAGTACGAGTACCCCAAGGAGGATCCATGTCAATCAGTATGTCAACATGTTCTACCCTCCTTAGTGTAATGCATCATTGCAAATACGCCACGTAGAGTTATGAGTCTTTTGTCAAGCATGAACAAGAACTGGGACTTTCAGGTACAGGTATCGGGTAGGAACACTTTGTTCACCGGGGTCACATTAGTGCTCATATCATGCTCGAGACAAAAGGTGTAAGGATATAAAATGGGCATATAATATCTGATAAAATATCAAAAGCGTACGCACAAAAGCACGCACGCTCAAGGGGTGAAAAGTCACGCAGGCTCACTCAGGCTCACTCAAGGCAGCGTGCGTGAAAAATCACGCAGGCTCAAGGAGAGAGCTGCGTGAAAAGTCACGCAGGCTCAAGGAGAGAGCTGCGTAAAAAGTCACGCAAGCTCAAGGAGAGAGCTGCGTGAAAAGTCACGCAGGCTCAAGGGAAGAGCTGCGTGAAAAGTCACGCAGGCTCAAGGAAAGAGCTGCGTGAAAAGTCACGCAAGCTCAAGGAGAGAGCTACGTAAAAAGTCACGCAGGCTCAAGGAAAGAGCTGCGTGAAAAGTCACGCAAGCTCAATGAGAGAGCTGCGTGAAAAGTCACGCAGGCTCAAGGAGAGAGCTGCGTGAAAAGTCACGCAAGCTCAAGGAGAGAGCTGCGTGAAAAGTCACGCAGGCTCAAGGAGAGAGCTGCGTGAAAAGTCACGCAAGCTCAAGGAGAGAGCTGCGTGAAAAGTTACGCAAGCTCAAGGAGAGACACGCTTCCAACAGGAAGCGTGCTTAAACCGGAGCACACTGTTCACTGTCTTCTCCAAACAGCAAGAACACCATGGCTGAACCCAAACTTCAAAGCATCATAACTTGGCCATCCGAACTCCAAATCCAGATTTCTAAAGTTCCAACTTGGGTGAAACTGAATGCTCTTCCACATGGAAGCATCAAAAACCCATAAAATCCAACTAAAGTAGATCAAACCATGCAAAATCCGTAAATGATTAAAACCTAGATCTACAAAAATCAAAGCTTCAAAATGGAAATTTCCAAGTTTTAAACTAGTATAGATTGAGGAGAAGAACATGTTTTGGCAAATAGTTTTGTAAGAAATTATTGACAAAATTATTGATCCATCTCTTGAGCAAGTTGGTACTTGCCTTGGTTGGTGGAGGAAGTAAATGAGAGGAAGTAAATGAGAGGAGAGAGAATGAGATGAGTTATATATAAAGATCTTGGACCCATGGGTTCATGATGAACCAAAGGGTTCATGATGAACCATTGGTGAACCAAGAATGGGTTACCCAAATGAGCCAAAACTGTAGGCCCAAATGCAGAAAATAAATTAGGAAATAATATTTTGTTGAATATTTTTGGGAAATGCATAAAGAAATACTGCATAATAAATATAGTATAAATACAAGATAAATACAATTTATCGATTTACGTATTAAAATACGTATTCCAGGATCGGGGAGTGACATAGTAGTTATGGATTCTTGCATGTTGTTCGTGACCAATATATTTTCGTGTTCGTGGCCTGTTTGAATCCATGGGTACTATTCGGGCGGGGAAGTACATTAGTAGACATGTAAACATACCCAAAAATATCCATAATGTCTATTCGTGAATAATAGCAGCTGCACACGACACGTACAGGGTGCCGGATTTACCCTTTAGCCGTTTACATGTCGAAAGTGTATTTCAAATCACTTGTTAGATATAGTCTTGTTGCATTATAGTTTTATTGTCATTGCTTGTCTTGTGTATCATGTCTTTTTGCTTTTACTCGTATGATTCCTACCATGATTTCCTGTTTTCTTTCCATGTAGCATGTATCTCAGTATTATTACAGATTTATGAATTTCGTCATTTATTGATTCTGTTGTGAGAATGTACTCGTTCCATTCCTGACTGAAAACCAATATTTTCCAGGTTTAGCCACGATCACTCTTAGAAATGGGAAGGCGTGGGTATGCTGAGGTCAACCTAGATAGTTGAATTAGACATCTTTTCTACTTTGTGAGACATTGTATTTTCTAGCAAATGTGAAGTTGTGAAACCTTGTAATTTGTAAAATTGATTTAGTAATGTGAACGAGCAATATATGTTACATTTTGTGATTTTGAGCATCTTGGCCGTGACAGCGTTCTACCATCGACTCTGCGGCGTAGGCTGGCTTGGACACGTCTCATATCCGAAAAACGGGTGCGGGTCGTGACAGTCCCTTATACAAATTTACCGATGGGTTGTCTAGGCCATGCAATTTAGATGAAGAGTTATTAATTTTGATAGTTTGTCAGATCCCCATAGGTACACTATTACCTCTTGATATGACGATATGATCCAATGTGGATAGATTATTCACTTAGTGAGACAGGGCTTCCTAGAATTAATGATCTAACATTGATAAATTGTTCAATTCCTTCTCTTTGCCTCTGTAGATATCATCCTCATTTCTTAGTCCGAATTGCCTATTTAGTTCCTATTTGCCCTGAGAATTACTATTTTTATATAATTTCTGATTATGTTATCCATATACGAACCTCGAGTTAGTTTCGATTCAAGGTTTTCCCTCAACCATTTGAAATACATATGAAATAAAGATTAGGATGTTCTTACTTCCCTTGTCTTCAGTTATTTTCTCCCCGATCAATATTTTACTTGAGGAATGAGACTTATAGGCAGATGTTTACGCTTTCTATCATAGTAAACTAGTTTGAATCTCTAGCGGCTCCTTGAAGTTCTTAGGAATATAGTTGGAGTAATTTTAACGACTGCGATGGCTAGACAACAGTGCACTGTCGCCAATTACTTGAGAATGGAGAGTATGGATTCACTGCAGCCAGCAAGGCACGGCCCCTAGAGTTGAAATTATTTCAAGGAATCGTAGGTTATGGAACATTGCTAAAACCATGTCTTCGTTGACCTCTTTAGACCTTGTGTTAATATAAGGTAGAGTATCTGATAGCATATCACATTTGAATCACGGAACCAAGGGTTTACTACAGCCAGAGTATACGGACGAGACATAATTCTCGGTGAAATGACTTCATACGTGATTACAAGTTTAAGATACTATTGAGAATATAAAAATATCCTGTATGTCCCATAAGATCCAAAGCCTATACTAGTAAAAGTTCTGTAAGTCGGGTAGCATGTCTCCCAAACTAGCATTCTGTGGTCCTTGTGATCTATTGACGAGGTAATTGACCGACACTAATAGGTTTACCTAGAATATAGAATTTAGAGGTCCATAACCCATTAGTCGACTAAGGCCTTATGGATAAGAAGATAGTAGGATGACCGTATAAGCAAGAATACCAGGTGAGGTTTTGAATCTCACAAAACTCGAACTACTTGTACCTCCTTTCAAAAATTTTGTATACTTGTATTTTGACTATCTTGACCAATATTGCTATTACAGCCTAGTTTTGCAAGCTTACTCTTTTATCGAGCTTGATTCAAGACATATGTTTATTGGGAATGCCTACTAAAATATTGTCTAATCAAAATCAATGTATTACGGTCTGATCAACCTTAGTGCACTCGGTTCGCCCTCCCTCTGATTAATCTACGTGAATTGAGACGTAGATGTCTCTAGGATCTCATCCGCGACTGCATTGACAATTCCTCTTGAACTATACATTCGCCTTTGAATCACATAATTGTATTCAGTGACATCTTTCTTGAACTCTTTATTATTTTTGTCTTTCATTGATTTGGAAAGACGAAAGCTCATAATTGGTAGAGAGATACAGAGTATCCCCCATGGCTATGACAGTTGTACACACAAGTGTAGTTACCATCGGCCAGCCATGTGACTAGAACCTTGCCTTGAGTTACTCGTTCTCCTCTCGACCCCCAAACTGCTATTGGGACCTTCTAGCCATCTGAATTTGAGAATGATTAGGGTTTTACCCTTAGTCAAAATGACAACCTAGGAGACTATCTATTCTCAAGAAACTAAATGTTGTAAATCTCTAATTATTTGCCTGAAGCTTGCTTTAACTAGCAACCCTTAAGCCTTAACTCAACCTTTCCTCGACCAAAGCCTACAGTTTAGACATAAGATGAATAGACAAGGATAAGGACAATCAGTTACCATGACTATGGTAGATACTCATTCCAAGATTGGTTTTCAACATATATTACCCTAGTTATGTAAATTTTATTATTAAGACCTAACTAGTATTGGAACACCACAGTCACTAGCCAATACCATAGCTTAAATACCCTGTCATATTATGATCTACCAGTTATCAACAACAATACATGATCACTACAACCCATACCATTAGAACCCTTGTGACTATAGTCTGGCAGGCTTGACACAAATAGAAATTCATGACTCAGTTATTAGAAATCTCTTCATATGATGTGTCTTAGAGTTGGTTACCCCGTCGATAACTCTTGTATACTATGGACGAGTAGATCATTCTATTTTATCGACCATGTGTCATTGTACACACTCGTTTTTCATTTATTGAGGAACGATCCTTGACTTGACTTATATCTACCGTATCTCGTTACACCGTACCTTATTCTTTATTAACAAGAGTCGAGGTACAATATCCGGACTTTAAAATTCTTCTAACCTTATTATTCCTAAAACCATGTCCTAGCTTCTAAGGTGAGTATACTATAAGCCTTCTAAAATTTTGGGGTATGCGAGGATTACCGATTGATTAGAATAATTTCCATTATAATGATAATTAGTGTCCCATGTGTAACACCCAGTTTTCCAGATGAGGGTAATTTTGAAATTTTGTAATTATAATTATAATTTATTGATATTTATTTCATATTATAATTTTTGGTGATTTTTAATCATTTTTAAACTATTTAAACCACGACTTGTAATTTTGGTATTTTGCTAGTGTAACCCTAGAGATAGTGACCTAGAGCCTAGCCATGTGATTAGGGTATTTCATTTATCATTTCTAGTTTGAGGGTATTTTTGTTATTTTTGAATTATTTGAATTTAATATATTTTGTTAGGAATTTAAAATAATTTATTTGAATGGTGTGATTTAAATACTAGTTAATTGATTGCCATGTGGTTTAGATTAGCCTAACCTAGATTAGACCTAACCTAGATTAGTTATAGCTAGTCTAGTTAGCCATAGTGAGTTTTAGTTAGCATTTGTTAGATGGGTTAAGTCATGACTTGTTAGAAAAGAATAGGTTACAACTTGACTAGAAGGGGAAACCTAGATTTCTAGCCATTGAATAGATTAGATGTGATGAGAGCCCTTGGATTGAATCCCAAAACCCTAACCCTAGCATTTATGGCCAGCCACCTAGGGATCCACCCCTATAAAGTCCCTCCCAAAAAACATTGCCTCTTTTGTTCATTCTCTCCATTGGCAAGAACAAGGTTTGTTCCTATAGAAACCCTCTCCTATTTTAATCAAAATAATTCCTTTTTTATTCAAACTTCTTCCATAGTGATCTAAATTACTTTCCCCTACTGTTCATGGAGGCCATTCTCAAATTTGGGACAATTTGGAGCTTTGGGGCTAGCAAGAAGGATCTCCCATTTTGAAGCTTCTTTGGAGAAGAACACCAATAGGTAACTTCTCATTCTCTCCATAAAATTTTAGTTTCTAGGCATAGATAGGAAGCCCTAGGTGTCCTCTAACTGTAGGAATAGGTTTTGCTGGGTTTTATGTTCTTTACTTGTCCGTATCGGACACGTATCAGTGTGCATTCGTAGGTGTTCGACGAAATGCCACAGTGGGCATTTCGATCTTATTTTCCGATTTGGTTTGAATAGAAAATTAGGGTTTGTGTCGCTTATACGTTTCTAGTGTTCTGAACACATTTTTTGTCGTGTCAGGGTCGTACTGGACCCGCGGACACGCTCCCACGCGCACGCGGTTGGCTGCCCTGCTACTCGCGTGTCCGTGCGGTTATTATAGGACTCGTGGACACTTGATTTTGGACACGAAGCTAGGGGTAGTGTCTGACATGACACTCCTAAAGTTTCGTGTCCATTGGTACTGTGTCGGGTGAGTTAGGACACGTGCACAGGTTCATAGCTGTGCAGTATCCTGTACAGTCTTGTGTTCGTGCATATTTTGGACACGTTTGTGTCATGTGGTGGACACGATATTATGTATACATCACGTACACGTATTGTATGTTATTTACCAGCTCATAGTTTATCATATTAATGTGTTTTAATATTCGATTTCGAATTTCCTAATGAAGGACTGATACGCAGTGTACAGTTCTTAACATCCTGAGTTCATTTCTATTTTCCAACTGTTTAATTAATGATTTTTGCCATATTGATTGATCCTACATGTGTAATAGTTCCTGTTAGATTTATTTTACATATTAGATTAGGCTTTAATTTCTAAAATAGGATTTCGAACATGGGGTTGGACTGTTTATGTATTTACTGATACTTGTTCTTCTTTCTGAATTTAATTCCATTTAAACTGAATTGATTCCCTGTTTTACACTGTTTGATAATTAAATTACTGTGTTAAATTCATGGCCATATGTGTTAACTACTGCTGGATAGGAATTTGCAGTTAGATTAGGCTTTGTGTTCTAGAAGGAGGATTTCGAAAATGGATTGAAACAGTCCTGGGACTTGAGTTATAAACTGTCATTTCCTTCTTGAAACTGAGTTGATTTCCTTTTAAAACAAACTTGAATGTTGTTGGCAAATGGTTTCAATAGGATGTTAAATTCGAATTTGGGTTTTGTTAACTGTCATTTTCCTTCCTGAGAATATCACTGACTTGATTTCCATTCCTGTCAACTGATCCCAATGATAAATTTTCTATTTCCTGTAAAGTTCAATCCCTATTAACCCACTATTTTGTTCCCATTTAATTTGTAATTAGATATTGGTAACATGTAATTTAATGTGGTGTGGTTACTGTCATATGTGGATAACATGTTAGAGATTAGGTTGGCATGGGTTTTGGTTCATATTCCTTTTCGAGGTTGTATTGGGTTGCATCGAACCTGAGAATGGTTTACACACACAAGCCTGGGTTCATTCTGAACTTGGGAATAGTTGGATTGATTGTTTGAAAATCTGAGTCACTTACACACAGTTTGGAGTTGCTACTGATCTCCTTATGAAACTGTCTTTGGGTTGGAACTCATCAAACCTGAGAGATTGAATTCATTTCCATTCCCTCCCCATAGCTGAGAACTGATTTCCCTTCCTATTATATATCACTGATTTCAGGATATTATACACTGCCATGCCACTGTTTTTCCTTTAACACTTCACTGATATTCCTTGATACATGAGCACAATATATATCACTGATTCCAGGTTTACACCATGTAATACCCTCACTGTTTTTCCAGATTTCACTAGAGTAGTTTACTGTTTTCCTATTCTAGGTATCTCTCATAACACACATTGACACCCACATTTGACTTTCCTTCCTTGACACATGAACACAATATATTACACTGATTTTTCTAATGCTCACTGTTTTTCCATTCCCTGTTTACACTACATATCCCCTAATACTATGTCACTGTTTCCAGGTTAACCCTCACACTCTCATGCCATATACACACACACACAAGTATCTAATTCACATTGCCATGCCACTATTTCCTTTTGGCACACACAAGTATCAATGTACATACTGATTTTCCCTTGACACCCTCAACACACACACATGTTATATTACACCCTCAAGTGACACTCTCATGTCACTTCACACACACACACATGTACACAATCACATTTCCTTTCCTTGTTTTCTATGTATATATATATATGTGTATGTGAGATTCACATATTTATGTATCCTATGTTAATGAGTGTACTATATTATATTAGATACATTTATGGATATGTGTATATGTGATGTGGTTTGGTTATAGGCATGTTATTGCCTAATAGCCTAGACTAGGGCTCTTAGCCTATGGGTGCGGCTTGAATGCCAGTATAGAGTCTAGTTAGACTTGTTTAGCCTTGATTAGACCTAGAATGGACTAGTTAGACTAGTATAGACTTGTTTGACTAAGGTTTGACCTAGTTGACCTAGTTTGACTTCTAAGGTTGACCAGAGTTGACCAAGAGTTGACTTTGGTCTAGATGGACCTAGATTCATGTAGAATGCATTAAATTGCATCTTATTATCATTTTAGACTCATAGTGACTTGTACTGTTCTATAGGAGACATACACCACTCCTCGGACAGTAGATATTCTTCAGATACTCAGGATACAGGCGAATACATTCTCTGATCGTTTCATACTTGTCACGACTTATATTCTTGCTCTAGATTACTTTACTTGATGCTGTCACATTATCATCACGGATTGGTACTATATAGATCTTTTTATGGGATGTTATCCCCCTTAGCAGGCGCATCGGATACTTTATGTCGTGTGTTTCATGTACATCATGTATTCCTTGCTCCTGCATTATTCATGTACACTCATGTTCTCTCATGTTCTTTCATGTACGCTTATGTACTTTCATGTGCTCTCATGTACGTTCATGTTTCCTCATGTGTTTTCGTGTGTAACCAAAATATCATGTCCGTAACGTAACTTGACTGGATCCTTGTGTATTGATTGTGGATAGGGGTGAGTATAAATGGTCATGTGATTTACCCATCATGTCCAGTCTGTTACTTTTCATATACATCATGTTCAACCTAAGCCAATTATATGCCATCTCGTACTCTAAATCACTAATCACTTACAGTTCTTACTTATCATGTATATATTTCCAGTTATCAAATAACTCTCCTGTTTTTATGTACATCTTCTTACAGCGATTCATGTATCTTACTCTATTGCTTGCTTTATATTTTCTGCCATGATATGAACTGCATGAGATGTACTGTGCTCGCTTCCGTCCTGACTGGACCAGTTAAAATTTTTACAAAGGATGATGAAGAACCCTGCACCCCTTACTTAGAGCTTGCCTAGATGACACTTGCGACCTGGACCCCTGGGGAGGTTCAGGCAGCTGCTGAGGACGATACCTTGCATAGTGTAGATAGCTTAGACTGTTCTTCTTTTCATGTTTAGCTGTTGTCCTTATTTTCAGAGTTGTATATTTGAGGATGTTGAGACTGGTAGTTGCTAACTTATGTTATTTCATTTTGCTGTATCTCAGTTGAGGATTTCTCTATCTTCTCCATCGTGCTATATTCTACCTTTAGATGTTATTGAGACTGTATTCTGCTATGTTACCTCCATTCGGAGTGTATATACTGTACAGGTACCTTTATATTGTTAGATGATTGACCTAAGACAGCGTTCTACCGCCGACACTGCGATGTAGGCTGGACGTACCCACTTCTCGTGCCCTTACTCTAGGGTGCGGGTCGTGACACATTTTTAGTGGTGGCCCATGCAGGTCGAGTTTATGTAGTGGTATTCGAACTAGAGTATCACTACAGCCTGCAGTAGGATTAGGATATTTTGAAGGTACTCAATCACACTAGAAAAACTCTTAATCAGATTCCTTTTATCTAATTGTTGCTTATTGACTTCCCTTGAATATAAACTGTTCCCTTTTGAATTTTTGCTTCATTCTCAGAAATTGCTTTTTGTTTTGATCTGTCTTCATGATGGTTATGAAGACATGATCTCATCGCTCCGGTTCGGGAGATACTATCGAAAGGCTGGCCACCTCTCGTCCTGTTCATCAGGGCCTCGAGACCGCAACTCCTGTTGTGCCGACTCAGGTTGGCATTTCTGCTACATTGGAGGTGCATCTTCGCCTGTATAGAGACCTTTTTCTCGTCATTCTTGATTTCTCTCAGCAGCAGAAGTACCTGCAGCATCAACAGCAGGCCAGAGGAAACCAACAAGGGCGAGCTTTCGCCAGAATAGTCGAGGATGCACAAGCCATTGGAGATCTTGCTGCAGGATTCCGATCTTCTCGATTCCATTTCCACAAATGCCTCTTATAACTATCTTGAGATTCGATTCCATCTGTTCCTTGTTGACTGATCAATTTGTTCTGTTATTCCTGTGTTATGTTTATTTTTTTGTTTTTTTTCTTCTTTTGAGAAAAATCATATGGGCTAGGTCACCTCAGTTATGAGATCTAGAATCTTCGATAGTCATGTTAGCTGGCATAGTGAGGACATATAGTCAGATTTTGGACGTATTTCTCGGGTGTGGAAATTTAAGGTTTTCGCCGTCGCATGCGGCAATGCAGAAATTTTAAATACCATGATTCTAGAGGTATGTGCCTTAGTCGAGGACTCTGTGATTATCGTAGCCTTGCTCACTAGCACGATGAAGATTCTGAGTGTCATGATTTTGGACAGACGCATATGATTATCTGACGGTATGTTTGAGACTTTGATTGTGGGGTGTTTGACCTAGAAGGGAGTGCGATCATCTTAATTTCGAGGACAAAATTTTTCTAAGGTGGGTAGGATTGTAACACCCAGTTTTCCAGATGAGCGTAATTTTGAAATTTTGTAATTATAATTATTATTTATTAATATTTATTTCATATTATGATTTTTGGTGATTTTTAATCATTTTTAAACTATTTAAACTATGACTTATAATTTTGGTATTTTGCTAGTGTAACCCTAGAGATAGTGACCTAGAGCCTAGCCATGTGATTAGGGTATTTCATTTATCATTTCTAGTTTGAGGGTATTTTTGTTATTTTTGAATTATTTGAATTTAATATATTTTGTTAGGAATTTAAAATAATTTATTTGAATGGTGTGATTTAAATACTAGTTAATTGATTGCCATGTGGTTTAGATTAGCCTAACCTAGATTGGACCTAACCTAGATTAGTCATAGCTAGTCTAGTTAGCCATAGTGAGTTTTAGTTAGCATTTGTTAGATGGGTTAAGTCATGACTTGTTAGAAAGGAATAGGTTGCAACTTGACTAGAAGAGGAAACCTAGATTTTTCACTACAACAAAAAGACCTATTAAAGACGCTTGATAAGTAGATTTCATGACGGCTGATAAAGAAGCGTCATCAAAGTTCGAAATACCTTTTTTCTATGACGGTTTAGGCTAATTCTGGGCTTTTTATAACGTTTATAAAACAAAGCGTTATTAATAATTTAGAGCGGTGGCAAACTTGTAATATTTTTTAAGTTTAATTATTGGCAAAATTCTTGCTATAGTCCGCCTCTCCCCCAAAACATTCTAGTCTTCTCATTCTCCTCCTTTCTTCTCCCTCCTCTCTCCCAACTCCAAAACCCTAATCCTAGATCCAAAATCTTCGAGGAGGGCCTCACGCTCCTCGTCGCCCTCCAGGACAAGCTCGAGGCCGCCGCGCACGCGATCGACAAGAACGCGAAGGAGGAGCGTTAGGGTTCTGCTCGTCCTCTTCTTCGCTCTATACTATTCTGTACGCACTTCCTCACTTCCCACCTCCTCACTCTCCCATTGGTCAATGTCATCAATTTCCAATAAGCGTCCCATTAGAAACAGAGATCCCCACCTAATATATCCACTCCAGAATAAATTCTCCCTCCTAAAATTTCCATTTTTATTATATTTTGATTTGGTTTCCAGTTTTGCGGGAAAATCCTCCCTCTCCTCTACAGAGAGGCAATTTTTCAAGGGTTTCGAAGCGAATAGAGGAAATCAGCGGTCAGATCCCAAATCTCCCTAATTCGATTTCTAATTTCTAATTTCTCTGCTTCTTCCTCAACAAATTCTGCTATATTTTTGGGAATTGTTTCGTACATCCGGTCGAAATCTTACGGGTCCGGTGGATTTTGGTGCTGTGATTGTTGTTTGGTCTTTCTGGAGGCTAATTTATTCTTTTAATTTTCTATTGGATCCTTAGATTAGGGTTTTGACATCGATGGTTAAATCTAGGGTTGTTGATTTCACATAAATTGCTGCAGGTGTTGGTGGCGTGTACGGACACGCGTCGCACACGCGTCGGACACGAGAGAATAAACTTGGAGCACGCCCGAATCAGTGTGCGCCGATATTGCTGTGTCCTTTATCGTATCGTATTTGTGTATGTGCAACTTACCTTAACTGTGGTCTACTGCTTTTAGTTGCTAGCTTGACATGTTCGCTATTTTATGAAGGAGTGGTTAAGATCGGTACTTTTGTCGCCGATGAATTCTACTAGAAATAGGATCCTTTGGTTAGGGTTTTCGGTGCTTGTGGTTGTGGATAGATCTATATGAAAACTAGATTTCAGTTTTTGATGGGATCCTTTGGTTTGGGTTTTTGGTGTCAAAGATGAACCTAGTGTTGCTCACATTACTCATCTACCGATGGATTATTTGCCGTAGATGTTTTGGTGTTCGGTTTGCATCATATGTTTTCTGTGTATCATATGTTTCTGGCAGACTCATGGTCATTAATATTTTGAGAAGTTGTTGAGTGCACTTGCACTACTTGTACGCTTGTTATGCATCAAGGCATCACATTTCTATCTAACACTAGCTTGTTCTTCTCCAGGATGTTCACACGGAACTTATACAGTATAAGAGGAAGCAGATGATCAAGCATGGGATTGTTCATGAAAAACTAAACGTTGATTCAGCAGCTCAAAAACGTAATGGCTCATGCCCTCTCATGCCTGAAGAGGTGAAGCTAATGTGCTTTCTTGCAATGATTAACTTTTGATGCTAATATTAATTTCTTGAACTAAATAAAGCTTGCTCTTCTATTTACTGAGTCATTAACTAAGTTATCTTATGTCTTATAAGTTTAAATTTGTGTAATTTATGTTGTCAATCTGATTGAATCAGCTAGTGTAATTTATAAGCAAAGCAGTGTCATATAAGCGTCTGCCTAGGACCTGCCAAGACCCCTTCCTACGTGAATATCCTTTTTGTGTCAGCCTGGTTTATCTATCCCGGGTGGTCCAACCCATTTTGGGTGCTATGCACCGACCTAGACCCTGCCTTAGTTTGCTGGGGCCCTTCTTACGCGTTGGTAGGCCCATTGTGACCAATGATCAATCCTCTTGTAATATGCTTACTCTTTTTTAAGGTGATTGATTGATGAATAACTAATATTGATTCAACTTTTTAGTTGCATTTTTGTATAGTTTAAATTTTTTAAACTGGCCCTTTGATGCTTGATTGGTAGTTGTATTTGTCATTATAATTTGATATTGGATAATGCTCAGTGTTGGATAGGCCTCTAGTCATTAGGCCCCATCCTAGCTGCTTAGCGGGCGTCTTTTGCGACATTGAACATAAGTTACATTTAATAAACAATAGCAATCTGTATCTGGGATTCACAAATCAACTTATGGAAAAGGCTACTATTTGAGCATTTTGGACTTTATATTTGTGTCGTCATACAAACAAAACATAGTAGGGAAAAATGCAATTGCAGGGACTAATCGGGTTGTTTTCTTCCCTTGGGGGTTGCTTGTGGATGTTATTCATGCTTGGCGTTCTCATTCTTGTGTCTTCTGCTTAGTTATATTCAAATTGTTTTTTCACTCTCTAGCAGCTGGTCAACTACTTCAGAATTTTGTATATATATTACTAATTTCTGTTATTACTTAGCTGACTCGGTTCAACCATCGTGTATTTGTAACGCGCAAGTGGGTCTTCTCTTTTGTGCAATGGGATATCCTCCAAATACAATAGTATACTTGGCTGGTTAAAGTGTTAAGCTGACATTTCCGATTTTTTGCAAAAAGGGTTCAGGCGAGAGTAAGGGATCAGAGGATGAGGCTCTCCTACGACGGCGCCGGCTGCAGCAGCACCAAGTCGTCGCTCAGCTGCGACGCTACTTCTCTTTGGGACTCCCGATATCTTCAAGAGATGGCAGAGAGAAGATCCATGGTCAAAATCTACTTAAGTAAATATTTTTAATAATTTGGTTAGCAAAAGAGAAATTTATTCCTATTTTTGGGTACATTCTGTATTTGGATATTCAATGTGATGAAGATGTTGATATGTACTCTATTTTGAGAAATGTAATAAAGATGGTGATATATAATGTTAAGTTTTTGGAATGTAATGTATACTGTGCAGTATAGAGGATTATAAATATGCTAATTTGAATAGTATAAAGTGTTATAAATGTGCTACATTGAGCCTATACATATTATCTATTCATGACGTTTTAAAATTGTTCTGAATTGTGCACTATATATTAACTATTCATAACGCTTTTATAGAAACTATTCATGACGATTTCTTTATGACGCTTTTAAAAAACATTTATAACACCCGTTTTCATAGCGGTTGCTGTGAAAAAAAGCGTCATGGTTCGTCATTAATGACGCTTTTTAGCCGTCATTAAAAGGGTTTTTTGTTGTAGTGTCTAGCCATTGAATAGATTAGATGTGATGAGAGCCCTTGGATTGAATCCCAAAACCCTAACCCTAGCATTTATGGCCAGCTACCAAGGGATCCACCCCTATAAAATCCTTCCCAAAAAACATTGCCTCTTTTGTTCATTCTCTCCATTGGCAAGAACAAGGTTTGTTCCTATAGAAACCCTCTCCTATTTTAATCAAAATAATTCCTTTTTCATTCAAACTTCTTCCATAGTGATCTAAATTACTTTCCCCTACTGTTCATGGAGGCCATTATCAAATTTGGGACAATTTGGAGCTTTGGGGCTAGCAAGAAGGATCCCCCATTTTGAAGCTTCTTTGGAGAAGAACACCAATAGGTAACTTCTCATTCTCTCCATGAAATTTCAGTTTCTAGGCATGGATAGGAAGCCCTAGGTGTCCTCTAACTGTAGGAATAGGTTTAGCTAGGTTTCGTGTCCGTATCGGACACGTATCAGTGTGCATTCGTAGGTGTTCGACGAAATGCCACAGTGGGCATTTCGATCTTATTTTCCAATTTGGTTTGAATAGAAAATTGGGTTTTTGTGTCGCTTACACGTTTCTAGTGTTCTGAACACATTTTGTGTCGTGTCAGGGTCGTACTGGACTCGCGGACACGCTCCCGCGCGCACGCGGTTTGCTGCCCTGCTACCCGCGTGTCCGTACGGCTATTATAGGACTCGTGGACACTTGATTTTGGACACGAAGCTAGGGGCAGTGTCTGACATGACACTCCCAAAGTTTTGTGTCCATTGGTATTGTGTCGGGTGAGTTAGGACACACGCACAGGTTCATAGCTGTGCAGTGTCCTGTACAGTCTTGTGTTCGTGTATATTTTGGACACGTTTGTGTCATGTGGTGAACACGATATTATGTATACATCACGTGCACGTATTGTATGTTATTTACCAACTCATAGTTTATCATATTAATGTGTTTTAATATTTGATTTCGAATTTCCTAATGAAGGACTGATACGCAGTATACAGTTCTTAACATCCTGAGTTCATTTCCATTTTCTAACTGTTTAATTAATGATTTTTGCCATATTGATTGATCCTACATGTGTAATAGTTCCTGTTAGATTTGTTTTACATATTAGATTAGGCTTTAATTTCTGAAATGGGATTTCGAACATGGGGTTGGACTGTTTATGTATTTACTGATACTTGTTCTTCATTCTGAATTTAATTCCATTTAAACTGAATTGATTCCCTGTTTTACACTGTTTGATAATTAAATTACTGTGTTTAATTCATAGCCATATGTGTTAACTACTGCTGGATAGGAATTTACTGTTAGATTAGGCTTTGTGTTCAAGAAGGAGGATTTCAAAAATGGACTGAAACAGTCCTGGGACTTGAGTTATAAACTGTCATTTCCTTCTTGAAACTGAGTTGATTTCCTTTTAAAAACAAACTTGAATGTTGTTGGCAAATGGTTTCAATAGGATGTTAAATTCGAATTTGGGTTTTGTTAACTGTCATTTTCCTTCCTGAGAATATCACTGACTTGATTTCCATTCTTGTCAACTGATCCCAATGATAAATTTCCGATTTCCTGTTAACTTCAATCCCTATTAACCCATTGTTTCGTTCCCATTTAATTTGTAATTAGATATTGGTAACATGTTATTTAATGTGGTGTGGTTACTGTCATATGTGGATAACATGTTAGAGATTAGGTTGGCATGGGTTTTGGTTCATATTCGTTTTCGAGTTTGTATTGGTTGCATTGAACCTGAGAATGGTTTACACACACAAGCCTGGGTTCATTCTGAACTTGGGAATGGTTGGATTGATTGTTTGAAAATCTGAGTCACTTACACACAGTTTGGAGTTGCTACTGATCTCCTTATGAAACTGTCTTTGGGTTGGAACTCATCAAACCTGAGAGACTGAATTCATTTCCATTCCCTCCCCATAGCTGAGAACTGATTTCCCTTCCTATTATATATCACTGATTTTAGGATATTATACACTGCCATGTCACTGTTTTTCCTTTAACACTTCACTGATATTCCTTGATACATGAGCACAATGTATATCACTGATTCCAGGTTTACACCATGTAATACCCTCACTGTTTTTCCAGATTTTACTAGAGTAGTTCACTGTTTTCTTATTCTAGGACATCTCTCATAACACACATTGACACCCACATTTGCCTTTCCTTCCTTGACACATGAACACAATATATTATACTAATTTTTCTAATGCTCACTGTTTTTCCATTCCCTGTTTACACTACATATCCCCTAATACTATGTCACTGTTTTCAGGTTAACCCTCACACTCTCATGCCATATACACACACACAAGTATCTAATTCATATTGCCATGCCACTATTTCCTATTGGCACACACAAGTATCAATGTACATACTGATTTTCCCTTGACACCCTCAACACACACACACATGTTATATTACACCCTCAAGTGACACTCTTATGTCACTTCACACACACACACACATGTACACAATCACATTTCCTTTCCTTGTTTTCTATGTATATATATATGTGTATATGAGATTCACATATTCATGTATCCTATGTTAATGAGTGTACTATATTATATTAGATACATTTATGGATATGTGTATATGTGATGTGGTTTGGTTATAGGCATGTTATTGCCTAATAGCCTAGACTAGGGCTCTTAGCCTATGGGTATGGCTTGAATGCCAGTATAGAGTCTAGTTAGACTTGTTTAGCCTTGATTAGCCCTAGAATGGACTAGTTAGACTAGTATAGACTTATTTGACTTAGGTTTGACCTAGTTGACCTAGTTTGACTTCTAGGGTTGACCAGAGTTGACCAAGAGTTGACTTTGGTCTAGATGGACCTAGATTCATGTAGAATGCATTGAATTGCATCTTATTATCATTTTAGACTCATAGTGACTTGTATTGTTCTATAGGAGACAGACACCACTCCTCGGACAGTAGATATTCTTCAGATACTCAGGATAAAGGCTAGTACATTCTTTGATCTTTCATACTTGTCACGACTTATATTCTTGCTCTAGATTACTTTACTTGATGCTGTCACGTTATCATCACGGATTGGTACTATATGGATCTTTTCATGGGATGTTATCCCCCTTAGCGGGCGCATCGGATACTTTATGTCGTGTGTTTCATGTACATCATGTATTCCTTGCTCTTGCGTTATTCATGTACACTCATGTTCTCTCATGTTTTTTTATGTACGCTCATGTAATTTCATGTGCTCTCATGTACGTTCATGTTTTCTCATGTATTTTCGTGTATAACCAAAACATCATGTCTGCAACGTAACTTGACTGGATCCTTGTGTATTGATTGTGGGTAGGGGTGAGTATAAATGGTCATGTGATTTACCCATCATGTCCACTCTGTTACTTTTTATGTACATCATGTTCAACCTAAGCCAATTATATGCCATCTCGTACTCTAAATCACTAGTCACTTACAGTTCTTACTTATCATGTATATATTTCTAGTTATCAAATATCTCTCATGTTTTCATGTACATCTTCTTATAGCGATTCATGTATCTTACTCTATTGCTTGTTTTATATTTCCTGCCATGATATGAACTGTATGAGATGTACTGTGCTCGCTCCCGTCCTGACTAGACCTGTTAAATTTTTTACAGAGGATGATGAGGAACCCTGCACCCCTTACTTGGAGCTTTCCTAGATGACACTTGCGACCTGGACACCTGTGGAGGTTCAGGAAGCTGCTGAGGACGATACCTTGCATAGTGTAGATAGCTTAGACTGTTCTTCTTTTCATGTTTAGCTGTTGTCCTTATTTTCAGAGTTGTATATTTGAGGATGTTGAGACTGGTAGTTGTTAACTTATGTTATTTCATTCTGCTGTATCTCAGTTGAGGATTTCTCTATCTTCTCCATCGTGCTATATTCTACCTTTAGATGTGATTGAGACTTTATTCTGCTATGTCACCTCCATTCGGAGTGTATATACTGTACAGGTACCTTTATATTGTTAGATGATTGACCTAGGACAGCGTTCTACCGTCGATACTGCGGCGTAGGTTGGACGTGCCCACTTCTCGTGCCCTTACTCTAGGGTGCGGGTCGTGACACCATGGACTCCCGCTTTCCATTTAGATCATTTGTGTTTCCGGCCGTGTCATTAATAATCGGAGCACGAGACCAGCTGTTACCTTCCAATAAATTTTACATACAAGACACAGACGACTCTACTTTATGTAGACATATCATGTCCCACTCAAACAACTCTTCTTGTACTCTATTTTAGGATACAACTTTCGGGTCAAAAAGACTAACTATAACCCTTACCATAATACCGATATACTTTCCAACTATAATTAGAGACTCAACATTGACTCAATTCCTTCGACCCAATATATGATCGTGATTTACTCGAAGCCCACTACGCACATGCCACTAGTGAGCCACCCAATTGAGGCCTCATGTGCTACTTAACCACCAAAAGTCACTGAAGACGCATTTTTGGGCCTTAGGGACCTAGCTAACCAACCTGAATGGCAACTAGCTTAACCACTTGAGTGAAAATCTATTCTAGGTTACCCTAACCTAGTAGAAATAGTCTTATCTTGGGATCTTGTTCAGTCAATATAGATTGAAATCCAAGGTTCATCCAACCAACGATTGATGTCCAATCAGGGAACTCATTAAGACCCAGTAAAACCCATTCATACATACCACCATTTTGGACTATAAAGCCGACCTATTTGAAATAGGTTCCTATACCTATTATGTAGTCTCCCCCTCTTAGAATGTGAAGTCATTCGTAACCATTATTTCATCTACCTGGAAGTCGCGATACGATCTTGTATTACATTTTATACCTTGCCCGTGTATTTAAATAACCACGGAAAAGATCACAATCTTGATTTCTCAAATTCCGTTCTATTATGGAACCTTGTTTAGATTAATTTTGAGAACAGAACTTCTGTACTGCACGGATTGCAAGCCCCTCTAAGAAATAAAGGGTTCTTCAATTTAACAAGTGACTGGACTAGAGTGGCCCAATCTAGCAAATGAGTCAATGGTTCATAAACTTTCTTTCTATCTACATCATTGAATACTCTCTACCGCTCTTGAAACTTTATATTGCTCTCGATTATTCTTCCTTATCTTCCTGTCCTTCCTATTTCAGAGCGACGAATGGTCATGCTTTAGAATTTATCAATACATCTTAGCTACTTGTGTAAATTTGTTGCTTGTTAAATTTTGGGTTGCTTGATAGATAGGAGAGGATTATGGATGCCATATACAGTAGATGTCTATTGGTAGCAATTTTAGCAATTAGTTGGAAGATTATAAAGTTTTAGCGATATGAGATTTGAGAGAGTAGTGTGATCAAAGGTGGGTAGAAATCTTCAAGAATTCGTAGTACGAAATGACCATGAGAATAGATGATAGCTAATAGAACCCGTCTTCTAACATAACTGATGGACTCTTCCCTTAAATTTCGAGGACAAAATTATTTTTAAGGTGGATAGATTTGTAACTCTTCCTGAAATTTTGATAATATTTTATTCATTTATTTATTTGATTTAAATGGTGATTTTTAGAATTTTATAAATAATTACTTAGTTAATATTACGGTAGATGACTTTAGCCATGGTGGAGTTTTGAAGTACAAGACGGCTAGGAATCATGGCACGGATAGTACAATGGCGTGCTTTGACTAGTGTATTAGCTCTGGTAGGGAAGGCCGAGCCATAGTGATGTCCTAACTAGAAAAACCAGACCAAGTTACGACTTAACCCTTACCGAAGGTTTATTTATTTATTAATTATATTATTGAGTTTTAGGAACCCGGTTGTACCGAACTAGTCCAGATTGGACCTAAAATAAGCCCAAGCCTATGTAGTCATGCGGTACGTCCAATGACATTCATGTTGATGTAATTTGGTATGAGTGTGTTGTATTCCGTTTTAATGATCTAATGAATATTTTCTAAGTATTCGTTAATTAAATATTACAAATATCATTATTAGTGATATTCAATGACATTTGTATAAAGACATTACCCGCATATATGTATATAGATATATGGAGAGATCGGGAAGGGGTTCTCATCTAAACCCTATGCCGTGCCACCCTCCTTCCATGGGCGCACCTCCAGTCATCGCGCGCTGCCGCAGCAGCGACGAAGAGCCGCCGGAAGGCTGTGCGCACGGGTCCAAACAGAGCAGTAGCAGCACAGCAGCCTGGCCAACTTCGAGGCAACGGTTCGTCGCCTCCAGTGGGTCGTTTCGTGAACCATTCGATCTGGTATGTTCACAACATGACCCCCTCCTAATCCTTCAATTACTTCAATTTAAGTTGCACCGTACATACCGTAAATCGAGCCCAACGTTGCCCGAAAAACTTGTTCAAAACAGAATAGTTTCGCGAATTAAATCCCTGTTTTAGATGCCAGATATAGATCAGAACATTACGCAACATCGAAACTAATTTACAGCAGTCCTAGACAACCTTTAGGGCCTCGAATCCTTTTTTGTAGAATCGAATTTCGTCGACTGTACGTCGAGAAATCGGATTCCCAATTGGGCAAAAAACATGTTTTCAAAATATTAAAAATTTATAAAAAACTTTCGATACGACATGCATCCTACCAATCTGGGCGACGTAGTCACGAACCGAAAGTATGGAAAGGTGCGTATCGGCTTCGTGGACGTGTGGGCTTTGACGGAATTCAAATTGGTCGCGTGTGCGCGACGAATTTGATGCGTATCCGTCGAAATTTACCGTATCGACCTCTTTGCAAATTTTCCAATTACTTTGTACACGTTCGTCAGATCGAGACAAAACTTACGCCAATAGGACCGTATCATTTTTCTGGTCCTGTATGTCAAGTTTGGTCCGATTCTGAGACAGTTGACCGGATCATCGTTTTACGGGTCCCACGATCCGACTCAACGGGCAATTTTGTGCACGATCCGCCGGAATCCAAATTTAGACATACAGTTGGATTCGTATCATCAAAACGAATCCATAGACATAGAACTTGATGACTTTAGAGGCTATTAACTCTGGCATGCTTTTCGGTGCAAAGCGGGTCCAACAGCGGACACCATTTTGACCCGAAATTATCGTTTTACCCCTGTGTCTAGAATTGGACTTAAGGATAGACAATTCTAGCTAATTTGACTATTCTGAGAACGTTGGTAATGTCTATTTCAGTATCTGGAGATTGTTGTACGAGTTTGACTGTTGTGGCACACTGAGTGGTTTGGATTATCGATTTCACTAGCAAATGACCACAGGCGAGTACAGTTTATTGTTTGTTTTCGATATTGAGTTTTACTATACCTCATTGTTAGTCAATAGATATGTGATTTCTGTCTATTATGTTTGTTATAATTTGTCGTGTCGGGAAGGTAAAGTACCAAGGATGTGTGATCTGACCTTATACAGTGTATACCGTGTAGATCGTGATTTATTATTACATTATACCGTATAGACAGTGTTTCATTATTGCTTTATACAGTATAGACAGTGTTTCATTATTGCTTTGTATAGTATAGATAGTGTATATTATACATTGTAGATATCGTAGACCGTGTCGTGTAATTGTCCCGAGACCGATCACATATCAAAGGTACTTCAGTCAGTCGGTGAGTATTATCTTGGTATTTATTTACTGTTTTCCTTTGTTTAGTTTTATTTTGTCTTTCTGTGTTTATTTTTCAAATCATATATTTAAAGACTAACCTCTGTTGTATAGTCATTTTTATTTATTGAAACTACTTTCAGTGAATTGTACTCGTTCCATTCCTAACTGAAAACCAACATTTTTCAGATTAGCTGTGGCTTCACTTAGCATTGGGAGTTACGGGTGTACTTGCAGGCGAAAGCCTAGAGATTAGCTAGATAGATGAGTTGTAATTATTTCAATATTTGTAAGAGTTTATATTTTTCTGCAAATATAAAACTTGTGAATATTGTAATTAAATTAATTTTTATGAATGAGCATTATTTGTGATTTTGAGCATTGTGGCTATATAGCGTTCTACCGCCGACACTGCGGCGTAGGCTGGCTTGGACACGTCTCGTATCCGAAAAAGTGGGTGCGGGTCGTGACACCAAGTGCTGAGGGACTGTCTTCGGCTTTTGGAGTATCAGAATACCAAGAGGATTTGTCTCATGTTCCATATCCTCAATATGATCTTCCCGAATCCAGAAGAACAATGCTAGTATCTTAAGAGGATAGGACTTTATTGTGTTTGATAAATGGAGAACCCCTCATGAGTTTAGACCAAGTCCCTCACAAGAAACCAGCTTTCTTATTTGGAGATGCCATCAAAAAAATAGCTCAGCCCAAATCAAAGCGAGAGGACAAGATTTATCGGAGCAGAGATAGACTGATGTATCTCACAGAGATGTCGAGACACTTATCTCTATCTCGATATGCTCATTCCAGTTCTCCTCTGTTTGCAAAAACAAAAAGTTTTATTACAAACTTAGAAAAAAGTACAAAAGTACAATTAAATTCTTGGGAAGTACAACTGTAGGAATCTGATCAGAAGACGATCATTTTATCCCTTGGACTATGTGAACTTGAAGACTAGAGCCTTTGGAGAATACAGCAGCAATTTTGCAACAGTACTTGATCTCTGTGATACTTTGAAAATGATTGGAAACTCTATTTATAGAGTTCTGAAAATAACTGTTTTAGCAGTTATTCTGATGTGCGCGAGGCTGAACTGCGCCACTTTGGGTTGCGCCAACCTTATGTTGTGCCAACTTCCATCCAGTTACACAATCGTGTACTAACTGTATTTAGACGCGTGGCATCATGTGATTGAGATGCACATGGCCGTCTACAGAATAGTGGACACGTTTTGAGAGATTAGTGTCATGTGCGCCATGTCATCCTGCTTTAGAATGTAAGTTGTCTCAACTTTATCAGCTTGCACGAGCTTCAGTCAACAAATCAAACTGCGCCTGCGCCTAGACACGTGGCAGCTTTTGAATATATGAGAATAATTTATCCAGATTGCGCCTAGGCGCAACTAAGGAATTTATTTAGATTGCGCCTAGGCACAACTCACAGGATGTGAAGGACAACTGTCAATTAAATCTCCTCGAACGGCACGTTTTAAGAAATTTAAAGAGATTTTCTTCGTTTACTGTGCTGTCAACTGTCAGTGCTATCAGGCAATGATGGCAATTAAATGTCAGATGCCACGTAGGCTTGGGCGCAATGTAGATTGGGCGTAGTCTGATGTCAGGCGCAATCTAATCAGTGGCGCAGTTTGATTCCTGAGCTTCAAAACAGTGGCGCAACTTGATTACTGAGTACTAAAAATATGGCGCAACTTAATTTTTAGGCTCTACAAGACTCCTTTCAAAGTTTTCAAAACTTAAGAATACTTAAAAGTTTTGAAATACTTTGAATTATGCTAGTTTTGTTTAGATTGTGCCAGTCAATGCTCAACCGTCATAATAAATTTCTTTTCGAAAACATTCGATCTCCTCTTCGTCTTCCCGAGTTTCATTGATGATATTCGGTTTCCCATGAGGAATATGAAGAGTTGGTTGGTTATATATATAGGGAGAGATTCTTGTACTCATTCTTCACTTCTGTACTTCCATGGCACCTAAGAAGAAGGAGATGGAGACCAGTGCTAACATTGAAGTTAAATCCCCTGAAGCAAAACCTGATGTCACGTCTACGACTTATCTGTTGGAGGCTGACCCGTCACTAAGGGTAGTAAACTTTTTAGACTGTTTTGGTTTAACTCCAACAGTCTTCAATCACTCGAGTGGTGGGCCATCACTTTCCTCTGAAGAGCGCGACGATTCGGAGGGATTCCTTCGTCTGATGTGTCGTTCGGGGATCCACAACATACAAGAGTTGGACGCTGCCCTTCGTCAGACCAATGATGAAGAAGAAAAAAAGAAGCAATGTTAACCGCGCCAGCTTTTTATTTCTTTTCATGTGTCATGTCCTATTTGTCTATAGGGGTGCTTTTTATTTCTTTTCATGTGTCATGTCCTATTTGTCTATAGGGGTCTACCCCTTATTATGAAATAAAATTTATAATTTCTGGCACCTTTACTTTATTGTGTGGCTATTAATTGTAGAACCATTTTGTGATTCAAGTGGCGCACGTAAATGTGCTCCTTTGACTAATTCAATGCTTGCTGTTCTTTGAGAGACACATGGCAGTCATCATGTGGTTACGAATGCCTCTTGTTTAGTTCTTTCCCGAAATAAACTCCTAGAACAACCTATTGTTCACATCTTCAACGCTTTTTAAAGGATAGCTGAGACGAAAGGAAAGAGACATGCTTTCTTATTTTATTATTTTTCCTTTCTTTTTTTAAAGATGACTTCTCACAAGGTCCCACTTCCAGCAAACATTCGACATCCACAAGTTCACTTGCGCCACTTCAACCTGATGTTATTCTTCTGCATACTGCATCTTCGGATATTGGTTTGCCGTGCTCTATATCATTGATGCTCTTCAGCACAAACACTGTTGATTTTGATGGTAAGTCCCAACAAAGAACCAGTGGTTTCCACATATGAGCGTCATTCATGAGTTGTGTTTACTTTTTACCGCTTTTTTATTAAGACGTTTTGAGACAGGCGCTGACTTGTAGAAATGAAGCGCATGTTGTAAATACGCGCCTGAAATTTTGAGAAGAGGCACGCACTGCAATCCAGTACCTGACTTCAGTCAGAGGCACATGTTGTAGACGTGCACCTGAAATTCTGAGAATAGGTGCGTACTACAATCCAGTACCTGACTTCAGTCAGAGGCGCATGTTGTAAACGTGCGCCTAAAATTCTGAGAATAGGCACGTACTGCAATCCAGTACCTAACTTCAGTCAGAGGCACATAGTGTTGATATGCGCCTGTTGATCAAAGGTGCACAGTTTTGATAGATTTTACTAACTTTTCTTTCTTTGTTAATATTTGCAGAAGTTTGGTTGGCAAGCTTCTTCAAAACTGACATCGGCGACCTGGATGCTATAAAGAGCATTCTTCTGACACTCACATCAGATAGCTCATATGATTCTGACGCTCAAATCAGACAGCTCAGGACTCTCCATGTTCCAGAAGGGTCTTCCTCAGATGGTAGGAAGAGCCTTTATACATGAGAGTTGGATGGTGGAGAGACAGAATTAGGAATCGTATCACGAGGGTGATCTTATTTCTAGTTCTCGTGACGGGTCGTCTCTTCTCTACCAGTTGTAATGACCGCAGCTTATCTTTGAACTGCTGTACTATGTGGTTCTCCTCTCGTCTTTCTGAGAGAGAAGACCAGAGTTGATTCCATTGTCTTGCTAGCTGCTTCAGGTCGAGATGACAAGGAACTGACATCAATAAGAAGATCCGAAGATGTAATAGACCTTCATTTATTATATTTAGAATGAAAATCCGAGATGTAGTAGATTTCCAGCAAGATGTATCTATGTTTTTAAAGAAGGAATAAAGAATAATTTTCTCTTCTTTATAATTTGATTTTGATGTGATGATATGTAAAATAGAATCCAAAAAAAATATGGATATGACAAGTTGCTGATATAGATAATCGAAATTCAGAGGTGTGGGAGATGTGAATTCATATTATTTAAAATAAGAGACAATAAATGCCAAATGAATGATAAGTCAAAGAAAGTGAATGAATGAACAGTCACTTCGGTTTTTGAGGAAAAGATGTTGAATGAACGAACAATTATCTCGATTCTCGAGGAAGAGAATGAATGAATGAACAGTTATAAATGAATGAACAGTTGGACTTCTTTCAAAAAGTCGCATCAGTTCTCGAAACCGACTATCTAGTCGTTCTGTCTATAAATAGAGCAAAACTTTCATAGATATCGTCAATTTCTTTTCTTTATGTACAAAATGTCTTCCAAAGATTTGTTCACTCCGAAGATCGAAGGAAAGACCAAGACGCCTCCTACTGAGCCTCCGGTGCCTCCTCAGAAAGAAAGGGGTGAAGGCTCAACTGCTCCTGCATCAGGACAGGATTTGATTGCCAAGCTAGTGGAGCCTGGGAAGACTGCCGAAGAAGAGGCAGTGAGGATGGCTGCTTGTGAGTTGCTGGTGCGTTCAGACAACGAGATATTTGAACTGTTGGCAAACTACATATTTAATCAGGAAGGATCGGGGCCTCGTCCCCGTCCTTAATATTATGTAATTCTATTCTTCTTTTGAATAAAATAAACTTTATTTACATTATTTCTCTGAAATGAAGTACATTTTGCTTTTATACAAAATATTTCTTGAGAAATTTGCCATTGATAGGCATCATAGCGACTCTGCCATCCATATTTGTTAATTGATAGGCTCCATTTGAAAAAACTTTATTTACAACATACGGACCCTCCCATTTTGCCTCGAACTTGCCTTTGCTCATATGAGTCATAGTCATAGGATGTCTGACTGTAAGAACTAGCTCGCCTTCCTGAAATGTTCGCACTCTGACTTTGCGATTGAAAGCTTTTGAAATTTGGGCTTGATAAAGTTCGATATGCTGTTGGGCCAATAGCATTTTCTCGTCGAGTGCCTCCAATTCTTGAAGCTGAAGACGATCATTATTTTCCGTAGTAAGTTCGTTAGAAATGGCAATTCTCAAGGATAGAATTTGAATTTTCAGTAGTAAGACAGCTTCACATCCATATACTAGAAAAAAAGGTGTGCAACCTGTGGGATTACGGACTGTAGTGCGATAAGCCCATAGACATTTCCCAAGTTTCTCACTCCAATTACGTTTATTAGTAGAAACAAACTTTTTAAGGAGTTTGATAATAGTCTTGTTGAATGCTTCAGCTAACCCGTTCGCTGCAGGATTATAGGCCGTAGAAGCAACATTATTGATTCTGTTGTCATCACAGAACCTGGTAAACTTCTGACTGATGAATTGTGGTCCATTATCATGGATGATCCAACGAGGTATACCAAATCTATATATCACATGATATTTGATGAAGTTGATGACACTACTAGTCTTTACTTCAGCTAAAGGTATAGCTTTAGTCCACTTCGAAAAATAATCGGTTATAGCCAGGATGAACCGATGTCCTTTAGATGAAGGAGGATTGATAGGACCAATTATATCCATGCCCCAAGCTTCGAAGGGCCATGAAGCAGTAGTCGGGTGAAGAAATTCCGACGGTTGGTGAATGAAATCTGCATGAATCTGACATGCACGACATTTTCTTGCATAGTCAATGGCATCTGATACCATAGAGGGCCAGTAATAGCCCATATGTCGAATACGATCCTGCAGTTTAGGACCAGGTTGATGTGCTCCACAAATGCCATCATGAGCTTCGCATAATATCTGTTTTGCTTCATCACCAGCAAGATATCTCAAAAGTAATCCATCAAAAGTTCTTCGATATAGAGTTTTAGTGGTATAATTATAATAGAATCGAAGCGATCGGCGACGAATACTTGTAGCTTCCTTAGGATCTTCTGGCAATATGTCATGTACTACAAAATCAATGAAAGGTGCTCTCTAGTCCTCGCTAATGACATTGACTTCAATTAAATTACTAAATTAAATGTTATGGTTATTCTCAACACAAAATAGTTCTCTATTAGATACAACAACCATTTGTTGTCTTTTGACTGGAACTGCCAATACCGCAGCTAGGTTAGCTAAGACATCAGCTTCTGTATTGCATGTACGACATACATGTTCGATGAAGAACCCTTTGAACGAAAAAGCTATTCTGATTGCTGCTTTATGGTATGGTACCAGATCTTGATGTCGAACTTCATATATGCCTCTAACCTGATTAACAATCAGCTTAGAATCACCATATACTTCGAGATATTCAATATCCAGCTGTTTGGCTAATTGGAGTCCAATAAGCAAAGCATTGTATTCTGCTACATTGTTGGAGCACGACTCATCTAAAGAATAAGCTCTCTGAATAGCTAATCCATCCGGTGAAACAAGAACATCCTACTCCAGCAACCAGGATGCCTCCAGGTCCAATTTTAGATGCTCCGTCAAAGAATAAATGCCAAGTAGGAAACTCTTCTGAGATCATATTTGATTCTAATATTTCGTCTGGAATATCGTCATAGAGTTTAGATGTTTCAGGGACATGATGAGCTTCTAAGAAGTCAGCAAGTGCTTGGCCTTTCACAGACTTTTGAGGAACATTCACCATATCATATTGTGCTAATAATATGGCCCAAGTAGCAAGCCTAGAATGAGTGTGCTTGGTTTCTTCATTAAGACCCAAAGAGGATTGACTCGGGATATAACATGAATAGTTTGGCCTATGATGTAATGTCTTATCTTTTGAACGACAAACATTAAGGCTAAACATTCCTTCTCCACCGGACTATAACGATGTTCAGCTCCAATCATCGTTCGACTAAGGTAGTAGATGGCTTATTCATGACCTTCCTCGTTCTTCTGAGCCAGCAATGCTCCCAATAAATGGTCCATTGCCCGAACATACATTAAGAAAGGTATTCCTGAGATCGGTGGTACAAGAACTGGTGGACTCATTAAATACCGCTTTATGTCATCAAATGTTTGTTGACATTCTTTCGTCCAAACGAAAGATACACCTTTCTTCATTAACTGAGTAAATGGTCTGCTGTCACGCCTCTCTCCCGTAGGAGCGATCGTCCTCGCTAAGGCGTGATGCCGCACGAGCCTATATTGCGCTCGTGTAAGGCGGGTTCCATAACGGCCGATTTCAGCGGCTACGACGAGGTCGTCGCACAGAAGTCCCAAGCAGATACATTGAATAATAGCAATAGAATTTGAAGCAAAACACAAGTCATTGCAAAACACTTGTTTTATTGATATTGAAACAAAGGTTACAATAGGGCGCAAGGCCAAGATTATTAGTCTCTCAAGCTCACTCATCTCACATTACAAGTCACTCAGCTCTCTCTTATCTCTCGATACATGTCTTGAGCCAGCGGATGCTTTGGAAGGCGACGTCCATACATTATGTCCCGTATAAGTCTTGACTCCATGCGGCCGCACGCTTCATATCGCCAAGGAACTCCGTGCCTCGACGCATCCAAGCGAGCTCCGTGCCACGAGCTTCTACCTGTGCCTGTACATGAAAACTACGTGGGTGTCAGTACTCAACTGTACTGGTGGAATGAGCTCCTCGCCCACCCATACAAAACCAACACGTTTGATTTACTTTGTGCAAAAAAGTCCCCTTTATGATTGTCTTTCTACTCTTGCCTTAGGATTAGTTTTAGGACCGACGCCTTGGCCTATTTTGTGTCTCTAGACCATCCCATACTTGCAACAACAACGTTAACCTATCAACTCATGTTTACATTACGGCTTAAAATCAGAGACGCAACTATGCGATGAGACTCCATTTCTATGTGATCGTGCTACGAATCCATCGTGCCGTACCTCGCAACTCAATGTGACTTAACCATATCGCCGCCTTGCGGCCCTTGCTACTTCGATCACCAACTGACCCGAATTGAGACTTGTGGGCTAAGTATCACTCGACCGACTTTGCCTTGCGGCGTTTTCTGACTTAAACTCAAGACAACTCAAATCCAACTTATGCAACTTATATGCCGACAACTCAAGACCCGATGCCACATCTCGTGCCGAAGCACGTCGCTTATGTTCCAGCCAAATCTTAGGCCCAAATATTATGTTATAACTGTACACACACATTCAACTCAACTCAATCTAAGGCACACATGCGGTTTGCCGCTATGTCGACTCATCTATATGAATTGGTCACAGACTCCCAGAGCCATCTTGGACTCCTCTAGCTTTTGTTACACGGGTGCTCTTTCAGCGCGAGTAGCTAGCCCCGCTGTAAGTCCCCATCTAACCCGTGTCCAGCACAGCTAATTACTCGTTCCCAATCGCGACAGCAACGGTCCCGTAGCTGCCGGGTTGCCGTGCAGGGAAATGACCCACCTTGTCGACAAGTTGTCCATGACCATGCAAGACTCGACACAAACTGACGTCTCACACAGTCATGCTACCTCTAGTGTTACCATCTCTTTTAGGGCCAAGTTTAATACTTCTCAAATCTGAGACCGCCTCGACGACCTATAATCGTGAGCATTCTTCTTTCTTCTGAAACCGCCTCGATGACCTATAGTCGCGAGCATTCTTCTTTCTTGCCCTATCATTTCATTTAACTCAGAAACGACTATTTGAATACCCTCTTTCCAAACTCAATGAATCAACCGTAACCCGTGCATTAAAACTCTAAGTCTGTGACATCGTGTCTTTAAACCAACTGAACTCTATGCGACACCACCGCCCAAGTCATACTCTATATGACAGGCCTTGAGACCGTAAGACTATGTGGTTATACCCAGCCGTAGAACTCGTAGGATCGTGCTTGCCACTACTCGGATAGCCTAATATAACTTGCCTAACTTAACTTTGCAACGACTTAACGGACAAAGACTGCGTCAAGCCTTGCGTCGTGGGAACGTGCCGTGGACACGTTCGACTTTGAACAACCAAGTGATTTGGGGTGCCTAGACTTATGCCACAAGTCGTGCAATACAACTTAACCCGTCGGGCGAGCAGAGGCTATGCCACGCCTTGGGCGATGAGACCGTACATGCTTTATGGAGCATTTATGCGGGCGATGCCTATGAATTTGGCTAACTCTTAGCTTGTGGCGAAGACCAACTTTTTCTTCTCCCAAGCCACGGGACGAAGGACCGAGTGTCATTTTCAAAGCACGCCGTGCACCAACTCTAAGCCGACCGTTGGACCTTTCCATATTCTAACTCAATTCGACCCGTCGAAATTATTCCCTTATATATGTGGATTCGTCTCTTTTATTTTCAAGAATACTTGTGCAAGTTGAAAACATACGATTTATTATGTGAAGGCTAAGATGAGGTAAGTTTACCGAAACTACCCCACCTGAGTGAGCGGTCGCCTCGACCGAGCGATGTCATCGAGCAGCCGTTTACAAGGCTAAGTCTGAACGCCGTTGGTGTTCTGATTCCTCCGATTGACTGAGCGGGACGGGGTACTACATCATATACCACTAAGAAAAATTTTTGTCCTCGAAACTAACTGAGTACACTTATCGACTTATCGCTTTACTCAATATTTAAGGACTCTCGCACATACTACTCCTATACGTTTCCTCAATCCGAGCCACGCTCGCACTACCGTCACATTTCTTTGGAACTCTATTTCTAAATCCTTGACACTTTTTTCATTCCTCAAGTCTCACTTGATTCAACGTATCACTTAGTTAGATCGTGCACATATTTTAGGCGTCTCTAAAATACATGCGTTTCAACCAAGCCTCGTGATAGCGAATCCCGCCATCACCACTTGAGTCGGATCGTGCACATATTCAAGCGTCCTTGATATACATGTATTTCAACCGAGGCTTGTAAGCGGTGTCTCCGCAATTCCTATCTTTTCATGCCGGGACGTCTGCCTAACCGCTAGGCTATGTTTTTTGGCTAAAGTTATTCGTCAGTATTCCAATCATAGTTCCCAAACAACAATATCAACACTGACCCCATCCTAAGGTCAAACCAAGTTGATAGTACGGGGTTTTCTATCCAAGCTCGCATCACTCCGATTTCTAAACATCGAGCATCGATTCCCTACACATATCCCAATATTTCGTCGCACGAGGTCTGAGTCATTCAGCAAAGCCATCATACTTCAACTTACGTTCAACCAAATTCTACGACGTATCGATATCGCTTGTTCGACGAACCATCTTGTATAGTCATCCCTTCAAACACGTTTGATATAGTTTGCCTATCACTCATTTCTCAAATCATACACGCTATGACATAATTCGTCGCTAACCAAAATTTCACATTCCACATTCCCTAAGTCATCTATTCCAATTCACGCAATCGATCACAAGGTCGTCTGACTTAACGATATGCCATGCTCCGATCTCACACGAATCCGATTATCCACGGTGGGTATGAAATCACCATGCAACGCTCCCGTGGAATAATCATTCTCATCGGGGCGTAACACTTGTTTTGAGTCTAGACTTATTCGTTCTCGATGCGCGGATTGGACCTACTCAATCCTCAAGTTTATTCAATCATCAATCGCAAATCCTAACATCCTCGAGTTTTCCTTCGCATCAAACCGACAAGTCGTGACTTTCAAAGTTGCCGCGTCCTGATTTTCTAAGTTCGATCCTTCCCGCGACATGAATCACCATGTCAGCGCTCACGCGAAACGATCGCCCCAAATCAGACGCGATGCATGTGCGAGACTGGAGTTGCGCTCGCGCAAGACAAGAATGTCGACGCTATGGTTATCCGCGTAACCATCAAGACATAATCATTTTCATCCAACATTCATCTCAATCAAAATCCTAAGTATAGCATCCAACCGAACAATAACACTTGCACGATCGTCATTCGCCGAGTTAGAGTACCCCCGAGTTATCGCATATCGATCTTTGATACGTCTCAATACCATCGACGATATGCGTAACCCGACGATCTTCCTTTGCAACCAATTTCGAGTCGTGCGAATGATGCTATCATCCGACTGGATAATCGCGTCAACATTCAAATTCAAGTTCGATCATTATTCCTCGAATCATTCCCAACATCAAATTCCTCAAACCCAAATTTGCGTATTGTTCATCCGTCTATCATAAGTCATCGAGCAACATTTTTCTCCAAATCACATCATTTCTTGCTAACTCAAATCATCGAGCAACATCCATTCTAATCCTGTCATGATCCGCACCCGCTTTTTAGATACGAGACATTTTCAAGCCAGCCTATGCCGCAGAGTCGGCGGTAGAACGCTGTCACGGCCAAGATTCTCAAAATCACAAAAATGTAACATTTATTTGCTCATTCACATTTCTAAAATTTATTACAACAGTTACAAGATTTATATTGAAAAGAAAAATACAATATTCTTACATATTTGAAATGACTACAACATAGCTATCTAATCTCTAGGTTTGGCCTGCAAGTATACTCGTATCTCCCAAAGCTAAGAGAAGCCACCGCTAACCTGAAAAATGTTGGTTTCCAATCAGGAATGGAACAAGCACACAAACCGACGACAATGCGAAAACATAATAGAATTTACAAGATATAAAAATAACATATGAGAGATGAAAACTGAAAAGTAACTGATGACATGGCAAGTGGTGAAAAAGACAAGGAAAAACAAATAAAATACAACTATCTATGTGAATTGAAATATCCGTTTCGACATGTGAACGGCTAGGGGATAAATCCGGCACCCTGCACGTGTCGTGTGCAGCTGCTATTCTCCACGAAAGATACGGGAGATAGTTCTAGGTAGTCCACATGTCTACTAAGATATTTCCCCTCCCGACTACTCCGTGTGATGAGCGTGTCAACAAGCAACAAGACATATGTATAAACATGTAATGTACAAACTACTATGAATCGAAAAGCAATCAGAAAGTGTACTTGTCTGGGGTCCTTTGCTGGTAAAACCGACAATTCCATTGAGTTCAGACTTGTCCAATTAGCCTAGGTTGATATGAGGGAGTTCAGTTTGCAAGAAAATAGTAAATGTTCGATTAGTCATGATCGAGAACGATATAATCTAAGAGAGAAATTTAATTTAGGAAAAATATATATACCTATTTTAGAAAAACATTTAAAACTATTTAGAAGCTACATACTAAAAACATATTTAGAAATTTATTCTTTAAGAAAGTAATCCATTATTTATCATTAGTCAAAAATATTTAGAGACAATTCTAGATCAATTAGGAATAAAATTATTTATGAATATTAATATACGTACACATATAGGTTGTTAAAATTATTACGAACATAATAAGTAATAAACCTCTTTAAGAAAATATTTATTTTATAAAGCTAATAAATAATTTGAGAAACCATTTGTCAAATAAAATCCAAAACTAATAAGCTCAACATTTGTGAAATCACAATATGTCTGATATCTATTTAGTCAAATGGGTCAAATCCAGAATTATTTTTAAGGTAAAGCTATATTTTGAGAAATAGCTATAATATATATTATATTTAGGCCAAACTATGATATAGACAGAAGGACATTATAATAATATTTTATAATCCATATTTGAAATACCAAAAAGGAATAATACAATGATTTAAAGATATACCCATTTTAGAAACTAATGCTAAATAACAAAATATTAATAAGAGAATTATAAAAAAATAATAATGTTGATAATATTTTTTCGGGGAAATAAATACATGTATACGTATACATAAATAAATACTGTATATAAGGCAAAACTTTTATATATATATATATATATATATATATATATATATATATATATATATATATATATATATATACTAGTCCGGGGTTTATCAAAGTCCATCCCTGGCTGGAAGACTGTATTTTACTAGTGAAAATAATTTAGTTAAATATTTAAAAACGTAGCTATAATATTTTAAAACTTTATTTTATAAATCCCTTGAAAATTATATACTCATAATTAAAGTCAAGAAACAACTGTATTTAGATTATAAAATAATAAGCATTTTAGAGAAAATATGTATAAATCCAAAACAACATACTAGTTATGAAAACTAATCAATATTGTTGGCCAGAACCCAATTTTGAAAATCAAGTAGGGATCAAGCACAATACTATATATTTATTTTAAAAATATTTATAGATAATAGCCAATAAAAATACTAATATTAATTATACATAACAATACTTATCATACCTATACACTATAATGCATACTGTTGAAAATAGCAATTATTTTATAATACACTAATAATATAATTGATTGACAGCAGCAGTTTCTAAAATAAAAACAACAACATAGTTTTTGTACTACCCCTTCTTGTTCTGTGTAAAAAATATAATACTAATAATAATAATACAAAATATTGATAGTTATAACTTCTTCCTTCTCAATTACTGGATCTCTGTTACTTTGGGAATCGAAAAGAAGCTTTTCCTTTTTTTTAAAGAACATTGGAGAGAGAGAGATCATTACCACTTCAGTTTGGAAAGGGAAAGGACTTGAGAGCTCTGGACGACGACGATCGGCGTCGATCTCGACGAAGGCGGCTCAAGCACGGTGGGACTCGTGCTCGGCGGAGGCGCGTGCTCTCAGCGCTGCCGAGGGCACCGCCGCGTGTTGGGTGAGTGGCCGGACGGCACAACGGTGAAGGGGTCGGCAGCGAGCAGAGGGGCCACGGTGGCGTCGGAGAACCAGATGAGGGTTCGGCCAACGGCGGCGGACGCGGATCCTCGGGAGGTGGCTCGCCTTGGTCCGCACACCCAGTGGTGGAGGGCGGGCTGAGCGAGGCAGGGTCGCCGGCGGAGGCGAGGGAAGGGCGCGGAGAAGAGGTCTCGGCCAAAGGAGGTCAGCTCCAGGCTGGGGAGGATCGACGGCGAAATCGAGCCTCGGCGGAGGAGAGGGACGTTCGGCGGTCGCTGGACTCGGCTCGCGTCAGCACGCACGGCAGATCTCAACCGGCGCGGGGCTGAGGGACGGCCGCGGAGACTCACGGCGAGGGTCTGGCTGCGGTGGCTCGACCACCTGGATCTGGGCGGCGCTGAAGGTTGCACACGAGCGGAGCGCGGCTCCAGGAAGACAAGGCGGTGGCAGCGTAGGTCTTCGGCTCGTCGAGGCCTAGCGAGATTTTGATGTCTCGGTCGGGGATGGGGTTCGGTTTGTATCTTGTAACTTTGTTGAATAAGATGGGTTGGACACGGACGCACGGGTCCGGACACGGTGGTATCTGTGGTGGACACAGACACTTGGACACGAAATTGTGTATTGGCTGTGGTGTCGGTGGTTGCAGTGATGGTAAAATCGGGTGGTGGTCTGTTGTTCTGGCTGGAGTGTTGTGGTGGATAGGGAGGAACGGAGAGGCGCTGGTCGGGGCATTGATGGTGGTTGAGGGGCCGACCAGGAATTTTGTTTAGGTTTCTTTCCTTCTCTCGGTTGCTTATATATACAGGGGGAGAGATTAAAACTGGGGCCCGACTATACGCACCCCACCTATTTCTAAGTTGATCCCAACTTTTCTGAGTAACTTAAGTTGTATTGTTAAATGACTGATTTATCCTTTTTCTATTTCTAACTCTACACCCCAACCTATCTTCCTCAAACCCAAAAATCCTAGAAGACATTATTTGAAGCTTAAAGAAATTACAATGGAGGGCCAAAGTAATGATAGAAGATCTCCCTACTAATGTTTTTGTTTCGAGTAGTGATTGGGCTGTTTTGATTTTGAAAAAAAAACAAAATTCGCGAACTGTTCGACCTGAACGAGTCGGACAAATTCGTACTGTTCGACATACACAGGTCGAACATATTAAAAGTGTTCGACATACACAGGTCGAACGTACAAATCCATACTGTTCGACCTGTGATGGTCGATCAAATACAAACTGTTCGGCAGGATGTTGTCGAACAGAGTAGGAAAGTTCGACTGTCGTGAGCCGAACAGTTTGACATCCGTCCGACAAACCAGGGTCGAACAGTGCCGATGGAAACCCTAAAAATTTCTGCGTTTTCGTTCGAAATTTTAGGGTCGTACAAATGGGAGAGTTCGATTCGAAAATGGGGTGGAGGAGGAGGAGGAGAGTTTTAGGGTTAGGTTGGGATGGATTTGAATGTGTGTTTGGGGTTTGGGGTAGACTTAGAAATAATTGAATGATATGGTGGATTGGGGTGGGGTTATGTTTCATTTGGGTTAGGGGCATTTCTATCCAGAATTGGGGTAGACTTAGAAATTTGTCCGGTCTAGTTTTCTATTAGTGGGGTAAACTTAGAAATTGGGGTCAACTTAGAAATAGGTGGGGTGCGTATAGTCGGACCCTAAAACTGATGGAAATGTGATAAGGATTAAATTATAAGAAAGTATTTGATGGGATTTCGTTTGGTTTTGTAGAGAAAGGATGGATTGGTGTTAATCCTAGAGGGATTAGAAGGTATCGAATTCAAATTCGATCTGGGATGTGAATGCTGGGGATTTGAGGTTTTGGGTAGCACCCGGAAACTTGGATATTTCTATATGGATTTGTATTAGAGTCCCCACAGATAATTGTTTATGAAAACTTAAATCAATTCAAAAATTCTAACTTGCTTAATCGAATCTAACTCAAAAATCAAAAAGAATATTTAAACCAAATTTATTCTAAATTGATCATACTAATACTTTTAGTTTAACATTTAGTATTATCAACTAGTTTGAATAATATGGATTAAATTCTAGCTCAAATAGCGGATCCATATAATATTCAAAATAATAAATAATCTTTAAAAATAAATTTCATAAAATCAATTATCCATTTGTAATTAAGAACAAATCGAATACTTGTATATCTTCATAAATAAAAAATAGAACTAGATTAATTAAATCTAACTATAGTATTTGATAAATATAGAAATTCGAATGAGTTTTCCATAATATCAAATATTATTCAAAACAGATTCCATAAATCCAAATCATAAGGTATAATTTAATAATAAATTAGACGTATCGCCTTTCTTCTCTAAAATATCTATAATAGAATTAAAATATAATTTTTTTAATCTTTTGAAACTGATTTGAAATAAAAGGAATATCAAAAACTCGGGAAGAGGGGTTACAAATTTACCTACCTTAGAAATAAATTCGTCCTCGAATTTAAGGACTGCTAAGATGGGTAACTTGGTAGCTCCATGAAAAAGTAGGAAAATGATAAGAAAATGATAAGGAATGTTGATCAATTAGAAGAAAAGAACTAAAAAGGAAAATTTTTCTCAATAATAACATCGATCAGCCAGGGTGAAGATAGAAGAAGTAAATAGATATGGCTTGTGGTTGACATCTTAGGCTATGGTCTTGAATCCTAAAATGTCCCTTAAATTTTTTTACACAAAAGCTAATAATAATCGTAAGGACAATTCATAAATTGAAAACGCTACCCACCTTAGAAAAATTTCTTCCTCAAAATTTAGAAAGAACGATTATGCTCGATTAAGAACAAAATCAAGAACTTATTTGATCAATAAAGCGAGTTAGGTCGTGAATGGTATTGGTCTTCAAGGAAAGATACCATGTGGCACGATCAAAACAGTATAGTCACAGTGTTCAAGGATATAATTGAAATATAATTATCTAAATAAGAAAGGTTGTTTAGGCACGATTAACTGTTATTGGAATCATGTTAGACATAGTAAATGATCAAAATTTAGACAGAGTCTAAACATGGTTGAAATTTTCTTAGACACAGTTAAGATGCAGTCACAATCAAGGTTAATCATGCAAGTCATCCAGGCATGATAAAATTAGAAAGTTGGCACGAGCATGAACAAGGTCAAGGTAGTCATGATCAAAGTGGAATGCAAATTTTAACATTAGCAATAATTGATTTAAAATATATGCACGATTATGGTTATAGTCAAGAGAGTTTAGTCGTGATCAAATCTGTTTAGGAACGATCACTTAGGTAAGCAAAACTGTTCAGGTATGGTTATAGAATCAAAACTTGGAAAGGATACGAATTGACTCGATCAAAGTATAATAAAAGAAGTCTAGTCATGATCGAAATTGTTCAAGGATGATCAAATCCAAAATCGTTTTGATATGCTTAAAATATTTATCCACAATTATTTAGGCACGAGTTTAGAATCAAAATCTAGGTAAGTTTAGGAATCCAGTCGAAATTACATTAAAAGATGACAATTTGAAAAATAGAAGGATAAGAAGGAAGGGAGAATTACCGGTTTATCGAGAAGATTGGGACTAGGAATAAGCACAATCAATTTAAAAACTTGTAGTTATATGCCAATAAGACGTAGTTTCTATGATATTCGAAACTCATAAACATAGTCGAATTTATTTTACCGAGAATTTATGCCTCGCCAGTGTACAACTATCTGCAATAAACTCTTGATTCCATGACTCAAGCAAGGATACGGTAACGAATACCCTATCAACTATATCCAATTTGGACATAACAGCTTAAAGATGAAGATAGGACAACCAAGATATAGCTTTGACAACATTCGATAACTTATACTTACTCGAGATTACTTCAACTTAGGGATCATGTCTCGCTAGTGCGCTGCTGGTTGCAGTGAACCCCATTCTCCATAAGTCAAATAAGTGGCGACAGTGCGTGGCTGTCTGCCATCATAAGTCATCAAAATTATTCCAACTATATCCTCCAAGAATATCAAAGGAGTTTAAAAATATCATACAAATTGATAAAGATAGAAAAAGTATAAGTATCTATTCTTTAAGTAAAAGATTCAGCTTCTTGAAAAGAAAAACAATTGATTAGGAAGGATAACTCTTAAATCCAAAAAAACTTAACTTAAGATTAATGTATAGACAATTGAGCGAGAAATTATTTAAAAAGATATAATCCCTTGGGTCCAAGGAAATTATAAGTTATACAAACCCATGATATGTCAATTTTTAGAGAAGACATAGGATAAAGTTTGTACAAATGATCAAGATCAGGAAGAAAAGGACCGAAGGCAAAAAAAAAATTTAATCTCTATTTCTCTAATATTCAAGGTCGAGGGAAAATATGTATTAAACACTATGTCTACTTATTATGAATATATTTATGCACATGTATAGTCTAAATAAATCCTGAAATATCATTTTAAGGGAAGGTTATCATATTCCCAAGTAAAATACAAATTTAAATGGCAATAACACATCTATTATATTCAATATAAAATTTATAGAAATTATTCACGATAATAAAAATGGACTAGCAATATATATGCACATATATATATACTTACATGGACGTCGTTGGTCTCATTACACGACTACCAGGGCTTGGGTTGGGTTCAGGCTAGTTTGGAACAACCGGATCTTCTAAAAGTATTATTATTAATAACTAATTAAATTATTTATAGAGGCCAAGTCACAACTTTGTCTGGTTTTTCTAGCTCGGACACACTTATGGCTCGGTCTTTCCTACCATAACTAATACACTAGTCAAAGCACGCCACTGCACTATCCATGCCATCACTTCTAGTCATTTGGCACTCCAAAATTTAACCATGACTAAGATATTACATAATAATAATTAATTAAATTAAATATTTCTAAAATTCTAAAAATCATATTTAATTCAAATGAGTAAATAAAAGGATATTTTTAAAATTTTGGAAAGAGGGTTACGAATCTACCCTCCTTAGAAATACCGTCGGATCAAAAATGAGATAATGCATCCTTCTATGAAAGTCATCTAGTAGGATTTAGAATTCTATGAGGCCTATGTAGCAACCTTAACTACCCAACGATCAAATTAAATTATGGACTCCTAGTCCTAACCATTCTCTTAAAATTGACTTACTCCTAGTTGTGAATGAGCATTTACTAGTCGCAGGCTCGCAACAGTACGACTAATATGGTACTACCGCAAGTTTGCATAATTTGCAAAGACTGACCTGCATGGGCCACCACAAAAACTTGTTACGACCCGCACCCGCTTTTCGGATACGTGACGTGTCCAAGCCAGCCTATGCCGCAAAGTCGACAGTAGAACGTTGTCACGGCCAAGATTCTCAAAATAACAAAAATGTAACATTTATTTGCTCATTCACATTTCTAAAATTTATTACAACAGTTACAAGATTTATATTGGAAAGAAAAATATAATATTCTTACATATTTGAAATGACTACAACATAGCTATCTAATCTCTAGGTTTGGCCTGCAAGTACACCCGTATCTCCCAAAGCTAAGAGAAGCCACAGCTAACCTGAAAAATGTTGGTTTCCAGTCAGGAATGGAACAAGCACACAAACCTACGGTAATGCGAAAACATAATAGAATTTACAAGACATGAAAATAACATATGAGAGATGAAAACTGGAAAGTAATTGATGACATGACAAGTGGTGAAGAAGACAAGAAAAAACAAATAAAATACAACTATCTATGTGAATTGAAATATCCGTTTCGACATGTGAACGGCTAGGGGGTAAATTCGGCACCCTGCACGTGTCGTGTGCAGCTGCTATTCTCCACGAAAGACATGGGGGATAGTTCTGGGTAGTCCACATGTCTACTAAGATATTTTTCCTCCCGACTACTCCATGTGATGAGCGTGTCAACAAGCAGCAAGACATATGTATAAACATGTAATGTACAAACTACTATGAATCGAAAAGCAATCGGAAAGTGTACTTGCCTGGGGTCCTTTGCTGGTGAAACTGACAATTCCATTGAGTTCAGACTAGTCCGATTAGCCTAGGTCGATATGAGGGAGTTCAGTTTGCAAGAAAATAGTAAATGTTCGATTAGTCATGATCGAGAACGATATAATCTAAGAGAGAAATTTAATTTAGGTAAAATATATATACCTATTTTAGAAAAACATTTAAAACTATTTAGAAGCTACATACTAAAACATATTTAGAAATTTATTCTTTAAGAAAGTAATCCATTATTTATCATTAGTCAAAAATATTTAGAGACAATTCTAGATCAATTAGGAATAAAATTATTTATGAATATTAATATGCGTACACATGTAGGTTGTTAAAATTATTATGAAAATAATAAGTAATAAACCTCTTTAAGAAAATATTTATTTTATAAAGCGAATAAATAATTTGAGAAACCATTTGTCAAATAAATTCCAAAACTAATAAGCTCAACATTTGTGAAATCACAATATGTCTGATATCTATTTAGTCAAATGGGTCAAATCCGGAATTGTTTTTAAGGTAAAGCTATATTTTGAGATATAGCTATAATATATATTATATTTAGGCCAAACTATGATATAGACAGAAGGACATTATAATAATATTTTGTAATCCATATTTGAAATACCAAAAAGGAATAATACAATGATTTAAAGATATACCCATTTTAGAAACTAATGATAAATAACAAAATATTAATAAGAGAATTATAAAAATAATAATAATGTTGATAATATTTTTCCGGGAAAATAAATACATGTATACGTATACGTAAATAAATTATATATATATATATATACTAGTTCGAGGTTTATCAAAGTCCAGCCCTGGCTGGAAGACTGTATTTTACTAGTGAAAATAATTTAGTTAAATATTTAAAACGTAGCTATAATATTTTAAAACTTTATTTTATAAATCCCTTGAAAATTATATACTCATAATTAAAGTCAAGAAACAACTGTATTTAGATTATAAAATAATAAGCATTTTAGAGAAAATATGTATAAATCCAAAACAACATATTTGTTATGAAAACTAATCAATATTGTTGGCCAGAACCCAATTTTGAAAATCAAGTAGGGATCAAGCCCAATACTATATATTTATTTTGAAAATATTTATAAATAATAGCCAATAAAAATACTAATATTAATTATGCATAACAATACTTATCATACCTATACACTATAACACATACTGTTGAAAATAACAATTAATTTAAAATACACTAATAATATAATTTATTGACAGCAGCAGTTTCTAAAATAAAAACAACAACATAGTTATTGTACTACCCCTTCTTGTTCTGTGTAAAAAATATAATACTAATAATAATAATACAAAATATTGATAGTTATAACTTCTTCCTTCTCAATTACTGGATCTCTGTTACTTTGGGAATCGAAAAGAAGCTTTTCGTTTTTTTAAAGAACATTGGAGAGAGAGAGATCATTACCACTTCAGTTTGGAAAGGGAAAGGACTTGAGAGCTCTGGACGACGACGATCGGCGTCGATCGCGGCGAAGGCAGCTCAAGCACGGTGGGACTCGTGCTCGGCGGAGGCGCACGCTCTCAGCGCTGCCAAAGGCAGCGCCGCGCGCTGGGCGAGTGGCCGGACGGCGCAACGGTGAAGGGGTCGGCAGCGAGCAGAGGGGCCGCGGTGGCGTCGGAGAACCAGACGAGGGTTCGGCCAACAGCGGCGAGCGCGGATCCTCGGGAGGTGGCTCGTCTTGGTCCGCACACCCAGTGGTGGAGGGCGGGCTGAGCGAGACAGCATCACCGACAGAGGCGAAGGAAGGGCGCGGAGAAGAGGTCTCGGCCAAAGGAGGTCAGCTCCAGGCTGGGGAGGATCGACGGCGAAATCGAGCCTCGGCGGAGGAGAGGGACGCTCGGCGGTCGCTGGACTCGGCTAACGTCAGCGCGCACGACAGATCTCAACCGGCGCGGGGCTGAGGGACGACCGCGGAGACTCACGGCGAGGGTCTGGCTGTGGTGGCTCGACCGCCTGGATCTGGGCGGCGCTGAAGGTTGCACACGAGTGGAGTGCGGCTCCAGGAAGACAAGGCGGTGGTAGCGTGGGTCTTCGGCTCGTCGAGGCCTGGCGAGATTTTAATGTCTCGGTCGGGGATGGGGTTCGATTTGTATCTTGTAACTCTGTGGAATAAGATGGGTTGGACACGGACGCACGGGTCCGAACACGGTGGTATCTGTGGTGGACACAGACACTTAGACACGGAATTGTGTATTGGCTGTGGTGTCGGTGGTTGCAGTGATGGTAAAAGCGGGTGGTGGTCTGTTGTTCTGGCCGGAGTGTTGTGGTGGATAGGGAGGAATGGAGAGGCACTGGTCGGGGCATTGATGGTGGTTGAGGGGCCGACCAGGAATTTTGTTTAGGTTTCTTTCCTTCTCTCGGTTGCTTATATATACAGGGGGAGAGATTAAAACTGATGGAAATGTGATAAGGATTAAATTAGAAGAAAGTATTTGATGGGATTTCGTTTGGTTTTGTAGAGAAAGAATGGATTGGTGTTAATCCTAGAGGGATTAGAAGGTATCGAATTCAAATTCGATTTGGGATGTGAATGCTGGAGATTTGAGGTTTTGGGTAGCACCCGGAAACTTGGATATTTCTATATGGATTCGTATTAGAGTCCCCACATATAATTGTTTATGAAAACTTAAATCAATTCAAAAATTCTAACTTGCTTAATCGAATCTAACTCAAAAATCAAAAAGAATATTTAAACCAAATTTATTCTAAATTGATCATACTAATACTTTTAGTTTAACATTTAGTATTATCAACTAGTTTGAATAATATGGATTAAATTCTAGCTCAAATAGCGGATCAATATAATATTTAAAATAATAAATAATCTTTAAAAATAAATTTCATAAAATCAGTTATCCATATGTAATTAAGAACAAATCGAATAATTGTATATCTTCATAAATACAAAATCGAACTAGATTAATTAAATCTAACTATAGTATTTGATAAATATAGAAATTCGAATGAGTTTTCCATAATATCAAATATTATTCAAAACAGATTCCATAAATCCAAATCATAAGGTATAATTTAATAATAAATTAGACGTATCGCCTTTCTTCTCTAAAATATCTATAATAGAATTAAAATATAATTTTTTTAATCTTTTGAAACTGATTTGAAATAAAAGGAATATCAAAAAATTAGGAAGAGGGGTTACAAATCCTCAGAGTCATTTTCAAATATTGGAATCAAACTTTTCGTGCCCGCTATCCTTCCGTCGTGCTAACTTTTCGTATACGATCCGTATCAATTTCCTCGATCAAGTCATCCATTCGTACACCCTAACTTTTTCCTCGATTCGATTTCACCTACTCAATCATTTTTGCACTACATACTCGTGCAATCCTCAATCCCGTGCACGTTCCGTGCGCATCTATTTCTAGGTTGTTCGAATCAATTCGTCAAATCTCAAGACTACACTTATTCAACGATACTCGATCTACGACTTTGCATAATGTGACGCTTGCTAATAGACTCATCGACACCCGCATTCTCAATCGATCGATCGACATCCCTCAAGCTATCGCATACACCACTCAGGGATGAAGTCATTTGACAAATCCTTAACTTATCATTCGATTTACAATCGACTTCTTCAAATCTTCCGTTCGAACCTTTCCTCGAAATCCAAGTACGCTCATCTATATCGCACCGACGTTATCGTTGCTCGATAGCACCCCTATCGATAGTCATCTCATTTTACTCAATCGAGTTCAACTCGTTCTTGCTCGACACTATTAAATTCTCGTACTCGACTTTTCTAAAGTCGACGCAACTTTGGTGTATATGTCCAGCCCGACTTAGCCAACCGTGCTTACGTAAACCATCTTTTCATTTTTTATCAAAAATTGTTCTCCTACGTTTTACAAATTATTTAGACTTATTGTATGGACATCCCGTGGAACATTTGAGAGAGCGCACCAACGATATCAACATTGCGGAAGCAACACTTCAGAGTTTGCAGAAACATCGGAGTTAAAGTATTCAATCGGTAGTCCAAGGACGTAAAGCCGTGCTTTGATACCATTATTTCACGCCTCGCTCCTGTAGGAGAGATGTCCCCGCTAAGGCGTGATGTCGTACGAGCCTATATTGCGCTCGTGCAAGGCGGGTTCCATAACGGCCGATTTCAGCGGCTGCGACGGGGTCGTCGCACAGAAGTTCCAAGCAGAGACATTGAATAATAGCAGCGAAATTTGAAGCAAAACACAAGTTATTGCAAAATACTCTTTTTATTGATATTGAAACAGAGGTTACAATGGGGCGCAAGGCCAAGATTACAAGTCTCTCAAACTCACTCAAGCTCACTCATCTCACATTACAAGTCACTCAGCTCTCTCTCATCTCTCGATACATGTCTTGAGCCAGCGGATGCTTTGGAAGGCGACGTCCATATATTATGTCCCGTATAAGTCTTGACTCCATGCGGTCACACGCTTCGAATTGCCAAGGAACTCCGTGCCTCGACGCATCCAAGCGAGCTCCGCGCTACGAGCTTCTATCTGTGCCTGCACATAAAAACTATGTGGGTGTCAGTACTTAACTGTACTGGTGGAATGAGCTCCTCGCCCACCCATACAAAACCAATACGTTTGATTTACTTTGTGCAACATAGTCCCCTTTATGATTGTCTTTCTACTCTTGCCTTAGGATTAGTTTTAGGACCGACGCCTTGGCCTATTTTGTGTCTCTAGACCATCCCGTACTTGCAACAACAACGTTAACCTATCAACTCATGTTTGTATTACGGCTTAAAATCAGAGACGCAACTATGCGATGAGACTCCATTTCTATGTGATCGTGCTACGAATCCATCGTGCCGTACCTCGCAACTCAATGTGACTTAACCATATCGCCGCCTTGCGGCCCTTGCTACTTCGATCACCAACTGACCCGAATTGAGACTTGTGGGCTAAGTGTCACTCGACCGACTTTGCCTTACGGCGTTTCCTGACTTAAACTCAAGACAACTCAAATCCAACTTATGCAACTTATATGCCAACAACTCAAGACCCGATGCCACATCTCGTGCCGAAGCACGTCGCTTATGTTCCAGCCAAATCTTAGGCCCAAACATTGTGTTATAACTGTACACACACATTCAACTCAACTCAATCTAAGGCACACATGCGGTTTGCCGCTATGTCGACTCATCTATATGAATTGGTCACAGACTCCCAGAGCCATCTTGGACTCCTCTAGCTTTTGTTACACGGGTGCCCTTTCAGCGCGAGTAGCTAGCCCCGCTGTAAGTCCCCGTCTAACCCGTGCCCAGCACAGCTAATTACTCGTTCCCAATCGCGACAGCAACGGTCCCGTGGCTGCCGGGTTGCCGTGCAGGGAAACGACCCAGCTTGTCGACAAGTTGTCCATGACCATGCAAGACTCGACACAAACTGACGTCTCATACAGTCATGCTACCTCTAGTGTTACCATCTCTTTTAGGGCCAAGTTTAATACTTCTCAAATCTGAGACCGCCTCGACGACCTATAATCGTGAGCATTCTTCTTTCTTCTGAGATCGCCTCGATGACCTATAGTCGCGAGCATTCTTCTTTCTTCTGAGACCGCCTCGACGACCTATAGTCGCGAGCATTCTTCTTTCTTCTGAGACCGCCTCGACGACCTATAGTCGCGAGCATTCTTCTTTCTTGCCCTATCATTTCATTCAACTCAAAAACAACTATTTGAATACCCTCTTTCCAAACTCAATGAATCAACCGTAACCCGTGCATTAAAACTCTAAGTCTGTGACATCGTGTCTTTAAACCAACTGAACTCTATGCGACACCACCGCCCAAGTCATACTCTATATGACAGGCCTTGAGACCGTAAGACTATGTGGTTATACCCAGCCGTAGAACTCGTAGGATCGTGCTTGCCACTACTCGGATAGCCTAATATAACTTGCCTAACTTAACTTTGCAATGACTTAACGGGCAAAGACTGCGTCAAGCCTTGCGTCGTGGGAACGTGCCGTGCAGACGTTCGACTTTGAACAATCCTTTATGATTGTCTTTCTACTCTTGCCTTAGGATCAGTTTTAGGACCGACGCCTTGGCCTATTTTGTGTCTTTAGACCATCCCGTACTTGCAACAACAACGTTAACCTATCAAGTCGTATTTGCCTTACGGCTTAAAATCAGAGACGCAACTATGCAATGAGACTCCATTTCCATGTGATCGTGCTACGAATCCATCATACCGTATCTCGCAACTCAATGTGACTTAACCATATCGCCGCCTCGCGGCCCTTGCTACTTCGATCACCAACTGACCCGAATCGGGACTTATGGGATAAGTGTCACTCGACCGACTTTGCCTTGCGACGTTTTCTGACTTAAACTCAAGACAACTCAAATCCAACTTATGTAACTTATATGCCGACAACTCAAGACTCGATGCCACATCTCGTGCCGAAGCACCTTGTCTACATTACAGCCAAATCTTAGACCCAAACATTGTGTTATAACTGTACACACACATTCAATTCAACTCAATCTAAGGCACACATGCGGTTTGCCGCTATGCCGACTCATCTATATGAATTGGTCACTGACTCCCAGAGCCATCTTGGACTCCGCTAGATTTTGTTAGACGGGTGCCCTTTCCGCACGAGTAGCTAGCTCCGCTGTAAGTCCCCGCCTAACCCGTGTCCAGTACAGCTAATTACTCGTTTCCAATCGTGGCCGCAACGGTCCCGTGGCCGTCGGGTTGCCGTGCAGAAAAATGACCCACCTTGTCGATAAGTTGTCCATGACCATGCAAGACTCGACACAAACTGACGTCTCACACAGTCATGCTACCTCTAGTGTTACCATCTCTTTTAGGGCCAAGTTCAATACTTCTCAAATATGAGATCGCCTCGACGACCTATAGTCGCGAGCATTCTTCTTTCTTCTGAGATCGCCTCGACGACCTATAGTCGCGAGCATTCTTCTTTCTTCTGAGACCGCCTCGACGACCTATAGTCGCGAGTATTCTTCTTTCTTTCTCTATCATTTCATTCAACTCAGAAACAACTATTTGAATACCCTCTTTCCAAACTCAATGAATCAACCGTAACCCGTGCGTTAAAACTCTAAGTCCATGACATCGTGTCTTTAAACCAACTGAACTCTATGCGACACCACCGTCCAAGTCATACTGTATATGACGGGCCTTGAGACCATAAGACTATGTGGTTATACCCAGCCGTAGAACTCGTAGGATCGTGCTTGCCACTACTCGGATAGCCTAATATAACTTGCCTAACTTAACTTTACAACGACTTGATGGACAAAGACTGCATCAAGCCTTGCGTCGTGGGAATGTGCAGTGCACACGTTCGACTTAGAACAACCAAGTGATTTGAGGTGCCTTGGTTTACGCCACAAGCCGTGCAATACAACTTAACCCATCGGACGAGCAGAGGCTATGCCACGCCTTGGGCGATGAAACCGTACATGCTTTATTGAGCATTTATGCGAGCGACGCCTATGAATTTGGCTAACTCTTAGCTTGTGGTGAAGACCAACTTTTCCTTCTCCCAAGCCACGGGACGAAGGACCGAGTGTCATTTTCAATGCATGCCGTGCACCAACTCTAAGCCGGCCGTTGGACCTTTCTATATTCTAACTCAATTCGACCCGTCGGGATTATTCCCTTATCTATGTGGATTCGTCTCGTTTATTTTCAAGCCTACTTGTGCAAGTTAAAAACATGCGATTTATTATGTGAAGACTAAGATGAGGCAAGTTCAATGAAACTACCCCAGCTGAGTGATCGGTCGCCTCGACCGAGTGATGTCTTCGAGCAGCCGTTTGTAAGGCTAAGTCCGAACGCTGTTGGCGTTCCGATTCCTCCGATTGACTGAGCGGGATGGGGCACTACATCTGTAACGTCCAGATAAATTCAAAATGAACCGCCTGATGTACGCAAGTCGACCTTGGAATCCTCGTAGCTCTTTTAGGTTGCGTGGAGGACGCATCTCTTGAATGGCTTTGATCTTCTCGGGATCAACGTGTATACCTTTAGAGGTAATGACGAATTCAAGAAATTTACCACTAGAGACACCCAAGAAAGACTTGGTGGACTTCATTTTGAGTTGATGCTGGCATATTAGATTGAAAATAGTTCTTAAATCTTGAATGTGATCTTCCTTTAGACAACTTTTGACAGCAATATCGTCAACATAGCATTCGACAGTCTTTCGTAAATGATCTCGAAAGATATTACTCATAGCCCGCTGGTAAGTTGCACCTGTGTTCTTAAGACCGAACGGCATGACTGTATAACAGTATACTCCACGAGGAGTATGGAATAAAGTGTGTTTTTCATCTTCAGGATTCATCCGGATTTGATTATATCCAAAAAACCCATCCATGAAAGAAATTCGTTCGAATCCACACGTATTGTCGATCATAACATCAGTAATTGGGAGAGAGAATTCGTCTTTAGGACAAGCATCATTGAGATCCCGAAAGTCTATGCATACTCGAACCTTTCTGGTCTTCTTCAAAACTAGTACAACATTGGCTACCCAGTCAGGAAGATGTTCTTATCTGATAAAATCATAAGCTATAAGCTTTTTGACTTCATCATCAATTGCATCTATCATTTCAGGCTTGAATCGTCGTTGCTATTTTTTGATTGGCTTGGCATTCGGCAAGATATTAAGTTTATGAGTTGCAACTTGAGGATCTAATCCCGGCATATCTTTATAACCCAGGCGAAGACATCAATATATTCACGAATAAGGTGAATTAGTTCTTGTTTATCATCCTTTGAGAGATTTTTGCTAAAGAAGATTGGACGTGATACACCCTTCTCTCCAACATCGATTTGGACTAGTTGATCCTCAGTAGGTGGCTCTCGTTGTTCAAAACGAAGTTCCCACTGATTGTCCATCCTTTGTGCCCAAGGGCCTACTTCAGGAGCTTCTTCAATGTCATCTTCATCATCTTTCGAGAATTCGGCAGACACCATGTTAGAAGATATTGTTATCCGATGAACATGACTAATGCTGGTATCAGAATCCCATAAAATAGAATCAGAAGAGTTAGCTCATTCTTCTTCATCAAATTCGGAAGGTTCTAGAGTCGAAAGTGGTGAAGTATAACCTAATCTCTGCTTCGTTTTACTGTAGTATTGTTGTGATTTTCCTTTTGGAACAAAAATACGAATAGGAGTTCGCCTTTGTTTACCGCTATTGAGGCCTGTTCTGAAATCATAGCCCATTTTACGGATGATTGCTTTGGATTGTTGACTATAGCGACGTAATTGTAGTCTTCCTGTATTATCTCTATTATCATTATAGAGCATGATTTTTTGTTCCTCTCTTTTATTAAAAAGTATAGGCCTTTCATCTTTCTTTCGAGACGGTACTAAGAAGTACGATTCTTGTATTAAATCCAATGATACTACATTTTGTAGAGATGATACGACTCCTATTGTAAGTGGTTTAAAGTTATCTAGCATATCCAAATAATAATGAGTATAGTAAGAGACATCAATATACTGCAAAGAAGATGCTTTATTGATTTTTACACCATCATTTACAACAGAACCTTTAGCCTTAACAGGCTTAGTCAGATTGATAACTAGAGGGGGAGAAGAAGAACAAGAAGGAGGAGGGGGCTTTTTACGACGAAGGTCGATTACAAGCGGCTCAGAAGAGGTGAGCTCCTTTTGTTCCTGACTATCACCAGGAGGCTGCTTCTCATGGGAAGGAAGATAGATAGTCAGTGGTTTGGAAGACTGAGGACAGGAAGTACGCCCTTTGACAGGGATCACCAGAGTATCATTTGGTACGCCTTTCTGTTCTTCATCTGTGTCCATTGCCAGTACCACCTTCATGAATTCCTCCTTGTACATACGAGAATCGTTGCAGTATGCTTCAACTCCTTTAAAAGGATTCAGGTCTGCAACCTCTCTTTGGACTTCTCTATTACCATCCACATATTTAAAACATTGGTGGTGAGTAGAAGGTACAATATTGTGTTCGTGGAGGAATGGCCTTCCTAATAAAGCATTGTATGAGCCATGATTGTTAATTACATAAAAAGTCACTTTTGTACGAAGATTGCCAATTTGAAGTTTCAAGCGTATCTTCCCCAAAGGTTCACTTCTTCCTTGATTGAACCCCAAGATAGTAGTGATAGTTGTAGAAAGATTATGTACTGGGATCTTCAAAGCATCCAGCAAAGACTTCGGCATGATACTAAGAGCAGACCTTGGGTTAATCAGAATGCGATCGACTTTCAGGGTGTCCACATATCCCATGAAATAGAGAGGACGATCATGACGATTGTCTTCTAACAACATGTCATCTTGTATAAAAGTAATGTTGGGCATTAATTCAAATACACTATGACAATGTACACAGCTGACTGACTCCTTTTTAGGCTTTTTGAGAAGAGTAAGACAAGCATCAGCCTGCATCAAAGTTTTACTTAACGTCTCTCGAGTTTCTTTTGAGAGACGTAAGAGTTCAAATATTGACAATCTTGCTGGAGTATTGGATAATTGAGCCAATATATCAAAATTGTATGGCTTCTCAAGTCCAAGAGATGAGGACTTCTTCAATACTTTGTCAAAATGGACAGGTTGTTTTTCCTTGTCTGCTGATATCGGTTTAGGGGGAGTTGGTTCTACTACCGGTATATTCTCAGCAGGAGAAGATGATGTAGGAGGAGCATCAGGAGATGGGGCAGAATTCTCTTGAGTTTCAGGATATTCCCGAAGATAAGGTTTTCCAGATCTAGTGCCAGTTAGAATTTCTTCTTCTGCTACTGGTTCAAAGGATACCATGTTGCAGCTCTTGGATTTAGTTTTGGAATGCTTCTTTTGCTTGGAAGAGGAAGGTGCTTCGAAATCTGCTACTAAATCTGGATAAATCTACATGATTTCTCCTTTATCAGTGGATAGTGGAACAAGACCTTTATTTTGGGGATGTAGGAGATTCACGATCTCGAGAGTAGCCCTTGGGATAGGGACAACACCATCTTGTACAAGTTGTGGTAGGAAATCACCAAATTGCACAGAAACAACATTAGCTGTCACTGTCTTCTCATCCTGCTGAAGAGTAATCGCTCCAGAGTTGACCATCTCCTGGATTTTACCTTTAAGCACGTAGCATGCTCTGGTTGGATGCCCTATAAATCTGTGATAAACACAATATTTAGGGTGGTCAGTTTTACCTACTTCATCTGGTCGTTTTGCCTCTGGCAGTTGAAGCTTATTACTTTTAATTAAGCAATCGAAGATGCTCAAAGTATAATCTTCATCAAAAGAATAGTCTTCTTTTAGACGAAGTGTTTTCTGTGGTGGTGCTGATGGAGTGGGTGCTGTCTGAGCAACATTAACAGCGAATGACTCCTTGCCCTTGAGATTGATGGCCAATGTTTCTTTACCCTTGCGATTATTCTGACGATTATTACCACTGGGTGTATAATGTTTATCTTGGTTAGGATGAGTCATTTGAACTCCTAATTGCTTGAATTTTTTAGCACTGACCTCTGCCGCCTTGGCATTCACAATGAAAGAAGGCCAATCTTGAAATTGTGTAGATCCCGTCCACATGCTGATAATAGGCAACAAGTTCGATTTGCAGGTGTCTATTGTTACAGCAGATAGAGTTCCTAAAGGTATTTTAAGTGCCTCTTGGTGGAATCGTTCAATAAAACTCTCTGTGGATTCATTGTGTCTTTGTTTAATCTTAATGAGGGCAGACATTGTCATGTCGTTGACTCCCTCATAAAACCGTTCCAAGAACATTTGCTTGAAATCGGCAAAAGAAGTTATGCAGCCATCAGGCAAGCTACGATACCAGTTGTATGCTGTGCCGGCTAAACAACCGACGAACACTCTGGTAAGGAGAACATCATTTGGTTACAATTGGTCAGTCATCACTTCAAAGTGATTGATGTACTGACTTGGAGAAGTACTGCCATCAAACAACATAATGGTTGGAAGCTTGTATTTAGGAGGGAATGGAACTTCCTTCCATTCTGTAGGATAAGGTTGTTTTATGCCAAGTCTTTATAGGCCATCCTTTTGCTTAAAGGCCTCAAATTGAGTGCGTAAGAGTTTTACAGCCTCATTAGCATCTCCTGATGTTTGTGAATTGGTGGGTTGATTTGAATTGTTAGTGTTTGCCATTAAAATCGTTTGATTGCAAATCTTAATACAAACAGAACAGTGTTACAATATAGGACTTAGATGTAGTCCTAGGAGTACACTTTTGTTTAATCTGGGTCCTAAGTGCCAATGGAGCGAGTGGTAATACGTTGACTCCGTTGACGGGCTGACGACGGTTATCGGTTCTCTGAAGATGTAGATTGCTCTGGTGCTGGAGCTGGCTGAAAGGAGGAAGACGTTGAGTGTCTGTATCTGCCTCTCTGGTGATATATATCTGGATTGTTCGTATGTGTCCCTCCGTGTGTGTGTTAGAAGGAAATGGTCCCTCTATTTATAGCTGGGCAGGTTGGCTGCTCATGCGCGCATATGTAGGATGCGTCGGTGCGTGGGGACGCCACGTGGAGATTGCTGATGGAGGCACATGGATGATGCGCCCTACTCGCGGGGTTAAATTCTTCATACTGCTGTTGTGAGCCGGCACGTAGCAGAGGAGAAGATCTTTCTGTTGCTGAGATCTTGGATGAGTTGAGTCAAAGGACACGTGTCGTCGACCCATGGCTCGGAGATCTCTGATTTGGTGGGGGGATGATTTGGTAGGATGCGCCTTGGATTGGGCGCATGATGAGATTTTGGCTCATGACCTTTAGGAGTCACGAGCCGTTCTGGGCGCATGGCTTTTGAGGCGCATGCGAGCGACTTTCCTTCTGTCTTTCGGGATCAGAGATCAGTCTGGGGCGCAAGGCTTTTGAGGCGCATGCGAAGCTTCAACTGGAGACTCTTCTTCTGTCTTTAGGGATCAGTGAAGGGTCTGAGGCGCATGGCTTTTGAGGCACATACAGGTTTAGGCGCATGGCCGCGGAGGCACATGCGGGTGGTCGAGTGGCCACGTGGCAGTAGCCGTCGGGATAGAGTCATGATGATGCTGACGTTGTGGACGCTTCGTTTTCTACAAAAGCTGTCAGCCATTCAGACTTGGGAAGGCATGCTGCCAACTCTGTCAGTTCATCATTTAATGTTGGTGACATTCAATGGACAGCTGAGTGGGCACGTCGGTTGACGTTCCACTAGGCGTACGGGGACGTATGGGGGCGCATCCCCTGTGATGCGCTCGGTACAGGGCGCATCTGTTTGATGTTTGAAGAGGTATGATGCGCTGTCCAGCCGGCGCATCCGACACGTCTTTGATGATGCGGCTGTTTCGCTTCTCGAGTGCTTTTAATAGCCGTTTGGCTGAAGTCGAGGCGTCTGGTTCATCCATTTAATGTGAGTTCCTTGTACGGAATTTCGGAGAGCCATCCACTTGGCGCATGGGTTTGATCTGCCCGGCCTATAAATAGTGGCATGGAGAGAAGGTTGGCCTCTCATTCCCTCACGTCTTTCCAATATGAACTCGGGTTCTCGGGTGCATTCTGTTGACGAAGTGCTCCCGAGGGTGAAGATGAGACGCCATGTCGTCGTAAATGCTCCTGAAGGTGACTGTTACATCCAAAAGACGGAGTCGAGGGCTTCTGAGGCAGGCGGAAGGTGCCTGTTGCATCCAAAGATAGGGATGCTCGGGCCTCGTCTCCGTTGTTTCGGAAGAGCCATAGATCGGAATGGCGGTGCTAGGCTCTCTCTTCCTTCAAAGTGGGTGTTGCCCACTCTGAAAGTTGCTCCTTTAGCCGTATTTCGATCACGGTCTTCCTTGGCCTTTGGAGGCTCTTTCGAAGCCTCCCCTGGCCACAGATTTGTGGTGCTCTTCTCTTCCTTGGTTCCAGCCAAAGGGTTAAATGCTTTGTGTAATCGAAGCACTTATCAGGTGAGCCTGGCTGAAAGAGCGGCACATAACTGGGCTCCTGCTCGGCCAGGTGAGCCTGGTTGGAAGAGTGTCACATAACTGGGCTGCTGAAGGGATGCACATAACTGAGCTGGATGTACATAACTGAGCTACTGAAGAGATGGTGGGATGCGCCTGGTTGGAGGCGCATGGTATCTGCTGCGCTTAACTGGCAGCGCATGGTGACTGCTGCGCCTATCTGAAGGCGCATGGTGGCCGCTGGCTGTAGACTTAGGATCTTTTCTTTGTAGAAATTATCCTTTGTACAACCTTTTCTAGACATGTAATAGACTTTTATATATAAATGAAAAGTCCTTCAAATGTCTATTGGCTATTGACTTTGCTGTTTGAGTTCTGGCGCATGTAATGTTTGGCGCATGGTCTTTCTGGTTGTGAAATTCCATGCTTCTACAAGACCCCCTTCAAAGTTTTCAAAACTTTTGAATAAGTTTTGGAATACTTTGAATAAGAAGCATGGCGATCAGGGCGCATGACTGTTGGGGCGCATGCCTATTCAGCCGCATGCTCTTCTCATTTAATGGATATGATAATGCCTCGGTAACCGAAAAGATTAATGATGATCTTTTGGTTTTATCTGCTGTTATCTTCACAAGACCCGAGGCGACGGCTGAGATCACTCGTCATCGGTTCACGCGTGCGACCACGGCCTATAAATAGGTGAGAGGTGGAGAGAGAGAGTTCTTCTACTCTGTGCCTTTGCCTCCTTTAGAGTTCTTTCTTCAAAACCCTAATTTCTTCCTTTCTGTTAGAATGGCTCCCAAGACTCCTCGCGGCGGTGCCGGCAAAGGAAAGGGGAAGGAGAAGGAGCCGACAGAGTTCGTCGACGAGGATGCTCCTGCCACCATTGCGACTCCGGCCGATGTTCGTCCCGGGGTGACAGGTGGGTGTCGACTTTTGCTATTTCTGCTGCCGATGCGTATGGGCTTCTGTCCTTGATATGCTGAGGTTTTATCCTGCCGACGTGCATAGGCTCAGGCCTTTATCATGCACCGAGGTTTAGTTTGCTGACGCGCATGGGTTTTATACCCTGATGATGCGCTGAAGCTTTCGCTGACGCACATGGGCTCACGCCTTGATGATGCGCCGAAGCTCCAATACTGATGCGCATGGGTTTATGCCCTGCTGATGCGCCGAAGCTCCAATGCCGACGCGCATGGGTGATGCGCTGAAGCTGACGCGCATGGGTTTATGCCCTGACGCTGCGTCAATCTGTTGATACCTTTTGTCTTTTTGCCTGACCTCCACTTTTGTTGTGTCAGTGTCGATGACGATCCCTCTGTTGAACGAAGTCCTCTTGGATGCTTCTCTTTGCCAAATGGGGGTTGATTTTGATGAGGCGGTGATCAACCCTGCAAAGGATGCTATCTTACAGAACCAACCTCGGGAGAGAATGCTGCAAATCCAGAACCAGTTGCCACTTTTCCTCCAGAGTATGATGGAGAGTGGTAAACTGAGGTCTGTTGAATCTGAAGATGTGACTTTCTTAAAACCTGCCTTTCTGTTTGGCGATCGACTAGTCTCTTCTGAAGCGAAGATACTGAAGATCAAAGAAGACTGGTTCTTCACTGCCAAAGGCATGGTTCTATACATGAGGTAGGTTGACCGCCAGTTGCCGCTGACGGCTTTTTACCGTCTGGCTTCGAAGAGAAGGATGGGTTGGGAACTTACTCCTTCTCAAGGAGGGGCCTTGGGAGGTACCCTCTCGATCGATGCCACCTCGAACCAGCGAAATACTTTGGCTGCTTCACGAGCCGGTTCCTCGTTCAGTTACCGAGCCTTGCGTCCCGGGAGCCTCTACAGTGAAGTTCCAAATGACACATTTCCCTTCAGTACCCCGACCTTTGCAAATCGGATGTTGACAGCGAAGGTCATGTACCCGACAAGTGGCTTTAGAGTCGAGGGTTGGTGTCACTATATTCCGAGGTGGGACGAGTTGACCACTTGGGTGCTTTCAAGGTTCAAAGTTGAGCTTAAGGAGATCGGGCTGACAGCCGCTATTCGGGCTACGCAGGCAGGCGTGGATCTCAACAAGCCTATGTTCCTTGCGCTCTTGGAATTATTCAATGCCCATACCGGCAGCTTTTTCACTCCGGTAGGAGAGTTGGGGTTGGCTCTCCATGAGATGCACGAGGTGTCTAAGCTTCCTTGGGGCTCAGAGCCGTACGAGGAGTATTTCCCGACAAATGAGAAGATCCAGGTTCTGGAGGATAAGAACCCAGAGATGATGGCTGTATTCAAAGAGGTGACGAGCCACCATTATCTGATGCACCGGAGGGATATGGGCAAGACCCAACCTCATGTAACTGCTTGGAGGGACTATGTCTTTAAGCAGGATTTAGCGGATCCTTCGAGGATCCGATTTGTGACTCCGCAGGGACTGAAGCCCACGGAGGTGACTTCTGAAATAAGTCGGCTGGATGAGAGGACCCCATATTCGGATAAGAGCGACAAGGATGCATATAGCTGCTTCTGGCACTGTGGGCACCGGATGTCATCTAAGGCAGTATTGTCAGCCTATTTGATGATATGGCTCCGGGATTGCGTGTTTGCAGGTGGATCCGATGCCGTGGAACGGGCACATCAGAATCTCATTTTGCCTGCTGTGAAGTTGGCTTTTGGACGACCCTTAGCTCTCCTCCCCGCGATGGTGTGCAACCTGTTGCGCGGTTTGAGGTCTTTTGCTGATGACGTGATCCATGAGAAAGGTAATAATGACAACTTTTCCCGGGCCGAGCTGCCTTTCCATTATCTTATGGGATGGCTGATTTTGCATCATCCGAACGTGATGAGTCCCGGTCCGGAGGAGGATCATGTTGAAGGGGATGCCCTCATCCGTCGCTTCTACAAGAGGAAGTGGTCATACACCGGCGTCCCCGTTTGCAGGAGAGTCTTGTCCTACCTTCAGGGGTGGGAAATTGTCAAGGTTGGCCCGATTTTCAAACATTTCGAGGCCGACCAAGATTTAGTTGACTCTGGCGAAGATGCAGTCACTTTGCCGAAATAGAGTTTTCGTTGGTTGCAAAGTATCCGGCCTTCTCACCTGGTCTACCGCAACCAGAATAAATGTTATCTGGAGCCATATCTGCCAAGCCGATTTGCTCGTCAATTTGGCTATACTCAGCTGATGTTGCGGAATCCCAATAGCAGTCTAGGCTTCGTCGGAAGTTTGCTGGACGGAGCCCGGGGCTGGCAGTATTATAACGCTGGATGCACTAGCGTTAGTTTAACCACGCCAGTCCGCAACCCTCGGCCGCAGATCCTATATCCGGCCGCCAAGTTGTATTGCATTATGAACGCTGCGTCTCCTGGTTATGACAGAGAGACTAGTTTCATCATTGGAACTCAGCTGGAGGCCACGACGAATATGTTGAGGGTAGCCCGATCATATCGTCCACTAGATTTGGCGGGATATTGGGCTGCTGCTGCAGCGCCAGTGAGAGATCCGTCTGTTGGGAAGAGGCGGGCTGACACAGAAGCTGGTTCTTCTGTACCGAAGAGGTCGAGAAAGACGTCGACTGCAAAGGTTACGGAAGTGCCACTCGTAGCGCCAACGGGATCAGCTCCTGCTGAGGTAAGGAGTGCTTCGTAATTCTAATTCATTTTGTCATTGAGGTGACTTATGCTTTTTCTTCTTGCAGTCGAAGAAGAAGTCCCGTGTTTCAAAACCGGGTGCCAATAAGCCGAAAGAGGTGACATGCTCTTCTGATGAGCGCATCCCACCGATGATAATGTCTTCCGTGGATGAGGACCCCGAAGACGTGCCTGCGGAGGTTTTAGTATCTCCTGTCTTTGAGGTTGCAACAACTTTCGGGAAGGTAGAGTCTGCCGTGGAGTCCTTGGACGTTGAGGGTCCTACGGACTCGAGGCATCCTGATGATGAGGTGGATTGGAGTTTGTCGCCTTCGGATGACATTGCTCCAGGGCTGCAAGAGTCTGTTGCGGGGGCAACAGATATAGTTGAGATAGAGGAGAGGGTTGATTCCCTTCCTTATCATGATGAGGGGAGGTCGGCTGAATCATTGCCGAGTCCTACCCCGGCTTCAACCGTGGAAGTTGAGGCGGCTACCGATCAGGAGGTAGCGACAAATTCTGTCCCTGTGGAGGGTCTCGATGACGAGACCCGTCTGCCGGTCACAACCGTTGAGGCGGGTCAAGTGACAAGTGATAATCTCCCTATTCTGCCGAGGGAGGTACCGGCTGTTGATATGACGTTGGGGGTAGAAGAGGTGGCCGTTGACGTCGGTGGTTCCTTCGGGCTTGAGAAGGGCGAGGGTGTGGAACCCTCCGTTGCCCCTCCTACTTGGGGTACTATCTCGACGCCTGTGCGGGCTTCCTCTGTTCCTTCGGCTCCTCGGGCTAGCAGTCCAGTCCCCGTTGATGAAGAGCCCATTGATATCGAGGTTCAAGCCTCGCAGGTTGAGGTTGGCGGATCTTCTTCCGGTCCGCAAACTGTAGTAGCTCCTCCAACTCCTGCCATGACGCCGCAGGTCTTGGCGGATGCAGACGAATATATGAAATTCCTCATCGAGAGGGTGTACAAAATGCTGCAAAAGGGTGTATCTGCTGTGATGGATGCCAATGGGAGCTTTGCGACGGCAAGAACTCTAGCAATGCCCTGTATCGAGCTGATCCGCATTCACCAAGGCCACGACCATATGGCCGAAATTTTGGAGGATTCGGTGATCGACCTGGACGAGCGGCTCGCGGAACTTCAGCGCATCCAGCGAAACGACCTCTCCGTCCTGATAGATGCGGAGAAGGGAAAGCTGATTGCCGAGATCGAGTCTTCATACCAGGCCACTGTGGGCCTTTGGGAGCGCGAGATGGCTGAGACTGAGGCTGCGGTAGAGCAGTTGTCTCAGTCCATGAAGACGACGACAGAAACTCGAGCTGCATTGGATACTGATATCGCGGAGATCGACACCCAGATGCGCCGCCTTAAGGACCAACGGGCCCGACTCCAGTTAGATGCCGAGCGTGTCCGGGCTGAACACGCAGCATTCAAGAAGAAAGAAGCGACTTTTACTCAGCGGACTCTTGTCTTGGCGCAGCAGCGACAACAGCTTGATGAGAAGCATGAGAGCGATACTTCCACTGGGGCTGTTGAATTGATGCGTCAAGAAGCTGAGCGACGAGTCCTGGCGACTGTGGAGGCCCGTACAGCCGACCTAAGACTTCGAGTCAGGAAGCTCTCAGCCCACCCTGGGGAGGTTCAGGGACTGTAGCTTTTCCTCTTTTTTATGTTCTTTTGCAACCCTTTGCCGAGGGATAGTGTAGTTTTTGTACTCTCTCTTTCAGAAAAATAAAGAAGTACGCAACTTTTTGTGATGTGTTCATTTGTGTTATTATGAACTTGATGATTTGTGTGGACCTATTATCTTTTGCGTACCTTGGTTTTTAGGTACAGATAATAAGTTTGAAGGAACCAACATGTTTGCTCAGAGGTGATGTGGACATGGTAATCATTGGGTTCAAATAATAGAATCATCCTACTCAGAGGTGTGATGGACGTGGTAGGAATGATCCTGGGGGATACGTTGAACAACTCAGAGGTGATGTGGACGTGGAAGTTCTGCGATCAATGTACGACAACGCAGGGGTTGTTTGTACGAGATGTTTACTCAGAAGTAATGTGGACGTGGTAAACATGAAGGGTAGCGTCGGCTTACGTAGTGTAAGATTCCGCTTTGTAAGGTGTAGAAGAACAACTCAGAGGTAATGTGGACGTGGTTGTCTTTCTACTGAAGGAAGCCACGGAACAGCTGGGTTCCAGAAGCGGATGAGTTTGTGGAAGGAGATTGTTTGTGAATCCCGATGATTGGGCCCACAGATCCCCTTGGGGAAGTACATATCTGAAGGATGTCAAGAATAGTACTTCTTTAGGAACTTGCCGTTGATGGACATCATAAACAAGTCTCCATTGGGTTTGGCGAGGCGGTAAGCACCGTTTGAGTATACCGTCTCTATGATGAAAGGTCCTTCCCACTTGGGCTCGAACTTTTCTGGTGTCTTGTGAGTTAACACCATCGGCCTCCTGACTGCCAGAACCAGGTCGCCAACTTGAAAAGTCCTCTGTTTGACCTTCTTGTTGAAAGCCTGTGATATACGGGCTTGGTAGAGTTCGATGCGTTGTTGAGCTAGGAGACGCTTCTCATCGAGTGCCTCCAGTTCCCGTAGACGACGACGTTGATTGTCCTCTTCTGTGAGTTTGTTTGTTATTGCTACACGGAGTGAGGGTATCTGGATCTCGAGAGGCAGTACCGCTTCGCTCTCGTAGACCAGAGAGAATGGTGTGTTGCCTGTCGGGGTCTGTACCGTTGTACGGTAGGCCCAAAGGCATTCGCCAAGCTTTTCGTCCCAGTCGCGTTTATTGGATGACACGACCTTTTTGAGTAGCCTGACGATGGTTTTATTGAACGCCTCTGCTAACCCGTTTGCTGCCGGATTATAGGCGGTGGATGTCACATTTTGAATGCGATTCTTGTCACAGAACCTGCTAAAAATGTGGCTGATAAACTGAGGGCCATTGTCATGAATGATCCGCCGGGGTACTCCGAAACGGTAAATGACATGGTGTTTGATAAAGCTGACCACCCTGGAGCTCTTTACTTCCGCCAGTGGGACTGCTTCTGCCCATTTGGAGAAGTAATCGGTGATGGCCAGGATGAAGCGGTGTCATCTTGATGAAGGAGGGGTGATTGGTCCCACAATATCCATGCCCCAGGCTTCGAAGGGCCAGGAGGCGACTGTAGGATGTAGTGGTTCAGACGGTGTATGTATGAAGTCTGTATGGAGTTGGCATGCCTGACACTTCTTAGCATATTCAACAGCGTCGGCGGCCATGGTTGGCCAGTAGTAGCCCATACGTCGCAGTCGATCCTGCAACTTAGGACCGGGTTGATGAGCTCCGCTAGTTCCGTCATGAGTTTTTCGGAGAGCTTCGGCTGCTTCTTTGTTGGACAGGCATCGAAGGAGGAGCCCATCGAAGGAGCGTCGGTACAGCGTTTTAGTAGCTGTGTCGTAGTAGAATCGAAGAGAGCGTCTCATGACTGAGACGGCTTCCTTCGGGTCCTCTGAAAGAATTTCGTCGACAGCAAAGTCGATGAACGGGAACCTCCAGTCTCGGACATTAACACCAGTGTTCGTCGGCATGGCGTGGGCCACTTGCAAGCACAGGTTGTTTCTGGGACAAATCAAGTCTCGGCCTGTTACCGTGACATAGTGTTGAGTCCCAAAGGGCGCTGCCAATGAGGCTGCGAGGCCAGCCAGAGTGTCAGCCTCCAAGTTTTGTAGACGAGGTACATGTTCGATGAAGAACCCGGTAAAGGTTGAAATGATGTTCAATGCAACTTCATGGTAAGGGATCAGATCTTCATGGCGAACCTCATACTGCCCTCGAATCAGGTTCACGACGAGTTTTGAGTCACCGTAGGCTTCCAGATGGTCCACCCCCAGCTGTTGTGCAAGCTGGAGTCCCATGACGAGTGCATTGTACTCGGCAACATTGTTGGAGCACGACTTCGAGAGTGAGTAAGCACGCTGGATGACTAACTGATCGGGGGAGACTAAGACTACCCCCACTCCTGCGATAATTTGGCCTTTGGGGCCTGTTCTCGAAGCGCCATCGAAAAATATCCGCCAAACGGAGCTTCCTTCGGTGACGTTGGATTCTTGGACCTCATCCGGGATGTCTTCATAGAGTTTTGAAGATTCTGGGATGGGGTGTGCAGCTAAAAAGTCAGCCAGAGCTTGACCTTTAACAGCTTTTTGCGGGACAAACACCATATTATATGGTGTTAGCAAAATTGCCCATGTGGCTAGCCGGGAGTTCAATGATCCTGGCTTCGTCATGAGGACTCTGAGTGGATTGACTCGAGAAATGACATGAATTGTCTGGCCCGAGACATAATGACGAGTCTTCTGGATGGAAAACACCAAAGCCAAGCACTCCTTTTCAACGGGGTTGTACCGGTGTTCGGCCCCGATGAGCGTTCGACTGAGGTAGTAGATTGCTTGCTTATAGCCTGTATCGCTGTTTTGAGCCAGCAGAGCGCCAAGGGAATGATCTATGGCACGAACGTAGAGAAGAAATGGTTTGCCCGCGACAGGTGCCACCAGGACTGGTGGGCTCATCAAGTAGGCTTTGATGTCATCGAAAGCCTCCTGGCACTCCTCTGTCCAGACATAAGAGACTCCCTTCTTCATGAGCTGAGTAAAGGATTGACATTTACCGGAGAGGTTTGCTATGAACCTCCGGATGTATGCCAGACGTCCCTGTAAGCCTCGAAGTTCTCGAAGATTCTTCGGAGGGTCCATGTTGAGGATGGCTTTGGTCTTCTCGGGATCAACATGAATGCCTTTCGCCGTGATGACAAAGCCCAAGAATTTGCCGCTAGAAACCCCCAGGAAGAATTTAGCGGGGTTCATTTTGAGTTGATGTGCCCGCATGAGATCGAAGACTGTCTTCAGATCCTGTAGGTGATCTCCTTTGAGGCGGCTCTTGACTGCAATGTCGTCAACATAGCATTCGACTGTTTTGCGAAGATGTTGACGGAAGATGGTGCTCATAGCTCGTTGGTATGTTGTACCGACGTTTTTCAAGCTGAAGGGCATTACTGTGTAGGAGAAAACACCCTTTGGAGTTCTGAATGACGTGTGTTTTGCGTCATCGGAGAACATTTTGATTTGATTGTAGCCTGAATACCCATCCATGAAGGACATGCGTTCAAAGCCACATGTGTTATCGATCATCACATCGGTGATCGGAAGCGGGAATTCATCCTTCGGGCAAGCAGAATTGAGGTCCCTGAAGTCGATACAGACTCGTATCTTCCCGTTCTTCTTGGTGACAGGTACGATGTTGGCTACCCAATCTGGGTGTTGTTCCTCACGGATGAAGCCGCTAGTCAAGAGTTTGTCCACCTCCTGATCGATGGCATTCATGATGTCCGGACGGAAACATCGCTGTTGTTGTTTGATAGGTTTGGCATCAGGTAAGATGTTCAACCTATGCATTGCGATCTGTGGATCGAGTCCTGGCATGTCTTCGTAGCTCCAGGCAAAGACGTCGATATACTCTTTAGCCAGCTGGATTAAAGCCTCTCGGTCTTCTCCTTCTAGGCTTTTGCTGACGAAGATGGGTTTGGAAGAAGATCCGTCCCCAAGGTCGATCTGCTCGACTTCGTCTTCGGTGGAAGGTTCACGTAACTCAAAACGAGACACCCATTGCTCTCCTAGGCGTTGAGCCCAGGGTTCTTCTTCGAAGGATTCCGGCGTTTGGTCTTCGCCTTCACCTTTTTAAGGTTGTGCTGACGTCATGTTAGCTGACAACACTTTTCTGAAGACTGATCCGATACTGGTATCAGAATCCCAAGTCGACGCTTCGGACGAGTGGGAATGTTCTACGTCTTCTGCATCTGAACTCTCTGGAGTTGATGGCGGCGTGACATAGCCTATCCCCCGTCGAGTTTTGTTGTAGTAGTCTTGTGGCCTTCCTTTGGGTGTTGAAAGCTGGAGAGGGAGAGGTCGACCCTTGTCCTAGTTTAGGCCTTTGTTGCTTTTCAGGTCGTAGCCCATCTTCTGGATGATGTGCTTTGCTGTATCCGTATACCGATAGAGTTGTACTCTGCCGGTATCAGGTTCAGGCTCGAGTGGCGGGAGGTCTTGATGACGCTCGACTTTGCCAAAAATGACGGATCCTTCGTCTCGGCTTCGTGGAGGGTTTATGAAACAGACTCCTTGAGACGGGACTACTCGGTTTACATTATGGACGGTCGTTATTTGTGTTTGCAACGACCATAGAGCGTGATCTAATGTATACATGGCATTCCAATGTGGAAGACAAGAATAATTAAAAGACACTCTATTATTGATGAAGTACGAGATTTTATCCCGCGGGATTATATTGTCTAAGGAGGGTGCATCTACATCAGCAGAGATATATTCGCCAAGCTCCTCATCTGTAAGCACTGGGGTCGGATCAGGAGAATCCACCACAGCTTTGACTTTGGGGTCTGAGAGGGCGATGTGAGCCCTTTCTGGCATCTTGGATGACTGCGGGGGCTTGCCCTTAAGACGCACCTTCAAAGGTGCCTCAACTGCGCCTCCTGTGAGTGGTGCCTTCCCCTGTAATTTTGCCACCAGGGGAGCCGATGTTTGAGGCGGCTTTCCCTTGAGGCGTATCTTCAGGGGAGCCTCAGGAGTCGGTGCTTTCCCTGATATCTTGATGCTCATTGGAGGCACCTTCTGGGTGGTTTGCCCTTCAGTCGGATCTTCAGTGGGGCATCTGGATTCATCTCCGGCTCCGTGTCCGGCTCAGTTGCCATCTCTGTCTCATCATCAGCATCGTTGGCTTCCTCCTCGTCAAGTGGCTTGTACAAGTCAGAATCGGTGAAGTAAGCCTCAATCCCTTTGAAAGGATCGATGTCTGCGAACTCCGTCCGGATGACGCCGTTGGTGGATACATATTTCATGCATTGGTGGAGCGTGGAAGGCACCACCATGTACTCATGTACCCATGGTCGGCCAAGCAGGATGTTGTAGTTGACCTCGGCATCCACCACATAACAAGTCACCTCAGTTTTGAGGTTGCCGATGTGACACTTCAGTCAGATTTTGCCCAGTGGCTCGCTTTTGCTAGCGTTGAAGCCACTGATGGTTGTGTTGGAGGGCGTCAGCCGGTATATTAGGATCCCCAGTTTTGATAGCAGCGCCTTCAGGATAATGCTGAGGGAAGTCCCCGGATCGATCTGAATTCGGCTCACCTTGACTGAACCGATGTATCCTGTGTAATACAGCGGTCGGTTATGTCGGTGGTGCTTGAGCAGCATGTCTTGTTGGGTGAAAGTTATGTTTGGGATAACTTCACCCGTACAATGACAGTGCGCACAAGTAGTTGGGAGGTCTTCAGGCTGCTTGACCTGACTGAGAAAGGATTCAGCGTCCTTCAGAGCTTCGCAGAGAGCTTCTCGGGAGTCTTTGGAAAGACGCAGGAGCTCAAACAAAGACAAGCGCGCAGGAGTACTGGCCAGTTGTGCCAGAATGTCAAAGTTGTGGGGCTTGGCTAGCCCTGAAGCATTCTCCTTTCGTAGAGGTCTGTCGAAACGAGCCTCCACCTGCTTCTGCTTATTGGCTGCTGAGGGTTTAGACGGGCCCTCCTCAGGGATTGTGCCAGGAGGCACCACCTCGGCGGCAGCTTCGCCGGGCTGAGCGTTCTGTTGTGCACGCGTCTGCACTGGAAGTGTCTCTTCTGTTGAAGAAGAGACCGTACGGCAAGACTTGATCTTCCTGCCTTTTGATTTGGAGGTAGAGCGTACCTCCGGTTGAGTCACCACGGAGACGAGGTCGGGGTGAACCCAGAGGACCTCTCCTCGAGATGTGGTGAGTGGGATGAGTCCACTCACATTGTCACGGGTAGGTGGCAAGTTCACTACCTCCATTGTCGCCTTAGGGATGGGGACGACGCCATCTTGTGTGGTGGTCGGCGGCAAGGTGCCGAACTGAAGTGACACCACATTGGCTGACACCGTCTTCTCTTCATAGTCGACGGAGATTACATCGGCATTGATTATGCGCTGGATGTAATTCTTGAGGACGTAGCAGTCCTTGGTCGGGTGTCCAACAAACCGATGGTAGTGACAGTACCTCGGGTTGTCCACTTTCCCAACTTCATAGGGCCGCTTCGGGTCCGGGAGCTTGATCTTGTCACCCTGCTTCAGTATTTCGAAGAGTTGCAGGGTGTCTTCGTCATTGAATGAATACACCTCCTTAGGTCTCGGTGCCAGTGGAGGCTTCTGAGTAGGCACAGATGCACCCTTCGAGGCATTAACAGTCAATGCCTGTTTCCCCTTTGCTTCTCGCCCGGAGTTGTTGGCTGCTGACCTTTTTCTCTTATCATCAAAGGCGGGGAAGCTGACACCAAGAAGACGTGCATTGCCGCCTTCTTTTCTGCTGCTTCAGCTTCGATGATCAGGGAGCTCCAGTCGGGAGGGAGAGTAGAGTTGAGCCAGAGCTTCACTGCGGGCAGCATGTTCATGCTGCAAGAGGAGATGAGCGCATGTTCTGGCATGCCTGGAGGTAGCCTGAAGCAGGCTTGTCGGAAGCGTTCGATGAACACCCGAACCGTTTCTTTCTCCTTCTGGCGTATCTCTATGAGAGATGCCATCGTCATGTCCTTCCCGCCGTCGTAGAAGCGATCGAGGAAGAGGCGCGTCAAGTCATCGAAGGACGATATAGAATTGTCGGGGAGGCTGCAGTACCAATCATACGCTACCCCTTTTAGGGCCCCAACAAAGATGCTGGTGAGGACCGCGTCCTCCTTTGGAAGATGCCCCGTTTGTGACTGGAAGTATGTCAGGTATCGACGCGGAGAGTCCTTCCCATCGTATGGTGTGAGTGTTTGTGGTTTATATTTTGGAGGATAAACTACCTTGTTCCACTCGAGGGGATAAGGCTGGGGAATGCCCATCTTCTGGCGCTCCTCTTGCCTGTTTTTGGACTCGAAGCGCTCCCGCAGGTCCTTGATCATTTCGACCACATCCTCCGTGGAGCTAGGAGTCGGAGAAGGTGGCACTATCTGGAGCGGAGCGTTTGAGGGTTCCGATGTCCGAGGTGCTTCTGTGTCGGAGGGTTCCCGTTGAAGGGGTACACTCGACTCCCCATTAACTCCTGGATCGGGACCGGTTGAAGGTGTTCTGGTCAAGGCCGACCGAATATCAAACACTGCTTGAGTCAGTGCTTGCATAGAGGCAAAGAGGGTTTTGAGTCCTCCCTCTAATGAGTCTATGCGCTGAACAATGTCCTGCGGTGGCACATCAGACTCAGCATCATCTCCAGCCATGTATACTGTCCTGACACGGCCAGGAGTGGATGGATTGGTTGAGGCTTCGCTCTCGTCCTCACTTTCATGTGGGGGAGTCACCTCTCCTGGTGTTTCAGCTTGGCCACCCCCAGTCACATTCTGGAGGTCATTCTCAACGGACGCATCTGCTCCGTCTTGAAGGGCCTCTTCGTCTCTACCCCCAGCTGTGTCCTGGGGGACATCCTCGTTTCGAGGTGCTTCTGGGAGGCTGACTTCGCCTCGAGGATGAAAATCCGCCGTAGCTGTGCTTTGGACATCTTCGTCTTCGGAAGGAAGCTCAACAAGGGTCTGACTACCCCCAGCTTCCTCTAAGAACTTCTTCTTCGACCTAGTGCCTTCGAACACCCCAGAGGTCGAGACTGTTGCCTTAGTTCTCCTCGGTTGGCTTTTGGACGAATTGCCGGTCGCCTTCCGGAGAGATGAGGAGTTGGAGACCACATTGCATGAAGCAACTCTTGGCACCTCTTCTGTTGACACCTTCGTCCCGAGACAATGTCGGAGGGGTATCGATGACTGCAGTCGCTGGAAGACTGACTGCCTTGGTGGTACTGCCGCCTTGCCACAGCAGTTGATAGTGACCACCGCACAAGTATGCCTCGTGAGAGGCTCATCGTGCTTGTTGGTCGACTCTCCTGACCGGCTGTCACGACCCGCACCCGTTTTTTTTTTTAAACGGATACGAGACGTGTCCAAGCCAGCCTACGCCGCAGTGTCGGCGGTAGAACGCTGTCACGGCCATGAAGATCAAAATCACAAACAATGCTCATTCACATAATTAATTTAATTTACAAAGATCACAAGTTTTACATTTGCTAAAAATATAAACTTGTACAATTATCTGAATGGCTACAACTCCACTAGCTAGCTAATCTCTAGGCTTCCCGTCTGCAAGTATACCATCACTCCCCAAACTAAGTGATCCTCGGCTAACCTGAAATGTTGGTTTCCAGTCAGGAATGGAACGAGCACAATTCACTGAATGCAATTTCAAATAAAGAAAATGACTATAAAACAAAGGTTAGGCATTAATCATGAGTTTTGAAAATAACAGTAAAGCCGTAAGAAAATCAATAGTAATAAATAGACCAATATACTTTCCACCTTTAGAAGTACCTTTGACATGTGATCGGTCTGGGGTACTACACCGCACGGTCTACGAGATCTACTGCATGAAAATAAATAATGTCTATGAGATCTACAATGTCTACGAGATCTACTGCATAAAATAAACAATGTCTACGAGATCTACAATGTCGACGAGATCTACTGCATAAAATAAACAATGTCTACGAGATCTACAATATCTACGAGATCTACAATGTCTACGAGATCTACTGCATAAAATAAACAATGTCTACGAGATCTACAATGTCTACGAGATCTACAATGTCTACGAGATCTACTGCATAAAATAAATAATGTCTACGAGATCTACAATGTCTACGGTCGGATCACACATCCTTGGTACTTCTCGTTCCCGACTCAATAATTTATAATAGAGTATAAAAATATCACATAACCAATGACTAATCAATGAAATATAGTAAAGATCAATATCGAAATGCAGACAATAAACTGTACTCGCCTGTGGTCCTGTGCTGGTGAAACCGATGATCCAAATCACTCAATCTACCATAATAGTCAAAACCCGTACAACAGTCCCCGGAAGCTAAAATAGACAATACCAATGATCTCAGAATAGGCAAATTAGCTAGAATTGCCTGTCCTTAAATCCAATTCTGGACACAGGGGCAAAACGGTAATTTCGGGCAAAAACGATGTCCGCCGTTGGACCCGCTTTGCACCGAAAAGCGTGCCAGAGTCAATGGTCTCTAAAGTCATCAAACTACATGTCTACGGATCCAGTTTTCCGATACGAACCCAACCGTATGTCCAAAGTTGGATTTCGGCGGGCCGTGCACAAAATCGCCCGTTGAGTGGGACCGTGGGGCCCGCAAAACGACAATTTTATCAACGGTCTCAGAATCGGACCAAACTTGGCATACAGGACCAGAAAAATGATACGGACCTGTTGGCGCAAGTTTCGTCTCGATCTGGCAAACGTGCACAAAGTAATTGAGAAATTTGCAACGTGCACGATACGGTGAATTTTGACGGATACGCATCAAATTCGTCGCGCACACGCGACCAATTTGAATTCCGTCAAAGCTCACACGACCACAAAACTGTTACGCAGCTTTCGATGCTTTCGGTTCGCGACCACGTCGTCCCGATTGGCGTGACGCACGTCGTGTGGAGCAATTTCAACGTTTTGAAAACAGATTTTTGGGAAACTTTGGAATTCGATTTCTCGACGCGTAGTCGATGGTTTTCAAATCCGCAAAAAGGGTTGTGGAGTCCTACAGGTTGTCTATTATTGAGTTCAGGTAGAATTTCTAAATGGCTACTGGATCGATCGAAATCGATCGATAAACATGGGTGATTGGACTGTTTAAACGTCCTGTTTTTGAACAGGTTTTGGTCGATCTTTGGATCGACTTTCTGGGAATCCTAGCAAGCGTCGATCAAAACTATTTGAAGGGAATTAATGTCGTATAGGTTAGGAACATACCCCAAAAGACAAATCGCAAAACCATTGCTTGTGCGCGACGGAATGTCGCTATGAACTTGCCTTCCCGCGCGCCTGTGCTGCTGTGGGTTCTCTGTTTCGCTGCGCGCACGTGTCTCGTCCGGCCTTGCCGCGCCGGCGGCGGTGGTCCCCCGGCGGCGCGCGGCCGCTGGGTGGTTCGCCCAGCACTGGGGTTGTCGGCGTGGGTTCGGGATTAGGTTTTCAACATTTCTCCTCTCGAACTCTCTCTCATCTACTTATACGCAAACCTCTCGGGCTCGGTTTTGTTTAGCTTCTGCTGTTGGGTTTGCCACTATGGGCTGGGGGAGAAAGTCGAGCCTCTGGGCTGCTACTCTACTGTACTTGCGGTCGGTTTGGTTATACTCGGGTTAGCTCAAGCTGAGCTTTGGAAGGTTTGGGGTGGCCTTCTCGGTTGGAAACTGAGATGGGGAGGGCGGTTTGAATGGGTTTGCTACTTAATTCCTGGAACAGTGATGGTTCCCTTTCTATTTATATTACCTACTAGTATCACATCCTCATATATATATAATATCTATATAGATATTAATATATATAATATCTATGTATATATATATTTACACACAAATATTTATCTTTATAATTATCTGTATATACACACATATACAAATATTTACACAAAATATATATATCCCTATATTTTTCCTATACGTATACATATACCATATATATATTTATATATATACACATACACTTTATATTATATATATATACATATACTCGATAATATTAATTTATTTAATCTTAATCGAAAATTGATTACTACAATAATTCTAATTAACATTCAATTTAATCATATAAATACAAATCATTAATATTAATTCTTATTTTAAAGCATATAATTACAAATCAATCTAACTTGAAGTTTCCTCATAATAGGAATTGGAAATAATATCTAAATATTATCAAATGGTATTTCTAACAGAAAATCATAAAAATTAATTCTTTAAAATAATTGATCTTAGTCTACCAAGTATTTTTCTAGTATAAATATCAAAATTTAATAAAAATAATAATTAGTACAACAAATTCCAGAATATTTTTTTCTATAAATACAAAAATTGTTTAATAACTTGATAAACTCTTCCGTCAATCAAAATATCTAGAATAGAACTTTAAAATGAAAGTTATTTACTATTTAGAAATATTTAAAGCTAAAAATAAATAAATAAATAATAAAATTCAAGATTCGGGAAGAGGGGTTACAAATCTACCCACCTTAGAAATAAATTCGTCCTCGAATTTGAGGACTACCAAGATAGACAGGCTTGGTTGCTTGGTGAAGAGGTGGGAAAATGGTAAGAAGCATTGATCAACTATGGTGAAAATAAGAGGAGTAGAGAGACGACTTGTGGTTTGAATCTTGGCTACGGTCTTGAATTCCAAAATGCTCTACACCGCTCAAAAATTCGACACTAAAGGTAGCAATGACTCCAAAGCTAATTCGTCCAACGAAGACTCTACCCACCTTAGAAATTTCTTCATCGAAATTCTAATTCATAACTATTCCTTAAAGTTTAACAAGAAAGCCTACCTTAACCTAAATCCTCTTAAATTTAATCCTTCAAAAATAGTTTATATCCTCCTCCTAGACATTTGTAACTATGTAACTCCGAGGACTTCTACCCACCTTTGGTCACACTACTCCCTCAAATCTCATGTCACAAAAACTTTATAATCTTCCAACTAATTGCTAAAATTGCTACCAATAGGTATATATACTGCTTCTGGCCACCATAATCCTCTCATATTTATCGAACAACCTGAAATCTAACAGGCAATAATTTACCAAGTAGCTAATAGGTATTGGTAAATTCTAATAAACATGACCTTTCATCGTTCCGAAATAGGAAGAACAGGATGATAAGGAAGAATAATCAGGAGCAAGTGTAAAATTCCAGGACGGTGTAGAGTATCCAATGATGCGGATAGAAAGAAGGTTTACGAACCATAGACTTGTTTGCTAAAGTGGCTACTCTAGTCTAGTCACTCGCTAAATCGAAGCACCATTCGCCTCTTAGAGTGGCTTGCAATTCGTACACTACATAAGTCCCGTTCTCGAAATTTATCTAAACAGTTCCATAATAGAACAGAATTTTGAGAAATCAAGATCGTGATCTTTCCCGTGGTTATTTAAACACACGAGCAAGGGATAAAATGCAATACAACTTCGTATCATGACTCCCAGGTAGATGGAATATTGGTTACGAATGACTTCCCAATCTAAGAGAGGAGGCTACATAATATGTATAGGGACCTATTTCAAATAGTTCGGTTTTATAGACCAACTGTGGGGGTTTGTCTGGATGGGTTTTACTGGCCTTAATGGGTTTCCTATTTGGATATCAATTGTTGGTTGGATAAACCCTTAGATTTTGATCTATACGGACAGGACAATATCCTAATAATAAACAGTTTCTACTAGTTAGGGTAACCTAGAATAGGTTCCTATCCAAGGGTTGAGCTAGTTGCCAATCAGGTTGGTTAGCTAGGTTCATAAAGCCCGAAATACGCCTCCCGTGACCTTTGTGTTTAAGCAGCACATGAGGCCTCAATTGGGTGGCACACTAGTGGCATGTGAGTAGTGTGCTTCGAGTAGATCTCAACCATATATTGGGTTGAATGAATCGAGTCGATGTTGAGGTTCTAATGGAAGTCGGGAAGTATACCGAACTATGGTAAAGGTTATAGCTAGTCCTTTAGACCTGAAAGTCGTACCATAAAATAGAGTACCCGGGGACGTGTTTGAGTGGGACATGATACACCTAGATGGAGGTGGACTCGTCTAGATCTTGCATATGAGATTTGTTGGAAGGTAACCGCTGGTCTCGTGCCCCGAATATTAATGACATGGCCGGGGACACAAAATGATCTAAAAGGAAAGTGGGAGTCCATAGGGCACTAACTATCATTCTAACATAAATCATTCTAATCAATCGGAACTCCTCGTATATCCCAAAAATTTTTGAAGGCTTATAGTCTACCCACCTTAGAAATAGGGCATGGGTTTTGGAATAATGTGGTTAGAGGGTTCCCAAAATTCAGATACTGTACCTCGACTCTTGTTAGTAGAGAATAAGGCACGGTGTAACGAAATATGGTAGACGTAAGTCGAGTCAATGATCATTCCTCAATAAATGAGAAACGAGGGTGTACAAATACGCATGGTCGACAAAATAGGATGATCTACTCGTCTATGGTATACTAGAGTTATCGATGGGGTAACCAACTCCAAAGCACAACATAAGAAAAGATTTCTAACAACTGAGTCAAGAAATTCTATTTGTGTCAAACCTGCCAGACCATGGTCACAAGGGTTGTAGTGATCAGGTATTGCTGTTGACAACTGGTAGGTCATAGTGTGACAGGGTATTTAAGCTATGGTATTGGCCAAGCTAGTGACCGTGGTGTTCCATCACTAGTTAGGTCTTAATAATAAAATTTACATAACTAGAGTAATATTTGTTGGAAACCAATCTCGGGATGAGTGTCTACCATAGTCACGGTAAATTATTGTCCTTAGCCTTGTCTATTCATCTCATGTCTAAACTGTGGGCTTTGGTCGAGGGACGGTTGAGTCAAGGCACAAGGGTTGAAAGTAAAGGCAATATTCAAGAAAATATTTGGAGACTCACAACAATGGGTTTCCTGAGAATAGCTAGTCTCCTAGATTGGCATCTTGACTAAGGGTAAAACCTTATTCATTCTCAAGTTTAGATGGGCAGAAGGTCCCAATAGTATTTGAGGATCGGGAGGAGAACGAATAACTCAATCTCATGGCTGGCCAACAGTAACTACACTTGTGTATACAACTACCATAGCCATGGGGATACGCGATAAATTACGAGCTTCTGCCTTTCCGAACCAGTGAAAGACAAAAACCATAAAGAGTTCAAGGAAGATGTTACTGAATACAATCACATGATTCAAGGGCGAACACATAATTCAAGAGGAATTGTCAAGCAGTCGCGGATGAGATCCTAGGTACCTATATATCTCCATCCACGTAGTGTAATTAAACGAAGAGCGAACCAAATGCATCATGGTTGATCAGACCATAATACACTGATTCTGATTAGACAATAAGTTAGCAGGCGTCCCCACTAAACATATGCCTCGAACCAAGCTCGAGAACAGAGTGAGCTTGCAAAACTAGGCTGTGATAGCAACATTGGTCAAAATAGTCAAATTTCAGGTATACAAGATTTTTAAAGGAAGGCACATATAGTACGAGTTTTGAGAGAATCAAACTTCACCTGGTGTTCTTGCTTATACAGTCTATCCTACTATCTTCTGTTCACAAGGACTTGGTCGACTAATGGGTTATGGAACTCTGGATTCTATATTCTTGGTAACTTATTAGTGTCAGTCGATAACCTCGTCAATAGGTCACAAGGACGACGGAATGCTAGATCGGGAGACGTGCTATCCAACTTACAAAACTTCCACCAATATTGGCTTCGGATCTTATGGAACACACATGGCACTGTCCTATCCTCTATAGTATCCTTAATTTGTAATCACGTCTGAAGTCATTTCACCGAGGACTATACCTCGCCCGTAAAATTGGGCTGTGGTAATCCTTGGTTTCGTAACTCAAATATGATACAAATCGAACATTACTTAACTCTATCCAATATTGGCTCAAGGATAACTACGATCAAGAGTGGACCACTAGTCATATCTCTAGCAAATTCTATAACCAATATTTTTCTAATCTCATCTCGACTCTAGGGGTCGTGTCTCGCCAGTGCGCTGCTGGCTGCAGTGGATCCCTAGTCTCCAAAATTTAAATAAATGGCGACAGTGCGCTGCTGTCCTGCCAGTATAAGTTAACTAACGTTCCTTTAACTACATCTGTAAAAATCCATGAGCCCCTAGAGATTCAAACAAGTTGTCTATGAAATAAAGTGTAAGTATTTGTCCTGTCAGCCACAATATTTAAAATAACAGATTACACAGGGAGGAACAACCTGAAGACAAAGAACTACAAACATTCTAGCACCTATTCTGTGTGTATTCTAACCATGGGAGAAATTTTTTTGGATCAGTCTACCTCAAGATTTGCATTTGAATAACCGAATCAGGAATTATAAACTATTCCCTTACGACAAAATAGGATTTTAAATGGGCAATTCAGACTAAGATATGGTGACGATATCCAAGGAGGCAAGAGAATGAATTAAATAATCTATCAAGGCTAGATCATTAATTCCATGAAGTCCTGCCTTACCAAGGGAATAAACTATCCAAATTGGATTATATCGTCGTATCAAGAGATAATAATGTACCTTTGGGGATCTGATAAACTATCAAAATTACTAACTCCTTATCTACATTGCATGGCCTAGACTACCCATTGGTAAACTTGTATAAGGGACTCCTAGTCCTAGTCATTCTCGTAAATTAAATTAATTTCTAATTCGTGAATGAGCATTTTTAGTCGCAGGCTCGCAATAGTACGACTAACTTAAGTACTATCACGAGTTCGCATTACTTGCGAAAACAGACCTGCATGGGCCACCACAAAAACTTGTCACGACCCGCACCCGTTTTTTTTTTAAACGGATACGAGACGTGTCCAAGCCAGCCTACGCCGCAGTGTCGGCGGTAGAACGCTGTCACGGCCATGAAGATCAAAATCATAAACAATGCTCATTCACATAATTAATTTAATTTACAAAGATCACAAGTTTTACATTTGCTAAAAATATAAACTTGTACAATTATCTGAATGGCTACAACTCCACTAGCTAGCTAATCTCTAGGCTTCCCGTCTGTAAGTATACCATCACTCCCCAAACTAAGTGATCCTCGGCTAACCTGAAAATGTTGGTTTCCAGTCAGGAATGGAACGAGCACAATTCACTGAATGCAATTTCAAATAAAGAAAATGACTATAAAATAAAGGTTAGGCATTAATCATGAGTTTTGAAAATAACAGTAAAGCCGTAAGAAAATCAATAGTAATAAATAGACCAATATACTTTCCACCTTTAGAAGTACCTTTGACATGTGATCGGTCTGGGGTACTACACCGCACGGTCTACGAGATCTACTGCATGAAAATAAATAATGTCTACGAGATCTACAATGTCTACGAGATCTACTGCATAAAATAAACAATGTCTACGAGATCTACAATGTCTACGAGATCTACTGCATAAAATAAACAATGTCTACGAGATCTACAATGTCTACGAGATCTACAATGTCTACGAGATCTACTGTATAAAATAAACAATGTCTACGAGATCTACAATGTCTACGAGATCTACAATGTCTACGAGATCTACTGCATAAAATAAACAATGTCTACGAGATCTACAATGTCTACGGTCGGATCACACATCCTTGGTACTTCTCGTTCCCGACTCAATAATTTATAATAGAGTATAAAAATATCACATAACCAATGACTAATCAATGAAATATAGTAAAGATCAATATCGAAATGCAGACAATAAACTATACTCGCCTGTGGTCCTGTGCTGGTGAAACCGATGATCCAAATCACTCAATCTACCACAATAGTCAAAACCCGTACAACAGTCCCCAAAAGCTGAAATAGACAATACCAATGATCTCAGAATAGGCAAATTAGCTAGAATTGCCTGTCCTTAAATCCAATTCTGGACACAGGGGCAAAACGGTAATTTTGGGCAAAAACGATGTCCGCCGTTGGACCCGCTTTGCACCGAAAAGCGTGCCAGAGTCAATGGTCTCTAAAGTCATCAAACTACATGTCTACGGATCCAGTTTTCTGATACGAACCCAACCGTATGTCCAAAGTTGGATTTCGGCAGGCCGTGCACAAAATCGCCCGTTGAGTGGGACCGTGGGGCCCGCAAAACGACAATTTTATCAACGGTCTCAGAATCGGACCAAACTTGGCATACAGGACCAAAAAAATGATACGGACCTGTCGGCGCAAGTTTCGTCTCGATCTGGCGAACGTGCACAAAGTAATTGAGAAATTTGCAACGTGCACGATACGGTGAATTTTGACGGATACGCATCAAATTCGTCGCGCACACGCGACCAATTTGAATTCCGTCAAAGCCCACACGACCACGAAACCGTTACACAGCTTTCGATGCTTTCGGTTCGCAACCACGTCGTCCGATTGGCGTGACGCACGTCGTGTGGAGCAATTTCAACGTTTTGAAAACAGATTTTTGGGAAACTTTGGAATTCGATTTCTCGACGCGTAGTCGATGGTTTTCAAATCCGCAAAAAGGGTTGTGGAGTCCTACAGGCTGTCTGTTATTGTGTTCAGGTAGAATTTCTAAATGGCTACTGGATCGATCGAAATCGATCGATAAACATGGGTGATTGGACTGTTTAAACGTCCTGTTTTTGAACAGGTTTTGGTCGATCTTTGGATCGACTTTCTGGGAATCCTAGCAAGCGTCGATCAAAACTATTTGAAGGGAATTAATGTCGTATAGGTTAGGAACATACCCCAAAAGACAAATCGCAAAACCATTGCTTGTGCGCGACGGAATGTCGCTGTGAACTTGCCTTCCCGCGCGCCTGTGCTGCTGTGGGTTCTCTGTTTCGCTGCGCGCACGTGTCTCGTCCGGCCTTGCCGCGCCGGCGGCGGTGGTCCCCCGGCGGCGCGCGGCCGCTGGGTGGTTCGCCCAGCACTGGGGTTGTCGGCGTGGGTTCGGGATTAGGTTTTCAACATTTCTCCTCTCGAACTCTCTCTCATCTACTTATACGCAAACCTCTCGGGCTCGGTTTTGTTTAGCTTCTGCTGTTGGGTTTGCCACTATGGGCTGGGGGAGAAAGTCGAGCCTGTGGGCTGCTACTCTATTGTACTTGCGGTCGGTTTGGTTATACTCGGGTTAGCTCAAGCTGAGCTTTGGAAGGTTTGGGGTGGCCTTCTCGGTTGGAAACTGAGATGGGGAGGGCGGTTTGAATGGGTTTGCTACTTAATTCCTGGAACAGTGATGGTTCCCTTTCTATTTATATTACCTACTAGTATCACATCCTCATATATATATAATATCTATATAGATATTAATATATATAATATCTATGTATATATATATTTACACACAAATATTTAGCTTTATAATTATCTGTATATACACACATATACAAATATTTACACAAAATATATATATATCCCTATATTTTTCCTATACGTATACATATACCATATATATATTTATATATATACACATACACTTTATATTATATATATATACATATACTCGATAATATTAATTTATTTAATCTTAATCGAAAATTGATTACTACAATAATTCTAATTAACATTCAATTTAATCATATAAATACAAATCATTAATATTAATTCTTATTTTAAAGCATATAATTACAAATCAATCTAACTTGAAGTTTCCTCATAATAGGAATTGGAAATAATATCTAAATATTATCAAATGGTATTTCTAACAGAAAATCATAAAAATTAATTCTTTAAAATAATTGATCTTAGTCTACCAAGTATTTTTCTAGTATAAATATCAAAATTTAATAAAAATAATAATTGGTACAACAAATTCCAGAATATTTTTTTCTATAAATACAAAAATTGTTTAATAACTTGATAAACTCTTCCGTCAATCAAAATATCTAGAATAGAACTTTAAAATGAAAGTTATTTACTATTTAGAAATATTTAAAGCTAAAAATAAATAAATAATAAAATTCAAGATTCGGGAAGAGGGGTTACACCGGCGCTTGTGAGTGATCACATTACGCAGGTCGTTGGAGGAGAGTGTTACCTACACACCCTCTTCAGACGCATGGCAAGGCCAAACGCCGGGGCGGACAGGTGAGTGCTGCGCCCCCTGATCTAATACCAAGCAGGCATCATGATCAGTAGTGGAGGAACAACAACATTTGAAGTGACTTGAACGGACCTCAAATGCACAACCAGAGGAGGCGCGGGAGTTCAAGACCACTGAATTTGTCGTACTCGACTTGGTTATACAGCAGTGGATGTGCCCAAGTGAGATAAGGACTTTGAAGATCGACTCGTCTTTGGTGCCGAAGCACCTGAATCGACCTTGTACAGCTTGCCATCGGCAGCGTGCGTGATTGTGAGCACGTGTCTCTGGCCTGCTGCTGGCATAGCACGCTTGTGGCGCATGGCCCGTGCCGCCTTGGATTTCTTTGTACTAGCCCGCTGGGGCGCATAGTACTCAGCATCCAAATTCTCCTCGCCATTACAGCGAGTGAGTCTGTCAAAGACAGAGACTTTTTGTGGCGCATCAGAGGTAATTCGCGGGGCATTGGCTGCGCCCCTGCTCCGTCGACGCATCTTCCTCGCATGAGAGGGAGATGGCTGGGGAACGTGGTCAGCCGTACGTTTCCCCGAGAGATGTGCTGCATCAGCGGGCGCACCTTGGTTGTTGAGAACGTCAGCAGGAAGGGAGGGCTGGATTGGCGCATCCCCTTCAGTGGTGGTGCCCGAGGCGTCGACCTTGCGCACCCAGACACGGCGGGTCTTCTTCAGCTTCGGCAGCCGCTTCGAAGGACTCGCGCTTCCTTCAGAAATGAACTCCTCGTATGCCTGTTGATTGAGGCGCACGACCAGCGTCTTGTGGGAGGAGCGCACCTTCACGTCGTCGGCCTGTGACACGACTTTCTCGGAAGAGAAAAAAGAAGTCCCCAGCAGAGTCGCCAGCTTGTTTGCCATTAAAATCGTTTGATTGCAAATCTTAATACAAACAGAACAGTATTATAATATAGGACTTAGATGTAGTCCTAGGAGTACACTTTTGTTTAATCTGGGTCCTAAGTGCCAATGGAGCGAGTAGTAATGCGTTGACTCCGTTGACGGGCTGACGACGGTTATCGGTTCTCTGAAGATGTAGATTGCTCTGGGTGCTGGAGCTGGCTGAGAGGAGGAAGACGTTGAGTGTCTGTATCTGCCTCTCTGGTGATATATATATCTGGATTGTTCGTATGTGTCCCTCCGTGTGTGTGTCAGAAGGAAATGGTCCCTCTATTTATAGCTGGGCAGGTTGGCTGCTCATGCGCGCATATGTAGGATGCGCCGATGCGTGGGGATGCCACGTGGAGATTGCTGATAAAGGCGCATGGATGATGCGCCCTACTCGCGGGGTTGAATTCTTCATACTGCTGTTTTGAGCTGGCACGTAGCAGAGGAGAAGATCTTTCTGTTGCTGAGATCTTGGATGAGTTGAGTTAAAGGACACGTGTCATCGACCCATGGCTCGGAGATCTCTGATTTGGTAGGGGGATGATTTGGTGGGATGCGCCTTGGATTGGGCGCATGATGAGATTTTGGCTCATGACCTTTAGGAGTCACGAGCCGTTCTGGGCGCATGGCTTTTGAGGCGCATGCGAGCGACTTTCCTTCTGTCTTTCGGGATCAGAGATCAGTCTGGGGCGCATGGCTTTTGAGGCGCATGCGAAGCTTCAACTGGAGATTCTTCTTCTGTCTTTAGGGATCAGTGAAGGGTCTGAGGCGCATGGCTTTTGAGGCGCATGCAGGTTTGGGCGCATGGCCGCGGAGGCGCATGCGGGTGGTCGAGTGGCCACGTGGCAGTAGCCGTCGGAATAGAGTCATGATGATGCTGACGTTGTGGACGCTTCGTTTTCTGCAAAAGCTGTCAGCCGTTCAGACTTGGGAAGGCGTGCTGCCAACTCTGTCAGTTCAGCATTTAATGTTGGTGACATTCGATGGACAGCTGAGTGGGCGCGTCGGTTGACGTTCCACTAGGCGTATGGGGACGTATGGGGGCGCATCCCCTGTATTGCGCTCGGTACATGGCACATCTGTTTGATGTTTGAAGAGGTGTGATGCGCTGTCCAGCCGGCGCATCCGACACGTCTTTGATGATGCGGCTGTTTCGCTTCTCGAGTGCTTTTAATAGCCGTTTGGCTGAAGTCGAGGCGTCTGGTTCATCCATTTAATGTGAGTTCATTGTACGAAATTTCGGAGAGCCATCCACTTGGCGCATGGGTTTGATCTGCCCGGCCTATAAATAGTGGCATGGAGAAAAGGTTGGCCTCTCATTCCCTCACGTCTTTCCAATATGAACTCGGGTTCTCGGGTGCATTCTGTTGACGAAGTGCTCCCGAGGGTGAAAATGAGACGCCATGTCGTCGTAAATGCTCCTGAAGGTGACTGTTACATTCAAAAGACGGAGTCGAGGGCTTCTGAGGCAGGCGGAATGTGCCTGTTGCATCCAAAGATAGGGATGCTCGGGCCTCGTCTCCATTGTTCCGGAAGAGCCATAGATCGGAATGGCGGTACTAGGCTCTCTCTTCCTTCAAAGTGGGTGTCGCCCACTCTGAAAGCTGCTCCTTTAGCCGTATTTCGATCACGGTCTTCCTTGGCCTTTGGAGGCTCTTTCGAAGCCTTCCCTGGCCATAGATTTGCGGTGCTCTTCTCTTCCTTGGTTCCAGCCAGAGGGTTAAATTGTAAGCCCTATCCCCAAATTCCTAATTTTATCACTTAAAATCTTTTGCTAAAATGACTTATAGCTAAATACACATATGTATGGTCCTTCCTATGGTATTGTGTTAATACATAAATTGTTCTAGCCTTATAAATAAAGAAGTTTGCAAACAGTGCAAATACTATTTAGCTAAGGGGTAATTTTGCAAAACCTATTAACCCTGGCTTATAAGCCACTGCTCATACGAGAAGGGGCTATTCCCTTCGAGCCCAAACCCTAGAGATAAGGTTGAGAGTTTTAAATCTCAGATTTTCTGCTAAGGTTCGATTCAAATTCGAAGCAACACAGGTATGATCGTATCTTGGATATCGAATTTAAACTGGATTGGGATTTCATCTCGGATTCTAGTATATAAATATGGGTGTGGGCAAGCGACCGATTTCTATCATCCACGAACCCTAAAATCCTTGTTGAGAGTCATCCCTTGTTTGGCTCGAGAAGGATTAGAGGAGTTGAGGAATCAATCATCAACAGGTATTGCCAAACCCTCCTATTTTCGATTCATCAATCCTTTATTGTTCACAAACTTACCAAGTAATCTGTTACTAAACAACATCAAGGGGAGGGATGGATAGGTGTTCGATCCTTTGTCAAAGAGAAACTTAGTATAAATCGCCATGGTGCTTGATGAGTAATCTAAGTAGAAATTCGAAGTTGGTGTTTTAACTCTGATTTTTAAACACACCATTGGGGTCCCGGTTCAGTTTGAAGCGTGTAGGAGATTTAGGTCATGACGGGGGTACTGTGGCCTATACCAGGGCATGCCAAGACTGAACCAGTATCTCCCACATATAAATTTACACCTAAAATTGTCCATGTGAGAACCTTGTGATCAGTGCAAAGCCATGGCAGCTTCAGTGCTACCATACAGGCAAAATGTGCCTATGTATGATGCTGCCAAGAGCAATTGTTAAACAGAAAGTTGTTACCATTATACTGGCCTGTGATAGACTCAAAAGTTGGACCCTTCTCCAACAATGAGATTGCTCATTACACTGGATCTTCATATCATTTATGCATCCTCTCTCATTACACCATTGCCTACCTGGGAATCTTGGGTAGGAATAAGCTGGAAGTCACATGCTGGGGGAAAACTTCCTGTTGAAGCAATGCAGGTGCTTATCATACTTAATTCCTGTGTTTCAACAATACCGGGTTGGCACAATTATGTCCCCTAGCTGGTGCAAGTGTTGGATTTTATTCAAAGCCTCACATTGGCAATAAATCTCCTTACTGGAGTTTGGTTGCTGCTGTCCCAAGTGCTGCATACTGGGGGATTTCATTGGTTGCTAAACCTGGTAAATCGATTGGCAGCATACATTAAAAAGGGGAATAAATTGTTGGGGACAAGGCTGTGCTTAGCCTAGGATCACTGTCCTGGGTTTTCTGTAGACTGACTAGTTGAGCTCAAATGATAAAGTGTTGATGCTTTTACCTGTCAAATTGAAGCCAGTTATTCATTGGGTTTTGATGTTTTATCTGTCAAATGGAATCCAGTTTTGAAATCATTGGATAAACTGAATTTAGCATTATCTGGATTCCAGTTTTGAATTCGTTTTAGTAAACTGGTTTTGATATCATTACATTCCAGGTTGAATTAGTGAAATGGCTTTGACATCATTTATATTACAAGTTGGAAGTTCAATCATGAAACTGATATCGATATCATATATATATTCCAGTATAGAGAATCAGTCATTTGCATGGTTTTGAAATCTTCCTGCTTCCAGTTTAGAAACCAATCTTGATGTCATTTAAATTTCAGTTTGACTTCAGTATTCAAATTGACTCTATATAATCTTTAGTTTGCAGTGCAGGTTCAGTTATCAAACTGATTTTTGTACCTTTGCTTACCCCGTTTAGGCTCAGTCATTGATAGCCTAATTCCTGGCTTGTGCTCAGTTATAGAGGACTTGATATTCAGTTGTTTGTGTACCAGTTTAAATGGTATCAGTGATTAGTCTACAAACTCTCACCTCTATTGCTTGTAATCTCATTCTTAATCCTATCAGTCCAGGGATAGGAAGCATTGGGACACTGTTTGGTGCATTCCCACAGCACAGAAGTGCATTGCCCTGCACCTGGGTCAACTGGGTGCCTTAAGTTCATCTTCTATGTTTTGGTTCAAACTATAGCCTGTTTTCAGATCTTAAATAGGATTCTGAAAATGCAAGTGTGAAGAGTACTATTTATGGCAATGTATAATTTGACTGTCAGTAAGGGAAACCCTGGGTATAAGAGTGATTAGAAGGTAAGGACAGAGGCTTAGTTGATGGTAGGAATAGGAAGGGAAAGTATTGGCCAAGCACAACCAACACTCTTGAGAATATGTGGCAGATTCCCATAGATATAGACATATACTTGCACATGTGTTCTCCTACCCCTGGGTTTTGGTTTAGAATAAACACTACCACAAACCAACCTAGAAGACTAACAAACCAATATGTTAAGGAAATGAACAAGTTAGCCCAAGAGTCACTAGATTAGATCCCAGTATAAGTAGAAGGGTAGAATAACTAATCAACTAAGAGAAGTATTCCTATTATGATCTTTTCATTATGTTAAATAGTTTTAATGCACAAAACAGGTTACTTGGACTCCAACCCTTCATTTGCTCAATACTCACAGCTAAGGACCTCAGGCAAGTGCACTTTCTGATTGCTTTTCGATTCATAGTAGTGTTTTCATTTCATGTCTATACATATATCTTGCTGCTTGTTGACACGTTCGTCACACGGAGTAGTCGGGAGGGGAAATATCTTAGTAGGCATGTGGACTACCCAGAAAATATCCCAAGATGTCTATTCGTGAACAATAGCATCTGCACACGGCACGTGTAGATGCCGGATTTACCCCCTAGCCGTTCACATGTTGAAACAGATATTTCACACCACTTAGATAGATGTCTTTTATTAGTTTTTTCCTTGTTTATTTCTCTCTCGTGCTATGTCATCAGTTTTCTTACAGCTTTCATATCTCATATGCTATTTTCATGTCTTGTTAATTCTATTGTGTTTTGCATTGCCGTCGGTTTGTGTACTTGTTCCAATCCTGACTGGATAACCAACATTTTTCAGGTTTAGCCGCTATCACTCTTAGCACTGGGGAAGACTTGGGTATGCTGAGATCGACCTAGAAATAGAAAACAGTTGTATCATTTCATTAAATGTAAAACTTTGTACTTTCCTTTAAATTGTAAATGTTGTAATAAATCTAGAAATGTGAATGAGCAATATTGTGTATTTTGAGCATTATTTCTTGCGGGCTTGACAACGTTCTACCGCCGACTCTGCGGCGTAGGCTGGCTTGGACACGTCTCGTATCCGAAAAGCGGGTGCGGGTCGTGACAAGTTTTTGTGGTGGCCCATGCAGGTTCGATTTCGCAAGAGATTGCGAACTCGTGATGGTACTTAAGTTAGACGTACCATTGCGAGCCTGCGCCTAAGAAATGCTCATTCACAAACTAGGATTAAAATGATTTAAGATAACGACTAGGACTAGGAGTCCCTTGTTCAGAATAACCATGGGTAGTTAAGATTGTCTGTTAGGCCATACAATTTGGACACCAAGTTGTTAAATTTAGATAACTTGCTAGATCCCTATAGGTACACTATTATTTCTAATATGACAATATGACCCCATGTGGATATACTATTCGCTTGGTATGTAGACTTGCCTAGAATTAAGGCGTTAATTTTGATAAAACTGTTTAATTTTATGTTGCTTTATTAGATATAAATCTTATATCACAAGTTAGAATTGCCTGTTTTAAAAATCCTATTTTTCTGTAAAGTATTAATTTGTAATTTCTGATTCTATTATTCGTGTACGAATCTCGAGTTAGATTTTGATTCTCACAAAACCCAAACTACTTATTTTCTTCTTCCAAAAATCTCGCCTACTTAAATTTTTGACTACCTTGACCAACGCTGCTATTACAGCCTAGTTTTGCAAGCTTACTCTTTTATCGAGCTTGATTCAAGACATATGTTTAGGGACGCCCGCTAACATATTGTCTAATCAGAATCATTGTATTATGGTCTGATCAACCATGATGCATTCGGTTCGCTTTTCGTCTAATTACCCTACGTGGACTGAGATGTCTCCAGGATCTCATCCACGACTACTTTGACAATTCCCCTTGAATTATACATTCGCCTTTGAATCACGTAATTGTATTCCGTGATATCACCCTTGAACTCTTTATCGTTTTGTCTTTCACTGATTGGAAGGACAAAATCTCAAAATTGATAGATAGATATAGAGGGTCCCTATGACTGTGATAGTTGTGTATGCAAGTGTAGCTACCATCGGCCAGTCCTGTGACAGAAACCTTGCTACCATATCCTAGCCTCTAAGGTGGGTAGAAGTCCTCGATGATTCGTAGTTACGGAATGGCTAGGAGAATGTATAAATATTCCAGAGAAAATTAAATTGAGGAGATTAAGGTGATAGGAGACTTTGAATTTTAAGGGATAGTCAAGAATTGAAATTTCGAGGACGAAATTATTTTAAGGTTGGTAGGTTTGTAAGCCCTATCCCCAAATTCCTAATTTTATCACTTAAAATCTTTTGCTAAAATGACTTATAGCTAAATACACATATGTATGGTCCTTCCTATGGTATTGTGTTAATACATAAATTGTTCTAGCCTTATAAATAAAGAAGTTTGCAAACAGTGCAAATACTATTTAGCTAAGGGGTGATTTTGCAAAACCTATTAACCCTGGCTTATAAGCCACTGCTCATACGAGAAGGGGCTATTCCCTTCGAGCCCAAACCCTAGAGATAAGGTTGAGAGTTTTAAATCTCAGATTTTCTGCTAAGGTTCGATTCAAATTCGAAGCAACACAGGTATGATCGTATCTTGGATATCGAATTTAAACTGGATTGGGATTTCATCTCAGATTCTAGTATATAAATATGGGTGTGGGCAAGCGACCGATTTCTATCATCCACGAACCCTAAAATCCTTGTTGAGAGTCATCCCCTGTTTGGCTCGAGAAGGATTAGAGGAGTTGAGGAATCAATCATCAACAGGTATTGCCAAACCCTCCTATTTTCGATTCATCAATCCTTTATTGTTCACAAACTTACCAAGTAATCTGTTACTAAACAACATCAAGGGGAGGGATGGATAGGTGTTCGATCCTTTGTCAAAGAGAAACTTAGTATAAATCGCCATGGTGCTTGATGAGTAATCTAAGTAGAAATTCGAAGTTGGTGTTTTAACTCTGATTTTTAAACACACCATTGGGGTCCCTGTTCAGTTTGAAGCGTGTAGGAGATTTAGGTCATGACGGGGGTACTGTGGCCTATACCAGGGCATGCCAAGACTGAACCAGTGTCTCCCACATATAAATTTACACCTAAAATTGTCCATGTGAGAACCTTGTGATCAGTGCAAAGCCATGGCAGCTTCAGTGCTACCATACAGGCAAAATGTGCCTATGTATGATGCTGCCAAGAGCAATTGTTAAACAGAAAGTTGTTACCATTATACTGGCCTGTGATAGACTCAAAAGTTGGACCCTTCTCCAACAATGAGATTGCTCATTACACTGGATCTTCATATCATTTATGCATCCTCTCTCATTACACCATTGCCTACCTGGGAATCTTGGGTAGGAATAAGCTGGAAGTCACATGCTGGGGGAAAACTTCCTGTTGAAGCAATGCAGGTGCTTATCATACTTAATTCCTGTGTTTCAACAATACCGGGTTGGCACAATTATGTCCCCTAGCTGGTGCAAGTGTTGGATTTTATTCAAAGCCTCACATTGGCAATAAATCTCCTTACTGGAGTTTGGTTGCTGCTGCCCCAAGTGCTGCATACTGGGGGATTTCATTGGTTGCTAAACCTGGTAAATCGATTGGCAGCATACATTAAAAAGGGAAATAAATTGTTGGGGACAAGGCTGTGCTTAGCCTAGGATCCCTGTCCTGGGTTTTCTGTAGACTGACTAGTTGAGCTCAAATGATAAAGTGTTGATGCTTTTACCTGTCAAATTGAAGCCAGTTATTCATTAGGTTTTGATGTTTTATCTGTCAAATGGAATCCAGTTTTGAAATCATTGGATAAACTGAATTTAGCATTATCTGGATTCCAGTTTTGAATTCGTTTTAGTAAACTGGTTTTGATATCATTACATTCCAGGTTGAATTAGTGAAATGGCTTTGACATCATTTATATTACAAGTTGGAAGTTCAATCATGAAACTGATATCGATATCATATATATATTCCAGTATAGAGAATCAGTCATTTGCATGGTTTTGAAATCTTCCTGCTTCCAGTTTAGAAACCAATCTTGATGTCATTTAAATTTCAGTTTGACTTCAGTATTCAAATTGACTCTATATAATCTTTAGTTTGCAGTGCAGGTTCAGTTATCAAACTGATTTTTGTACCTTTGCTTACCCCGTTTAGGCTCAGTCATTGATAGCCTAATTCCTGATTTGTGCTCAGTTATAGAGGACTTGATATTCAGTTGTTTGTGTACCAGTTTAAATGGTATCAGTGATTAGTCTACAAACTCTCACCTCTATTGCTTGTAATCTCATTCTTAATCCTATCAGTCCAGGGATAGGAAGCATTGGGACACTGTTTGGTGCATTCCCACAGCACAGAAGTGCATTGCCCTGCACCTGGGTCAACTGGGTGCCTTAAGTTCATCTTCTATGTTTTGGTTCAAACTATAGCCTGTTTTCAGATCTTAAATAGGATTCTGAAAATGCAAGTGTGAAGAGTACTATTTATGGCAATGTATAATTTGACTGTCAGTAAGGGAAACCCTGGGTATAAGAGTGATTAGAAGGTAAGGACAGAGGCTTAGTTGATGGTAGGAATAGGAAGGGAAAGTATTGGCCAAGCACAACCAACACTCTTGAGAATATGTGGCAGATTCCCATAGATATAGACATATACTTGCACATGTGTTCTCCTACCCCTGGGTTTTGGTTTAGAATAAACACTACCACAAACCAACCTAGAAGACTAACAAATCAATATGTTAAGAAAATGAACAAGTTAGCCCAAGAGTCACTAGATTAGATCCCAGTATAAGTAGAAGGGTAGAATAACTAATCAACTAAGAGAAGTATTCCTATTATGATCTTTTCATTATGTTAAATAGTTTTAATGCACAAAACAGGTTACTTGGACTCCAACCCTTCATTTGCTCAATACTCACAGCTAAGGACCTCAGGCAAGTGCACTTTCTGATTGCTTTTCGATTCATAGTAGTGTTTTCATTTCATGTCTATACATATATCTTGCTGCTTGTTGACACGTTCGTCACACGGAGTAGTCGGGAGGGGAAATATCTTAGTAGGCATGTGGACTACCCAGAAAATATCCCAAGATGTCTATTCGTGAACAATAGCATCTGCACACGGCACGTGTAGATGCCGGATTTACCCCCTAGCCGTTCACATGTTGAAACAGATATTTCACACCACTTAGATAGATGTCTTTTATTAGTTTTTTCCTTGTTTATTTCTCTCTCGTGCTATGTCATCAGTTTTCTTACAGCTTTCATATCTCATATGCTATTTTCATGTCTTGTTAATTCTATTGTGTTTTGCATTGCCGTCGGTTTGTGTACTTGTTCCAATCCTGACTGGATAACCAACATTTTTCAGGTTTAGCCGCTATCACTCTTAGCACTGGGGAAGACTTGGGTATGCTGAGATCGACCTAGAAATAGAAAACAGTTGTATCATTTCATTAAATGTAAAACTTTGTACTTTCCTTTAAATTGTAAATGTTGTAATAAATCTAGAAATGTGAATGAGCAATATTATGTATTTTGAGCATTATTTCTTGCGGGCTTGACAGCGTTCTACCGCCGACTCTGCGGCGTAGGCTGGCTTGGACACGTCTCGTATCCGAAAAGCGGGTGCGGGTCGTGACATAAATGCTTTGTGTAATCGAATCACTTATCAGGTGAGCCTGGCTGGAAGAGCGACACATAACTGGGCTCCTGCTCGGCCAGGTGAGCCTGGTTGGAAGAGTGGCACATAACTGGGCTGCTGAAGGGATGCACATAACTGAGCTGGATGCACATAACTGAGCTACTGAAGAGATGGTGGGATGCGCCTGGTTGGAGGCGCATGGTATCTGCTGCGCTTAACTGGCAGCGCATGGTGACTGCTGCGCCTATCTGAAGGCGCATGGTGGCCACTGGCTGTAGACTTAGGATCTTTCCTTTGTAGAAATTCTCCTTTGTACAACCTTTTCTAGACATGTAATAGACTTTTATATATAGATGAAAAGTCCTTCTTCAAATGTCTATTGGCTATTGACTTTGCTGTTTGAGTTCTGGCGCATGTAATGTCTGGCGCATGGTATTTCTGGTTGTGAAATTCCATGCTTCTACAGTTAGGAGGAGGAATAACATGATAATTACCACCCCCAGCACCAGACTGACTGGGATCAGCTTGAATTGGTACAGAAGCAATCTGAGGAGGTGGTACCCTCAGACTAACATTAACAGGTACAGAAGATGCTATAAGCTCTGGATTAGTAGCAGGGTTTATAACCGGTGGTACTGAATGTTGAGCCACGATTATAGTGTGCATACTTGCGACCATTTTAGCCATGGTCTTCAGTTTGTCCTCTAATGTAACAATTCGTTATTCTTGATTGGCTGAACTAGAAGCGTCTTGATCTTCTGTAATGGCATATGCCGTCACTTATCTTGCTACTATTGACGAGATAGTTTGTTCAGAACTTTCACTATCTGCATCAAACTCAGATAAAGAGTCCTCTCCCAGATGAGCGATGGAGAGATCATTCTGATTAAAGACACCTTGGTTCAAATTTCGATTTCTTGAACTGGTGTATTAAAAGACCCCTTCACTGGATGTATGAATCCGATCTAAGTATTGCTGACTGGGATTATGGGACGCATTATGCCTTGGACGTTTCCTACCTCCAGTGCATTAGAAAGTCATATTGACAGAAGCATATAATGGCTCGTCTTCATCTTCTATTATAGGTTCAGGAGTTGAAACATAGTTCAGACGATCGAAGACAGATCGTTTAGCTAACTGGCAACAACACTTGATGACCACTTCATGAAGGCAGTGGCGATCGAAAGAGTGATTTAGAGGTGAAGAAGACATCTCTGTGATCTTCCGTCTTTGTGTAAGACGATCCCGGAGATCAGTTACCACTACAGGACGAGAAGAAGTCGGAGGAACATATTCCTTAATGATGTTAGGAACATGCCTTCTATTCTTCAGATGTTTAGTTCCCTGAGTGTACGAAGAGGTACTTAACTCATTAGCATAAGTGATTGGGTCCTTCTTTTTAAACTTTTGTTTCTGGTACAGATTGGCCTTTGGCAAAGGATTCTTGTGTTTCACCGAAGTTGATATTGATTGACGCCTATTGAGATAAGCGCATAAATCCGAGAATTCTGCTCCGGGTGTCTCTGTTTGAGATACCATCAACTTTCCTTGCTTGGATCTTGACATTTGCAAGGTTGGAAGATCTTGAACAGTCCCGATAGGGGTAGGCAAGATGCCTCTTTGATCAATATTCCTTCCCATAGCAGAGATCTGAAGACCTCTGTTTAAAGGAATAGAACCTGATATATCTTCCTCTGAGTCATAGACTAGGGAAGTTTGAGAAAAGACCAAAGGATGCTTTCCTTTATTTTGTAGAGGGTTAGCTAAGAAGCGTTTCCTTCTGTTTTGTTGTGGGACCATCTTAGGCATAGGTTGCACCAGTTGGAGAAGTATAACAGGGCATTTCCTTTTGTTCTGTCTAGTTTTTGCACTAGAACATCGTTTCTCCAGGTTCAGAACTGGAGAATTGGAGGAAAAATAACCAAAAGACTAGATCCCTTGGGCTGCGCCAGAGCAGCAGACTGTGCCTGAACAACTGATTGCTTAGGTTGTGCTACAGTAATATGGGCTACTGGTTGTACCCTAGCAATATAGGCTACTGGTTGCGCCTTGGCAGCAACATGAGTAGACTGTGTCTTAGCAACAGCATGAACAGACTGCACATTGGCAGCAAAGGGAGTAGTGGACTGTGCCTTGGCAGTAGGAAGAGTGGACTGTGCACGGGCAGCAGTGAGAGTAAGTTGCACGCGGGCAACAGAAACATGAAGAGTGGGCTACGCGCAGGCAGTAGAAGCTGGCTGCGCCTGAGCCACAAAGGCAGATTGTGCCTTGGCAACAGAAGCAGGTTGCGCCAGGGCAACAGCAACTGTAGAAGACTTAGGAGTCCACACAATTTTGTTCTTGGTGATAGCCATAGTGAGCTTGTTGCTCTTCTTGTTAATCATATCTTCATAGGCTGTCTGGTTGACTTGAATAACCAGAGTCTTCTACATCTTACCGATCGACGCAGCATCACATTGAGTTGTCACCTTCTCATCGGAGGAGAAAGTCGTCCCCAGCAGAGTCGCCATTTTGTTTACAAAAACAAAAAGTTTTATTAGAAACTTAGAAAAGAGTACAAAAGTACAATTGAATTCTGGGGAAGCACAACTGTAGGAATCTGATCAGAAGACGAACACTTTATCCCTTGGACTATGTGAATTTGAAGACTAGAGCCTCTGGAGAATACAGCAGCAATTTTGCAAGAGTACTTGATCCCTGTGATACTTTGAAAATGATTGGAAACTCTATTTATAGAGTTCTGAAAATAACTGTTTTAGTAGTGATTCTGATGTGCGTGAGGCTGAACTACGCCACTTTGGGTTGTGCCAACTTCCATTCAGTTACACAATCGTGTACTAACTATATTTAGACGCGTGGCATCATGTGATTGAGATACGTATGGCCGTGTACAGAATATTGGACACGTTTTTAGAGATTAGTGGCATGTGTGCCACGTTATCCTGCTTTAGAATGTAAGTTGTCTCAACTTTATCAGGTTGCGCGAGCTTCAGTCAACAAGTCAAACTGTGCCTGCGCCTAGACACGTGACAGCTTTTGAATATATGAGAATAATTTATCCAGATTGCGCCTAGGCACAACTAAGGAATTTATTTAGATTGTGCCTAGGCGAAACTTATAGGATGTGCTGGACAGCTGTCAATTAAATCTTCTCGAGCGGCACGTTTTGAAGGATTCGAAGAGATTTTCTTCGTTCACTGTGCTGTCAACTGTCAGTGCTGTCAGACAATGATGGCAATTAAATGTCAGACGCCACGTAGGCTTGGTGCAATATAGATTGGGCACAGTCTGATGTCAGGCGCAATCTAATCAGTGGCACAGTTTGACCCCTGAGCTTCAAAATATTGGCGCAACTTGATTTCTGGGGCGCAACTTGATTGCTGAGTAGTAAAAACATGGCACAACTTAATTTTTAGGCTCTACATCCTCGACGGATGACATGGGACTTGACTCCAATCTAACAGGCTAAGGTTGGTAAAATATGCCCTAAATTGGGTCCCAAGAATAAAGACATGTTCTACAGTTATTCGGAGAGATTCAGTTCCCACCGGAGAGGCTTAAAACTGAGTTGCGTGCCTCCTGAAGATTCATCCCTGTTGATTCCCGTCAGAATTCCCTTTTTCACAAATATATTTGCTAAGGCTGAGGAAAAATATCTAGATCAAGCCATGAGATTGTGTAACTACATGTTTTCAAAAAATGAGGATAATTTTGTCATTTTTTATATTCCTATATTTTGTGAATATTTATTTATTTATTGTTATTGTATTTTGGGGATTAGTTTAGTCGGGTTGGAATTTCGTCTAGTTTTGACTTGTGTTAGTGGCCCGAGTAGTTTAGAATCTAGTCGGGACCCAAAGATTAGATAGGCATGGCCCACAAACTTATCTTATTAGGCTAGTACATTTAGACTAAATCTACATGACAAGTTTAGTCATTTAGAGATTAGAAACTTGACCCTTTTGACCCCAAACCTTTGCATACTCCTAGTTAACCAAAGGGGGACTTGATGAGGGCAACTTGGACATTTCTCAAACCCATTTAGGGCTCCCATATGGCAGCCCACCTTCCTATTAAAGTCCCACTTCATCTTCTTCCTCTTTCAATTTTTATTTCAAGCCTTAATTTAGGAGCTTTTTTCCCAAATTGCTGCTACACCCAAATTTTCTCCAAATTAAGCCAAATTTGTTTCATTCTCTTCCCCTTAAAGAGGAGAAGCCTCTATTGGCTAGCTAAGAAGGGATTGAAAGGATTTGGAGCCTTAAAGCTTGGTGGAGATCTAGATCTAGAAATTTTACATTGGAAATCCATCTCCTTTTTGGTATGAGCTCTCTAAACCCTTCCATTTTATTTCATTAATGTAACTACTTTCATTTAGGATCCCATTTGCATTAGGATACCATTAGGGAGAAGTTGAGGCTCTCCTCTTCTTATTTGAAGGTTTTTCCCATTTTATTTTGATACAAATTGGGGGAAATCGAATTTGTGACCGCCAAGTGTTCGATACGTGTCCCCAAAGGAACTCTCGTGTCCTTTTTGAGTCGAGATTGGGTGTATTTGTCCTAAATAGGATATGTGGTGTTGTGTCATGGTATTTCATGATATACATGGTTAGATTTGGGTATATACATGTATTTCTTTTGTCCAAAATAATCCAAATTCGTCATAATATTCATCCACATTTTTAGTAGCCATAACAACTTAGAAATGTCATAACTCCTACCTCAAGGCTCCAATTAATCTTCTATTTTTTTAAAGGAACCGTATCAAAGTTAGCTTTCCAAATATATGTATTAATAGGCCAAAATCGTTCTAAAACTTTGTGTAAAACTGTTTGAGCGTCAGCTGTCCGAAAGACGAACGCGTTTCGGTGTTTTCGCAATTTCGGGAGCTTCTGGACACGAAAATGCGATCCGTTTGTAGTTTCAGAAATCTAATACGAAGGGCTACGACATACTTTAATCCTAGAATTTAGTGAATAGGTATAATAGGTGCAGTATTGGTTTTAAGTAGAAAACTGACTATACGACATGGACATTTGTGTATCCTATGAGCCTATGTAGTATGGATATCAAGTGAATGCAACTATCATAGGTTGTCAAGAATATGTATGATATAATATATATATATATATATATATATATATATTATATATTTTTATATATTTTATATATTATATATATATATATTATTGTTAGGTAATATGTGTTTGTTAGTGTATTGTAGGGAGGAGTGTGGGTGTTTGATGCTTGTGAGTATTTGTGTTTATGAGGGAGAGGCGCGAATTAATATAGGTTGAGTGCTAGTGTTTGAGAAGAGGATTTGTGTTTGCGTGTTTATATTGGTTAGTGTGTTGTTGTGTCTTGGTTTGGAAAGTGTGAGATGTATAGTGTGTGTGAGTGAGAGGGGATGATGTATTGGTGAGATATGTGTGTGTGTGTGTGTTTGTGAGTGGCTTGGTTGTGTTGTGGATGTTAGAGTGTGAGAATGTAAGTGTAGTGATGCTTGTGAGTGTGCTTGGGAGTGGTGTTAGTTTGTATGTGTGAACCCTCGAATCCGAAAATTAGAAATGATAATAACTTTTAAGCATATTACTATAATTTTCTGCCATTTATTCTATATAAGTAATTAAATAAAGATATTATTTAAGATACTCTAAAGGGGAGGATCTTTTTGACAAAAACCAAAGCTTGAGGGGGACTAAGTGCTAATTGTTCTAATTCAAACGACCAGGATAACGAATGGGGATTGAGTAAAGATTCGAACATCTCCTTCCCTGTTTCAAAAAAAAAAGGTGAGTTCAAATCAAATTCAAACATATTCCCTTTCAATCTCTTCAAATGTCCCAGAGTTATCAATAGCTAGGTATATATATGAGAAAGAGCAGTCGATCCTTTGCAAACCCTAACGCATCAATTTCTTTCCCTGACGTTGCGAAAGAATTGAGGAGTTTGGGTGATCGAAGGAAACATCGTATCGCGTATCCGGCTCGAGACAGGTAATCTCCTGCTGTCCTCGAACTATGAATTGGTTGTCCATATTAGTATTTGTTTTAATGTCTAAGAGGATCAATCAGCCTATGTAATGAACATATCGTATGTCAATAGAAGTAGGATTCGACAGGGCAAAGTGCCTCTGTAGGATGACCATCGTATGTCTAGAGGAAAGTGGGAATAACAAGGATCATAAGTGGTAATGGGATTTTAGGATGCATGTGTCCCTCGAGTGTAACAGTTGATACCAATGTAGATTAACATTAGGGATCGAATAAATAATTGTTATAGAGATAGCAGTTAATGACTTTTGGGGTAACGAACGGGAATAAGAATATGACATTCAGATTATTGCCTTGTTCCCCTTCCGTACTTGTTCCTCTAATTAGAGTCCTGATTTGTTTGGTTGATTGTGAGTCCATTACTGGAATCTCTTAACTTTCTGGTTGCAACAAAACAGGGATTTTGAACCTACTAATTAATACAAGATGACATATAAGATTGGGGACCAACCTAACCTAGTCCCAGGTGGATACGCGTGAGCCATAGAGTAGATGGAAGCAAACACACCAATGTATCGATCGACACAACTCCTACCCCTAATATCAGGTCTGATATATGACCTCACACTTCGACCTTAGTATTTGATAGATACCTGGTGTAATGTTCGGACCCTGACCCAAACTCTGATTTGGGGCTCCTTATGTCAGTTAGTTGAAAAAGAAGGAGGGGGGGTCTGTATAGGTGTATGAGGAATATAGAATGTTATATGGTACAACAACTTAAGATAGGTGGCAAGTACCTGAATAATAAGGAGAGTGAAAATCCTATTACAGTAGCAGTTTTGGGAAAGTTCTCATTGGCACTAGTGTGCACAAGAATGGGTAGATAGCATACAAGGTCACATAGGAACACACAAGCTTGTGATAGACAGTATCAGGTATCAGGAGTTAGCTTCGTGACACTGGATTATTGGTTGCACATCAATAATATATCAGTCTCACATCTTGATGTAAAGACACTGATACAATAACACATGGGGTTGCCTACAGCCCATACATAGTAACACAACTATACCCACAGATCTTAACACCAGCAGAGTGCTCAGGTAAACATGAGACAACTGCGCAATAAGCTATAGTACAATATGTATCAGTCAAATAGGGTTCCTGGTATCTAAGGATAGTATGACAGTGTCCATGTTTTAATGTATGGATATGTATGTGTGGGTTCAGTAAGAAGTAACAGTGTGTTTGGCACTTGGCCATTTAGATTTGAAATTGTAATGTATCCTAGGTGCAGCATGTTAGTATTAGGAAATTTAGCAAGTAAAGAGGGTATTAGTCATATACATCACTCTGAGTACCTAATAGGTACTGTGTTAGAGGATAGGGGAGGTAGTCCTGTTGGAGGCCTGCAAATGGAAGAATAGCAGTGTGCAGTAGGGTTGGCAATGCCCCATGAGCAGGGGATCCTGACCCGTGTTTGGGGCATTGTTGGCAGGGCAATCAGCACCTTGTCTTGGCCAAACCCTTGTTTTTACAGCAGATGTACTTGCAGCAGCAAGCATGTAGCAACATTCATAGCCAATGTAGAGGTTGCCTTGCAGAGCAGTAGGTAGCAGGGCAGATTAGGCCAACTTGGCATTGTACATTAGTTATTCTACCGGGTTGAGTGCACCAGGAGTGTAGCACAAACTCCACTGGTCATAAAGTATGGTAAGGACACGGTTCTGAACACTTGTGCAGGATACATGTAAGGAAGGGGTGTTTACCTAATATGTAGGATCGTATATAGCAGCCCAGTCCTGAGGTAGATTAAATGTATACCAAGTATCAACTTTCCCATGATAGATTAGTTGTAAACCAAGTATTAGTTGCCAACAGAAATAATGTAGTGTATCAGGACTGATATCCTGGATACACACGAGTAACAAGTGTCAATACTCGTGTAACCGGTGGGATTGAGTCTCTATCCCGAGACTAGTATGGGAATGTTCCTGTAAGGGCAGGTTACCTATATCAGCAATGGGGATTTCCTGTAGTAAATGAGCAATAGGTTGATAGGAGTCCTATGAGGCATGTGTCAGATTATATCCTTACTGAAGTTACTCTTCAATTGACTCATCCTACCATCTCTTTTGCTCTTTAATGTATCGGCCAATATACCAAAATCAGCATCAGGTAACACGAGGTTGGGTTCATAGGAAAGTTGTGCACCTGTGTCACTCGGGGTATTGGTTCTACAAGCTGAGACAACCATGTATTGATACCAGTCAGCAATACGAAGCCTGGGGTGGACTGATATGGTTTATGCATCTATAAATGATTGGGAGAATGAAGTGTCAGTAGAGGGACTCATCAAATCGATTACTAAGCAGAACAGGGGTAGGATTCCATGGGTAGAGGAGTTATTACCACTGTGTCCCAACTATTAATTCTCCCCTCTGGTATCAGCCTTTACAAATAAAGGTTAGTCTTCATATTGGTCATTCCTACTGATCATTTGGGCATTTAGAGCCTCATACCCATAAGCTCAACCCATAGTTCCTTGAATCAACTTTAGCCTAACTTCAATTTCAATCTTAAGCTATGGGTAGGTAGCTAATAGGATGTATGAACATGTTTGGGGTAATGGGAGATAGTGCTAGGGTAGAGTGCTAGGGCCATACTGCATCAAGAGCAGTGCTTCCTAGATACCTATAAAGCTTGAATAGATGAAGACAAGGTTCGAAAGAATAAGTGAACTCAGACAATAGTCCAAACCCTTAGATCTACTAAACATGTAGGAAAGCTTGCAATATTTAAAAGATAGACTTATTTTGACTTAAACTCATGTATTGACTAATATCAATTCATAATATAGGTTATGTGGACTCTGACTCAGTGCTCGACTCATACCCGCAGCTCAGGACCACAGGCAAGTGCATATACTGATTGTTACCGTCTCTGATAGTTTTCTTTACATGTTACACATATGTCTTGCTGCTTGTTGATACGATCATCACACGAATACTAGTTTTATGGAATTATAGTACATTTATACTGTCCTTTACGTGTTTTCCCCATTGCAATTAATTCTATGAGTACTAGCTGGGCGGGAAAACATCTTAGTAGACGTGTGAACTACATATTCCATCCCCATGATGTCTATTCTTGAATAATAGCAGATACACATGACACGTGCAGGGTACCGGATTTACCTCTTAGCCATTCACACGTCGAACATGATTTTTCAACACACATAGATAGTTCTTATTCCAGTCATTTCATCTTGCTTTGCCACTTGCCATGTCACCATGATTTACATATTTGCTTTCTAGCAGATATTTCTCTTTGATAGAGTTTACATTTCTTTTCCATTGTACCATGATGCTAGTTACTTCCTAGTTTCATTCTCATATGTCACATACATGTTTATGATTCTGTTGGGACTCGGATAGTGGTCATATGTGTACTTGTTCTATTCCTGACTGGAAAACTAACATTTTAAGTGATGAGTTAGAGGAGTTCTGTACCACTTACTATGAGCAGACGGTGGACCCTGATATGAGCATGCAAGAGGACTTGGATGCGGGACTACCCTCTGCAGGAGACTTTTAGCTAGATATTATTCCATAGAGCATGAGTTGCTTACATAAAATCTTTTATTTATTGTACTTCACTTTGTTTATGGATTATGAGAGTTGAGTAGTGGACATCCTTTTGGTACATTTTGGTTATCTTGAGATTATTTTATTTATCATATTTTGGTCTCTACCCCCGGGACTTTTCAGATCAGTTATTAGTTCGTTTCTCTCATCATGGTTATTGTATATATATCTTATTGTTGTGGACTGATCTGCGAATTTGGTCTTTTGTGGAAATCTATAAACTGCGTGGTTGTATTTGATAAATTATGGAGATGACTAGACAGCATTCTACCGTCGATACTACGGCGTAGGCTGGACGTACCCACGACTCATGCCCAAATATTGGGTGCGGTTCATGACATGTTTTTATGGTGGCCCATACAAGTCCATTTTCGCAAAAATATCAAAATTCGTGGTGGTACTCAACTTAGATGTACTACTACGGGCCTGCGAATAAGATTAGAATTAAGGACCATCTCCACATGTTCTAAACCATTATTGACTTTCCTACTTGATTTCAATTATTCCTTTGATCTGCATCCTGTTTGAATCTTCATACCAACTAACAATTGTACTTTTGTGGCAGTCAGAGGGATTCTCAATGCAGGAACACCACTCACTTGAATACCCCAGCGGGTCTTCCACGAATGGAACCCCACCGACCCACGGAGGCCACTTCACCTACCTAGGCGAGACGCCCTGTCACGACCCGGTCCCAATTTCTTGGGTCGAATCGGATCATGTCCAGCCTGTACCGTTGTTGAGACGGCGACAGTAAGCTGTATCACTCATGCAGGTAATCAACAACACAGACTAATTGCCACAACTTTAATATTCCGATAATTAAAACTTGTCCAACAAAAGTTTTCAAATACAAACTGCAACTGAAATAAAATATTGTTTTCCACATAATCATAAAACTGGAAATAAATCTAATTAGCAGTCTCCTCATCATCATCCTCTGGTAGAACAGCTGGGTACAACTCAGGGTCATAGTAGCTACTAATCAGAAGCTCTGCATCATCAATAGAACCTAAAATGTTGTCTCCAGTCAGGAGGGAGCAAAGTACAATTCATGATAATCTAACAATTGAATTAATAATAGAGTTATGCACTTTTAAACAATTTGAAATAAATAATTCTCCAGCAGTTAAAATATTGTGATGTGAATAGGCAATGAACATGACCGGATTAGGTTGTACAGTGAATGATATGGCTTATCCCCGTGTGTATGAGGGATAAGCTAATACAGTTATTATGCTACTTTGGATGTGATCATACTCATTACACTACTCCCCCAGTACCCAACAGTCAATCAGTCAATGCTCTCAGAGAGAGTTTCGTATTGCATCGTGGTTTAAACTTGCAATAAAACGATTACTAAATAATTGTAAATTAACACAAAATGTACTTGTCTTTAATTATGACTGGATTTGGGATGTCTTCAGGATTGAATTTGGACTTGTCCTCGAAATCCTACAATCGAGAAGTCTGCCTTAGATTTCCAAAGTTGCCAAGCTAGATGTGCTAGTTACAATCTCTAAATTTGTCCTAGTCAATTTTAATCTTTATTATACTAACACAAACAAAACTCGATTATCTAATGCGTTACATTTAATTATGATGGAAAGATTATTTTATATTTAATTTCGGAAAATTTTGTATTTATCGGTTTATTGGCAAAACTTGGTATTTTATAATTTATATAATAAAACTACATTTTTCTTTAAATGAGAAGAACATGAATTTCTAAAATGTTATAATTTTTTATCATTTCTAAAATTTACGTTTCCAAACAAAATCAGAAAAATATAAACACATTACTAGCTATCACAAAAATTAGCAGAAATAAACGGGCTTATGCCCTTACAAACCATTTTACATGAATTTAAATAAGAAGAAAACTTTTGTTAGTCTCTAAAAATTATCCTACAATTGAATTACAAAATAAAATAATAATTTAAATTAAATTGAATTAATTTACGAGTCTCAGATACTGGTCCAATCGTCAAAAATAGCTAATGTCTCAACGTCCGGTAAAACCAGTTTCGTTTGCATTTCGCTACGGCCCATTGACCGATACGGTCGTCACCAAAATCCAATTTATAATATTTTCGAAAACCGATTTGAAATTCATTTATAAAGTTTTATAAAAATTTTGGCAGCATTCCCTCTATTTTTGGGACAACCCAAAACTGGGAAAATGTGCCACAACCACCAATCACAAGTCCCATACCAGGAAAACCCAATTTCCAACCAGAAAATAATAATAATATCCAAAACCCGAAAATAATATCCACATCACGTTTTCGAAATTCGAAAAACCGAAATGAAACTTGGAAAACTCGAAATGAACTTCGGAAAACCGAAACGAACTTCGAAAAACCGAAACTCCTCGGAAATTCCAAAACCAACCGAACACTCAAAGAAAAATAAGCCACAGAACCAATTCCGAAAAGATTTCGGAAAACCAAACCCATAGAAATATTCCGAGAACTCACAGAACGTTCCGAAAGGATTTCAGAAAATCCGAAAATGTCTCGTTTACCGAATTCCCAGGGAAATTCGTGGACCAAATTTATCACAGACTATAAAAATGGAAACGGGGCAACGAAAATATACCAAAAATTGCTCGGCTAGAGCTCTCAGGTGAATTTTAGAGAAAAAGAACACACGGACAGCGTCTCGGGCTTTGGTCAGCGCCTCGCCGGGGTTCGGCTGTGTGTACAGCACCCGAGCTCGGAAAAGACAGCGGCGGGATGCCACGGAACAGCACCGAAAAACCGCCCGGGTCGGGCTGGCGTGCACGGCCGCGGAAAACGGCGGCCGGGGTTGGTCGCCGGTGGGCGTTGACCTCGGGAGGGGTGGTGTCGAGCAGGGGTCGGCCGCGCGGAAGGGTGCGCCGGATACTGGATCGACCGCGGAAGGGTGCGTCGTGCACGGATCTAGGGCACAGAGGTTTTAGGATTTTGGGAGTTGGTGGTGATGGTGAACATGGAGGGATGGAGGGGTTTTATAGGGTGAAAATTTTGGGGGTTTCGGAACCCAACGGCCATGGCCGTTCGGGGAGGTGAACGGAGGAGTTGTAGGTGGCGGCGGTTGGGAACAGAAGGGTCGGCCGAGCCAACGTATGGGAGAGGTGGTTTTCCCTCAACTGATGGGTGAAAGAGAGTGAGTTTAATGAAACTCTTAAATAAAAGAATTGTTTTAAAGTCTCTCTCTCTCTCTAAAGTATTAAAGGGTTTAAGGATTAAAACCAAAGGCTTGGGTTTCATGGGCTTAACAAGACTTGGTCTCAATACTTGGGCTAAACAAATATAGTGGGCTAAAAGAAAATAATAGGGAAAGGGCTTTGAAAATTATAAATAATTTTTTTTAGAAAAATATAACTAAACATTTTAAAATATTTTTAGTTTCAAATTGGGTTCGGGTCTGAGCCAGAAAATCAAAATCCAAGTTATTAATTTTCAAAAGTATTTTTCTATTAAATAATTTGAAAAACTAACTGGCAAACACACACACTAACAAAATTTAAAATGTAACTGGAAAATTGCGGGTTTCACACGCCCCAGCTGCAGACTTCAAGATTTCGCCGTGATGACATTCCACCGCCTCCCCAGTTCCCTCCGCCGACTCCGCCACCAGCACAGTTTCCCCCACCAGCACCCTTCCAGCAACCAACACCCTTCCAGCAGTCAGCACCCTTCCAGCATCCAGCACCAGTTTTGCCTCCAGCACCAGCGCTGGACAATGCCACGCTCCTTAGGATTTTCCAGCAGCTCATCACTTCCCAGACGAGGCAGACCGACATTTTTCGTGATACCCTGAGGGAGGCTCTTCAGACTAGAGAGGCTCCCCCGCTGCGCCCCGGAACTTCCAAGAATTTTCTGGACCTTAGGCCCAGGGAATTCAGAGGAACGGAAGGGATTCTCTACGCAGACGACTGGTTGGAGAACGTGGATCGCAATCTCCGGATGGCTCAGATTTCGGAAGACAAGAAGGTCGAAACAGCCAGCATGCAGCTCTATGACATCGCTTGTACGTGGTATAGAGACGAGCCTCGATTCACTGCGCCAGATGTGACCTGGGAAGAATTCAAGGAGCTGTTCAAGGCGAAGTTCTATCCCGACGCGGCCAAAGAAGAGTTAGAGAATGAGTTCGAGAACCTGGAGCAGGGCAACCTCTCCATCGACGAGTACTCCGTCGAGTTCTCCCACATCAGTCGCTTCGCAGATACCTTGACCCCTGCAGCCAAGGCCAAGAAGTTCAGAAAGGGGCTATCACATGAGATTCGCATAGCCATCACCACCAGCCAAGCCACCACATATGAGAGGATCTTGAAGGTTGTGCAGGATGTATAGAAGGAGATAAAGCGCAAGCAGAAGAGAGATAGAGATGCATACGAAGGGGGCAATATCCAGTCAGGATCGGTAAAGCGGTCCAATGCTCCAGGGAAGGCCGCGACACAACCACAGCAGACACAGCCCCGTTCCTAGCAACAACAGTACCAGCCTCCAGCTAGGGCCCCTACTTTCCAGCAAAACTAACAGAGACAGCCACTTGGACCTTGCAACTACTACAAGAAGCCTGGACATTCATGGGAGATTTGCAGGAGATGACTTGGAGTATGCTTATTCTGCAGGTCGAGCGTACATCAGATAGGAGAGTGCACGACAGCACAGATTCATGCAGCACAGAGGGTAGCACCTGCCCCAGAAGCATCGGTGAGACCCGTGATACACCAGCAGCAGAAAGGGCCCTTGCCCACACAGCAGCAACGCTTCACCCAGCACCAACAGCAGGACAGAGCTTATACCATGGCGGTAGAGGAGACATTGGCATCTCCGGACGTGATAGCATGTTCTATTCTCCTCGAGTCCTTTTCAGCTATTGCTTTATTCGATTCTGGCACCAGTCACAACTTCATATCTACAGCTTTTATCTTTAGACATAGTATTGTATCTGAGCCTTTAGACTGCACTTATAAAATCTCAACTGGCGGAGGCATCATCTTAGTGAAGGATGTTTGCGTCGGACGCCGCATTACCATAGGAGGCCGGGAAATGTGCGCTAGTTGACTCATAATGCCACTCCCGAGTTTTGATATAGTGCTCGGCATGAATTGGTTGAGTAAACATTTTACTAGCATCGATTGTCACCGCAGATATGTGGTGTTTAGTCCGCCTAGAGGAACCATGTTCGAGTTTGCTAGAGGAGCAGTAGAGCAGCTTAGCGATGCCATTTGTGGGACCATGGTAGCAGAGAAGGAACTACCTTATCCCATTATTGTACAGTTTCTCGGCGTATTTCCAGAGGACCTGTCGGGACTACCACCAGACAGAGACATGGAGTTCTCTATTGATCTTGTGCCAGGCACGGAGCCACAGTCGCAGCGAGTATACAGGATCAACAACAAAGAAGCCGTAGAACTGAAGAAGCAGATTGACGAGCTACTAGAGAAAGGGTTCATTAGATCGAGCTTGTCGCCTTGGGGTGCACCGGTGTTGTTTGTGCCCAAGAAGGACGGGACGATACGTATGTGTATCGACTATCGAACCTTGAATAATAAGACGATCAAAAACAAGTACCCACTACCAAGAATTGACGATCTTTTCGATCAGTTGAGCAGTACACAGGTATTTTTAAAGATCGACTTGAGGTCGGGGTACCACTAAGTGAAAGTGAAGGAGGAGGATATACCGAAGATAGCCTTCCAGACCAAGTACGGCCAGTACGAATTCATGGTAATGTCGTTTGGGTTGACCAATGCTCCGGCAGTCTTCATGAATTTGATGAACAAGGTATTCCATCCATACTTTGATAAGTTCGTAGTGGTCTTCATCGACGACATCCTTATTTATTTAAAGCCGCCGAAAGAGCACGAGGAGCATCTGAGGATCGTGCTGGAGACCCTCAGGAAGGAGAAACTCTACGGAAAGCTTTTGAAGTGCGAGTTTTTCCTAGACAAGGTAGAATTCTTCGGACATGTGGTGACAGGAGACCGTATATCCGTCGACCCGAAGAAGATTGCTGCTGTCGAGTTATGGACTACTCTGACTTCTGTGGCGAAGATTCGGAGCTTCTTGGGATTGGCGGGGTATTACAGAAAGTTCGTACAGGACTTTGCTCGGATTGCAGAGCCAATGACTAGGCTCATCCGGAAGGACGTAGAGTTCGTATGGACAGAGGACTGCCATGCTGCATTCGACGAGCTGAAGGAGAGGCTGACAATTGCTCCCATATTGATGTTGCCATCCGGTTTTGACAGTTTTTCTATATATAGCGATGCTTTTGGTAAGGGCTTGGGGTGTGTTTTAGAGCAGAACAAGAAGGTGATAGCACATGCGTCCAGACAGCTGCGACCTCATGAAAAGAATTACCTTACCCACGACCTAGAGTTGGCGGCAGTTATATTCGCTCTGAAGTTGTGGAAACACTACTTGTACGGAGAGCGTGTGAAAATATTCACTGACCACAAAAGCTTGAAATACGTTTTCACACAAAAGGAGCTGAACATGAGGCAACGCAGATGGCTGGATTGATGAAGGATTTCGACATCTCGTTGCAGTACCATCCAGGGAAGGTGAATGTAGTTGTGGACGCCTTGAGTCGGTATCCAGTGGCTATGTTCTTGACGAGAGACCGACACTTGTTAGCAGACTTGGAGAGCTTAGGCATTGAGGTTGTCATTCCCGGAGTCGAGATGCAGATGATGGGCATGCAGATTCAGTCTGGACTGATGGATAGGATCCGAGAGGCACAGCATCAGTATGAGCAGTTGAGGGGTATTATAGCACAGGTGCAGGCTGATTTGTTGGAGGATTTCACCATTGCAGAGGATGGCTCGTTGAGGCACGGGACGAGATTATGTGTACCTAGTGGAGAGCTGCGAGAGGAGGTCATGCAGAAGGTACACCGTTCTCAGTATTCCTTACATCCTGGAGCCGACAAGATGTACAAGGATATGAGAGCCCACATATGGTGGTACGGCATGAAGCGTGAGGTGGCACGCTTCATTTCTAGATGTCTTGTGTGTCAGCAGGTCAAAGCCGAGAGGCAGAGACCAGGAGGTTTACTTCAGCCGTTGTCGATTTTCGAGTGGAAGTGGGAACATATCACTATGGATTTTGTTTCTGGTCTTCCATGTTCGCCAGGCGGGAAGGATACGATTTGGGTCATCATTGACCGGTTGACCAAATCGGCCCACTTTTTACCATTCAAAGTGGGACTATCCACGGAGAGGTTGGCGGAGTTATATGTGAAGCAGATCATCAGGTTGCATGGCATTCCAGTGAGTATCATCTCCGATCGTGACAGCAGGTTCATGTCTCACTTTTAGAGGAGTCTGCAGGCTAGCTTGGGCACCTCGCTCAAGTTTAGCACAGCCTATCATCCACAGACAGATGGGAAGTCAGAGCGGACCATTCAGACGCTCGAGGATATGCTGCGGACATGCGTACTAGACTTTAGTGGCTCGTGGGAGGATCACCTTCACCTTGTGGAATTCTCCTACAACAACAGCTACCAAGATAGTATCGGGATGTCCCCTTTTGAAGATTTGTACGGACGGAGATGTCGTACCCCACTATCTTAGGACGATGTGGGTGAGAGAGCACTGTTGGGGCCCGAGATGATCGTGGATGCTGCGGAGAAGGTGAAGCTGATTAGGGAGCGACTTCTTGTGGCTCAGGACATGCATAAGCACTGGGCCGACAGTCACCAGAGACCATTAGAGTTTGAGGTATAGTTCTCCTTAGTTGTAATTGTTAATGATGATAAGAATAGGTCGTAACCCTTACTTAAATCTAGGTCGACGACATGGTGTTCTTGAAGATATCTCCGACGTGTGGTACGATTCATTTCGGAGGAGACAGAAAGCTCAGTCCGAGATACTTTGGACCGTTCCACATCCTTGAGAAGATCAGAGAGGTGGCATACCGCTTGGCATTACCACCCGCATTAGAGGGAGTGCACAACGTATTCCACGTGTCCCAGCTGAGACGGTACATGGTAGACTCCAGTCATGTGCTAGACCACTCGGAGATTGAGGTGGGGCCGAGCCTTAGCTATCAGGAGCAGCCCGTGGAGATCTTGGATCGTCGAGAGAAGGTGTTGCGCAACCAGACTATTCCGTTGGTGCGTGTTGCTTGGAAACACCATTCTCCGGGCGAATCCACTTGGGAGAGAGAGGATGAGATGCGAGAGCATTATCCTTATCTTTTCGAGCAGTGAGGTAAATTCTACTTTTGTGTTTATGTTTAATTTCGAGGACGAATTTATTTTAAGGAGGGTAGATTTGTGAACCCTCGAACCCAAAAATTAGAAATGACAATAACTTTTAAGCATATTACTATAATTTTTTGCCATTTATTGTATATAAGTAATTAAATAAAGGTATTATTTAAGATACTCTAAAGGGGAGGATATTTTTGACAAAAACCAAAGCTTGAGGGGGCTAAGTGCTAATTGTTCTAATTCAAACGGCCAGGATAACGAATGGGGATTGAGTAAAGATATGAACATCTACTTCCCTGTTTCAAAAAATGGTGAGTTCAAATCAAATTCAAACATATTCCCTTCCAATCTCTTAAATGTCCCAGAGTTATCAATAGCTAGGTATATATATGAGAAAGAGCAGCCGACCCTTTGCAAACCCTAACGCATCAATTTCTTCCCCTGACGTTGCGAGAGAATTCAGGAGGAGTTCGGGTGATCGAGGGAAACATCGTATCGCGTATCCGGCTCGAGACAGGTAATCTCCTGCTGTCCTCGAACTATGAATTGGTTGTCCACATTAGTATTTGTTTTAATGTCTAAGAGGATCAATAAGCCTATGTAATGAACATATCGTATGTTAATAGAAGTAGGATTCGACAGGGCAAAGTGCCTCTGTAGGATGGCCATCGTATGTCTAGAGGACAGTAGGAATAACAAGGATCATAAGTGGTAATGGGATTTTAGGATGCATGTGCCCCTCGAGTGTAACAGTTGATACCAATGTAGATTAACATTAGGGATCGAATAAATAATTAATATAGAGATAGCAGTTAACGACTTTTGGGGTAACGAACGGGAATAAGAATATGACATTCAAATTATTGCCTTGTTCCCCTTCCATACTTGTTCCTCTGATTAGAGTCCTGATTTGTTTGGTTGATTGTGAGTCTGTTACTAGAATCTCTTAACTTTCTGGTTGCACCAAAACAGGGATTTTGAACCTACTAATTAATACAAGATGACATATAAGATTGGGGACCAACCTAACCTAGTCCCAGGTGGATACACGTGAGCCAGAGAGTAGATGGAAGCAAACACACCAATGTATCGATCAACACAACTCCTACCCATAATATCAGGTTTGATATATGACCTCACACTTCGACCTTAGTATTTGATAGATACCTGGTGTAATGTTCGAACCCTGACCCAAACATTGATTTCGGGCACCTTGTGTCAGTTAGTTGAAAAAGAGGGGAGGTCTGTATAGGTGTATGAGGAATATAAAATGTTATATGGTACGACAACTTAAGATATGTGGCAAGTACCTGAATAATAAGAAGGGTGAAAATTCCATTACAGTAGCAGTTTTGGGAAAGTTCTCATTGGCACTAGTGTGCACAAGAATGGGTAGATAGCATACCGGGTCAGCATAGGGACACACAAGCTTGTGATAGACAGTATCAGGCATCAGGAGTTAGCTTCGTGACACTGGATTATTGGTTGCACATCAATAATATATCAGTCTCACATCTTGATGTAAAGACACTGATACAATAACACATGGGGTTGCCTACAGCCCATACATAGTAACACAACTATACCCACAGATCTTAACACCAGCAGAGTGCTCAGGTAAACATGAGACAACTGTGCAATAAGCTATAGTACAATATGTATCAGTCAAATAGGGTTCCTGGTATCTAAGGATAGTATGGCAGTGTCCATGTTTTAATGTTTGGATATGTATGTATGGGTTCAGTAATAAGTAACAGTGTGTTTGGCACTTGGCTATTTTGATTTAAAATTGTAATGTATCCTAGGTGCAGCATGTTAGTATTAGAAAATTTAGCAAGTAAAGAGTGTATTAGTCATATACATCACTCTGAGTACCTAATAGGTACTGTGTTAGAGGATAGGGGAGGCAGTCCTGTTGGAGGCCTGCAAATGGAAGAATAGCAGTGTACAGTAGGGTTGGCAATGCCCTATGAGCAGAGGATCCTGACCCGTGTTTGGGGCATTGTTGGAAGGGCAATCAGCAACTTGTCTTGGCCAAACCCTTATTTTTACAACAGATGTACTTGCAGCAGCAAGCATGTAGCAACATTCATAACCAAAGTAGAGGTTGCCTTGCAGAGCAGTAGGTAGCAAGGCAGATTAGGCCAACTTGGCATTGTACATTAGTAATTCTACTGGGTTGAGTGCACCAGTAGTGTAGCACAAACTCCACTGGTCATAAAGTATGGTAAGGACACGGTTCTGAACACTTGTGCAGGATACATGTAAGGAAGGGGGTGTTTACCTAATATGTAGGATCGTATATAGCAGCCCAGTCCTGAGGTAGATTAAATGTATACCAAGTATCAAATTTCCCATGATAGATTATTTGTAAACCAAGTATTAGTTGCCAACAGGAACAGTATAGTGTATCAAGACTGATATCCTGGATACACACGAGTAACAAGTGTCAATACTCGTATAACCGGTGGGATTGAGTCTCTAACCAGAGACTAGTATGGGAACGTTCCTCTAAGGGCAGGTTACCTATATCAGCAATGGGGATTTCCTGGAGTGAATGAGCAATAAGTTGATAGGAGTCCTATGAGGCCTGTGTCAGATTATATCCTTACTGAAGTTACTCTTCAATTGACTCATCCTACCATCTCTTTTGCTCTCTAATGTATCAGCCAATAGACCAGAATCAGCATCAGATAACACGAGGTTGGGTTCATAGGAAAGTTGTGCACCTGTGTCACTCGGGGTATTGGTTCTACAAGCTGAGACAACCATGTATTGATACCAGTCAGCAATACGAATCCTGGGGTGGACTGATATGGTTTATGCATCTATAAATGATTGGGAGAATGAAGTGTCAGTAGAGGGACTCATCAAATCGATTACTAAGCAGAACAGGGGTAGGATTCCATGAGTAGAGGAGTTATTACCACTGTGTCCCAACTATTAATTCTCTCCTTTGGTATCAGCCTTTACAAATAAAGGTTAGTCTTCATATTGGTCATTCTTACTGATCATTTGGGCGTTTAGAGCCTCATACCCATAAGCTCAACCCATAGTTCCTTGTATCAACTTTAGCCTAACTTCAATTTCAATCTTAAGCTATGGGTAGGTAGCTAATGGGATGTATGAACATGTTTGGGGTAATGGGAGGTGTTTGCAAAAACAAAAGTATGAAACTTTATTGATACAAACTTTGTAAAGATTACAAGAATTCTGGGAAAGTACAACTGTAGGAATCCAATCTAAAAGATGATTGCTTTATCCCTTGGACGATGTGAACTTTGAAGACGATAGCCTCTGAAGTTGAAGGCAAAAGCCTCGGAAGAATGCAGCAGCACTTAGGCAAGAACTCCTGAACTCTGATATTTCTGAACTTTATGTCTGATCCCCTTGAATGAAGACTTGAAACTCTATTTATAGAGTTCTGGAAATAACTAACTTTTAGTTATTCTGGATGGCGCAAGTTAAATTGCGCAGGAACTGGATTGCGCAGCATCAGACTGCACATGCAGTTGTCTGGTCGTGGGCCAACTGTCTAGGATACATGGCATCATTTGATTGAAATATGCATAATCGTGTGTAGACGGTTACCATGTAACGAGCAATTGATGGCATGAGTGCCACGTGTACTTTTGTCAATTATCATGATGAAGTGTGCCACATGTATTACGCTGACTTCGGATTGCGCTAGCATGGATGGCGCTGAGATGGATTGCGCAGGCACTGGATTGCGCTGCATGTACAGCTGTCCTCGAGCGCTGTGCGACGTAATAAACGAACAGTCTCCTCGTTCTTCGTGCTGTCAGCTGTCAGAAGATTTGATTGTGTCAGGTAATGATGACATTGCCACGTCTGCTTGTGCAGTTAAAAGTGTACGCAGTCTAGTGTGCACAATCTGAATGATGTACAATCTGATGTCTGCGCAGTTCATTTGAAAGTTGTATTTCTTGATTTTATGGCTTTGTTGATGGGTGCAACTTGATTTTTTAGGACCTACAAGACCCCCTTCAAAGTTTTCGAAAGTTAAATTTATTCAAAATTTTGAAATAATTTGAATTTTGAATTTTAAATCAAGTTGCGCATGAACTGTCTGCGCAATCGAATGAATCGACTCCTATTTTTTCGGCACAATCTGAGGCGGCCGTTTCTTTTTTTGAAAAACTATAAATAGTTCTCTCGATCCTTCGATTTGTTCTTTACTTGCTTTCTTGTGTTTGAGAGAGAAAAATCCTTAAGCTCATCCCGACTTCAGCTTTCTTCTCCGTCGATCCCATGGCCCTAAAACGATCCTCTGCCGCCGACAAGGGCAAGGCCCCCGCCGAGTCTTCGGCTAGGGTTACGCGTCGTCCTTTCCGTCACGAGACCGTATACCCTGCTTTGCGCGGTAGGCAACCCAATCGAAAACCCCCTTTTAGGGCTTTTTGACTTCACTGATCTTCAAAATCCATCTCTTTTTAGAGATGTGATCATACTGTGCCACCCTTTTTAGGGTTTTGGTTGTACGGACACATTATTCTTCATTTTTATGAAGAATATCTTCTCGCGCAATCGGTTGAATTGTGCAGGCAAAAGTCAGCGCAATCGGCTGATTTGTGCGAGATTGTCAGCGCAATCTGACGTTTGCGCTATCTGACGTCTGCGCAATCTGAAGCTTGTGCAGTCTGATACCTGCACAATCTAATGCTTGCACAGTCTGATATCTGCGCAATCTGATGTTTGTGCAGTCTGATATTTTGTATAATTTGATGACAGAATTTCTGACTTTGACTTGTACTAAATTTTGCTTTCTTCTGTTGGATGCAGTTGATACCAGAGAAGATCCTGAATATGAAACATTTGTAGGAACTTTATCTGAACCAGATTTCAAAGAAGACCTATCTCATGTACTCTTTCTACAGTATGCACTTCCTTCTTCTCGCCAAGCTATTTTGATAGCACAAGATAACGAGACTCTGCTAAGCCTGATAAATGGACAGCCTTTACAATCTGCTGACGCTGTCACTCATAAGAAGCCCATGTTTCTCTTTGGAGACGCCATTGATAAAAGTTCTCAACCAAGACCCAGGGTTGAATTGAGAACTTTCTAATGGAAGGAGAAATTGATTCAATTGCCAGTCATAGCTAGATGCCTGCCACTAGCAAGATATGCTCATGCGAGCCATCCTAGGAGGATGGAATGGGACATCACTCCTTTGCAACAGGCACGGACCGGAAAAATCTGTGTTAAGAAAGGTCCGAACAATAGGGACATGTTCTACAGTTCTTCCGAACGACACAACACTTTATTGAGGGGGTTGAAACCAGGTTGTATTCCCCCCGAGAACTCGTCTTTGCTACTACCGGTAAGGACACCAATTTTTGCCAACGAGTATGCCAAAGCAGAGGGTAAATATCCGGATCAAGACATCCGGTTGATAGGTCTGGTAAACCCAGAGATCAAAAGATGGAACTGCATTGCCAACTGGATACTGGTCCAGTTTGAAGATAAACTCAGAGAGATTGAGCTGTATAATGCAATTTACGCTACTGTATACGGCTTCTTTCCAAATCCTCATCTGTTTTTGGCTCTAGCAGAGAGGTACAACTACAGGACAGGGATGTTTATGACACCGTGCGGAGAGATGGGCTTGGCTTTACATGAGATGAAGTATATCTCATATTTACCAATGGGTGAGTTGCCTTACGAGGAGTACGTCCCGACCAATGACGAACTAGATAGACTTCGTCGAGAGAATTCAAAGATGGTGGAAGTCTTTGATGAGCTCCTGTGCCATTACAATATTTGCTCTTTGTATTACCAAAGTGGCTCTTCTGGCACATGCTATTCATCCAAATAGCTGACTTACCTTTTTTTCAACCGCATTATTGAGAAAAAGACAAAAGATCATGACCCATGTAACCCTGATTTCTTCAATCCCCTCAACAACAGTGAAGTTATAAAATTGATGGAGGAGAACAAAAGAATGGATATCAGAGTTGATGATGAATACCAATATCCTCCTCTTAAGGCTGGAGAATTTGTGGAGAGCTTCATAAGAATGGGCTACAGGTCCATGTCCAAACAAGCCCAGCTAGCAGGATTCTTGACGTACTGGCTACGTAGATTCGTCGTGCCTAGAGCAAGTGCAGTAGACCGCTTCCATCGCGGTATTCTTTTTGCTGCTGTCCGGTTAGTCTTCGGCTACCGGATGGACTTACTTTCAGCGATGACCTGTAGTATAAATGCGGGTCTTCGTCTATATGTTGATTCTATGATCAAGTGCAAAGGTGATAAGGTGAACTTCCCCAGACTGGAGTTACCTTATACATACTTATTTGGATGGTTGCTCTTGCATCATCCATCATTGATGAACCCTGCCATGGGAGCCGTTGGTGGCAGTTTTCTACGCAGATTCTCACAGAGCAGATCGATATATACTAGTTTGAGAGACTGCAGACGAACTCTGAACCTCGACAAAGGATGGAATTTTCTTTGCACTCCCCCTCCAACTGGTTATGAGCATATGGCAGCAAATCTGATTGATCTTGGGAGACAACCAGTAGATCGGGTATCTTTTGAATGGCTGAAGAAATCAGACCATCCCATCTAGTATACAGATTTGAAGAAGAATGTTTTCTTGAACCATATCTGCCGAGCCGCTTTGCTCGTCAGTTTGGATATGACCAGTTTTATGTAGGTAATGCCATCACGTGCCTACAAGGAAAAGGTTATTTGATCGATGGTGCCCGGGCCTGGGCTTACTACAATGCTCGAGACACAAAGACTGTGTTCTCGATGCCAAACAGAACCGACGCTGGTCCAAGAATATTGTATACTTATTCACAGTTTTATACAGCTGCAAATACATTTGCTGAAAACTATAGCCTCGTTGATAGTTTTGCAACAGCAAATCGTCTGAAGAGAAGAGCAACTGACACATTGGCTCCAAATAACGATGAAGAACATGAGCCAGTGGACGACCCATTGGAAGCTTCAAGAGAAGCTAATTTCCAAGAGGAAGTTAATAAACCTTTAAGAATTTCTCTGAAGGTTATTAAGTCTCCAGTCAAGGAGAAGAAGAGAAGGAGAGAAGAGCCTTCTTCTCCAGCTATGAAGAAGAAATTGATCTTGGAACATTCTTCAGAGAAGGTTACCACCAGATCGCAATCCAGACAATTGGCCGAGTCCACTCGAGACGAAGTAGCCACACCGACCTCTGTTCAGAAACAGGTCGAGGTGGTAAACATAGAGAGTCCTGAGAGGCCACTGCATAGAAAGAAATTGGCCCACAGAAGACAGAAGAGAACAGTTTTTCCTCCAAGGCAAATTTTGTCTTCGGTAGTGATGAACGCTGCGGCTGGAATCACCATGCCATCTCTTACCCCTGTTTCTGAGTTTAGTCCAGAACAGAGGGAGGACATTAAACAAAGAGAGGAGGCAATAGAGCCTAGAGAAGAAATTGAGCAGAGAGAAGAGGCTGCGGAGCCCAGAGAAGAGGAAATTGTACGATCACCTTCACCAATGGCTGTAACAATTCATCTTCCTGTTACACCGGGAGCAGCCCGTGAGGAGGAAGATCGTCTCATGATCGAAGCACTGAATGATTATGACTTCAGTTATCAAGAAGAAACCGATAACGCCGCTGCTGCTAGTGAAGAAGTTCCTGAGGACAGTGAGGACGAGGAGAGCACCTCATCAGAAGCTGTTGATGAGACACAAAATTCAGAAGAGGATGTTGAGATCCAGCTATCTCCTCGAGCTGTTGATGACACTCTAAATCCCGAAAATGAGACTGAGGTGCCGATATCTCCAGAGAAGACTGCTGATGAAGAAGTGGCTTTGGAGAAACTCCAGTTGTTGCTCCCGAAGGTATTATAATAAAATTAGCGATCTTCTTTTAATACATAGATTGATAGCTAACATCTTTATTCTTATCCATATAGAACCCGGATCTTCTCCTGCTCCTCCAGCATGCATGGACATAGTACTGGCGACGACAATTGCTAGTAGCAGTCGCCATTTATCCTGTGGTTCTGAAGCAGGAAGTAGTCAGGCAATAGTGTCTGAAGCTACTTCTGCTCAGCTAGAATCTGTTCCAACAGATGATAGGCCTGTTGTCGGATCGAATCATGGTAAGACTGTTTTCACTTTTGATTCTTTTTTTACAATAGCAAATGACAGGCAAAATGACAATATTTAATTTTGCAGAGGAACAACCAGGAGGAGCGACCAACTCTACTCTAGCTCCTCTATTCAAAGAGTCTACTGTTCGAGAAACTGAACGTCCAGCTGCCTCGTCATCAACAGGAGTTGCTGCGACTCCTGGTGCTCTGGCGATTAATCAGCTTGTCATTCAATCATTCACCAAATGCTTCTTCGAGTCCTTGGGGCCTTTGATCAATAGAATGATGGACAAAGAAGACGCTAATTTTTACATGGTTAGAGGTTCGACCACTTTCTTAGTAAAGGCCATCCGGGAACAAGGTGATGAGCCCCAGGCCACTTTCCTTGACCACATATTAAATGAGCTGGAAGCTTCAATAAAGAACTATAAAGAGCTCAATAAGGGGGAAGTAGAACCCTTAGTGCAAGCAGAGTTTGAACAGATGGCTCATGCAGCTGCAGTTGAAAGAGTGAACTTCCAGAATCTCTTGGATGCCTATTCTACTAAATTTGCTGAGTATAATTCCAATTTGGAATCGGTGACCTCAACTGCTGAGAGAAAAGAGAGAAGAATGGCCGAGCTGAGAGTGGAGATTGCTCATCTCCAAGAGGAACTGGAAAATGAGGTTACCGAGCATCAGACTGCAGTCCAACAACTTGGTGCTCTAACTCAGGAAAGAGACGAGTACGTAGCAGCTCATGACGCTGAAATCACTCGCCGAATGGTCACCATGCCCGCTTTTAATGAAGAATCTGGGATGGAAGAGGCCAGGAGGAGAGTGATGGCATCTCACGAAGAACGGTTGCAGATTCTGAAACAACAGATTGCTAATCTGATGACGCCTCCATCTCAGTAGAAAGAACATCTTGTATCTTTTTGTCTTTCTTTATGTTATGTATGTAATGTCTTAAATTTTGATCAATAAAAGACATTTTGTTGTGGCTCTATTATTTATTGCATATCTTGTTCAGATACAAATAATAGAGATAGAAAATATATTCAGAGGTATAAAACATGATATATTTCTTGATTCTAGAAAATAATCATATTCAAGTATATCTGCTCAGAGGTAATATGGACATGGCAAATATAATTTATTCAATATCACTATTTCAATAGACAACTTAATCGAAAACGACAAGTTGCTGGTGTAGATAAACGAACGAAATAAATCGTCAAAATGTGTGAACGAAGTGAATCGTCAGGATGAACGGATGAACCGTCAAATGAGTGGAATGAACGAACGAATCGTCAAATTGATTGAATGAACGGGTGAACCGTCGAGTGATGATGATGAATGAACGGGTAAACCGTCGGATGATTGTGGATGGCATGAACGGGTAAACCATCGGATAGATATGTGAACGGATGAACCGTCAAAAGGGATGAATGTAATGAACGGACGAACCGTCGGATGATGATGAACGGACGAACCGTCAGATGATGATAATGAACGGACGAACCGTCGAATGATGATAATAATGAACGGACGAACCGTCACATGAATGTGTCATTTCATTATTTTGAGAATCTCCGCCTATAAATAGAACAGAAATTTGGAAGGAATGATCATTTCCATTTTTCAACATAAAAATGTCGTCCGGAAATGCATCCAAGAAAGCTAAAATTGTTCCGCAGATTGAAGTGAGTACTGAAGAATGTCCTGCCGATCCAATCCAGCCAAAGCAGGCAGAAGTAGGCGAAAGTTCGTCCGCACCTAAACCACCACGAGACATCCTGGATTTTCTGCTTGAACCCGGGACGACTGAAGAAGAAGAAGCCATGAGAATGGCTGCTTGCAAGTTCCTGGTAGGCTCGAGCAAGGATGTTCTCGGCTCTTTTGCTGATTATGTCTTTGATAAGGACGGCAGTGGTCCGCGTCCCAATGTCGAGAAGGATGATAGTGACATTCCTTGATATCATGTAACATCGTTTATGATGAAATAAAAATCAAACTTTATTTATAAACTGTCTGATCATATTTACATAAAATCTCTGTTACATTTATACATAATATTTCTTGAGAAATTTGCCATTAATAGGCATCATTACAACTCGACCGTCTAACTCTGAAAGTTGATAGGCTCCGTTTGAAAAGACTTTTGCTGACAATATACGGTCCTTCCCACTTTGCATCAAACTTGCCTTTGCTCGAGTGAGTCATAGTCATAGGACGTCTTACTGTTAGAACAAGTTCTCCTTGCTGAAAGGCTCTGACTTTAACTCTGCGATTGAAAGTCTTCGAGATACGGGCTTGATATAACTCAATATGCTGTTGAGCCAATAGCCGCTTTTCATCGAACGCTTCTAATTCTTGAAGTCGGAGAAGATCGTTATTCTCTGTAGTGAGTTCATTAGCAATGGCAATCCTTAAAGAAGGAATTTGAAGTTCTAGAGGAAGAACTGCTTCACAACCGTACACCAGAGAGAAAGGTGTAAAACCTGTGGGATTGCGGACTGTAGTGCGGTAAGCCCAAAGACATTCACCAAGCTTTTCACTCCAGTTTCGTTTGTTAGTAGATACAAACTTCTTGAGAAGCTTGATAATGGTTTTATTAAAAGCTTCAGCTAATCCATTAGCAGCAGGATTGTAGGCTGTAGAAGCAACATTGTCAATCCGATGATCATCGCAGAATCTTGTAAACTTCTGGCTGATGAATTGTGGTCCATTGTTATGGATGATTCGTCGAGGTACACCAAATTGATAGATGACATGGTGTTTGACGAAGTTGATGACACTGCTGGTCTTGACTTCAGCTAGAGGTATAGCTTCAGTCCACTTGGAGAAGTAGTCGATTATTGCTGGTATGAACCGATGTCCTCTAGAAGAAGGAGGATTGATGGAACCAATGATGTCCATACCCTAAGCTTCGAAAGGCCAGGAGGCAGCCGTCGGATGTAAGAACTCCGATGGTTGATGAATAAAATTTGCGTGGATTTGACAAGCTCGACATTTTCTTGCATATTCGATGGCATCAGATACCATAGAGGGCCAGTAGTAACCCATACGTCGGATGCGATCCTGTAGTTTAGGACCGGGTTGATGTGCTCCGCAGACACCGTCGTGAGCTTCACGCAATACTTGCTTTGCTTCATCACCAGCTAGACAGCGTAAGAGTAGGCCATCATAAGTCCGCCGGTAGAGAGTCTTGGTAGTCTGATTGTAATAGAATCGGAGAGACTGCCGACGAATACTCGTAGCCTCCTTGGGATCTTCAGGGAGTATGTCATGAACTACGAAGTCGATGAATGGAGCTCTCCAATCTTCATCGATAACATTGGCTTCAGTAAGATTACTGAACTCAATATTACGATTATTTTTGACACAAAACAATTTTCGATTAGAGATGACCACCACTTGTTATCTCCTAATGGGGATGGCTAAGACTGCTGCAAGATTAGCCAAAGCATCTGCTTCGGTATTGCAAGCTCGACGGACATATTCGATAAAGAAGGCTTTGAATGATGTAGCCATGTTGATTACAGCTTCATAGTAAGGCAGTAAATCTTGATGGCGAACTTCATAAGTCCCTCTAACCTGGTTAACAACCAGCTTAGAGTCACCATAAACTTCAAGATACTCTATGTCAAGTTATTTGGCTAGCTGAAGGCCAATGAGTAGAGCATTGTACTCTGCCACATTATTGGAGCAAGGCTCATCTAGGGAGTATGCTCTTTGAATAGTTGACCCGTCTGGAGAAACAAGGACAACTCCAACTCCTGCGACAATGGCACCATTGGGTCCGATCCTGGATGCACCATCAAAGAATAGACGCCAAGTAGGAAATTCTTCAGAGATTGTATTAGATTCCAATGTCTCATCTGGAATTTCATCATAGAGTTTGGATGTCTCTGGAACAGGATGAGCTGCTAAGAAATCCGCCAGGGCTTGACCTTTGACAGATTTTTGAGGAACATATACCATGTCATATTGGGCTAGCAGAATGGCCCATGTAGCCAACCGAGAGTTGAGTGTGCTGGACTTTTTTATGAGTACCCGAAGAGGGTTAACTCGAGATATGACATGAATAGTTTGGCCAATGATGTAATGTCTCGTCTTTTGAACAGCAAACATAAGAGCTAGGCACTCCTTTTCAACCAGACTATAACGGTGTTTAGCACCAATCATAGTACGACTGAGATAATAGATAGCCTGTTCATGGCCTTCTTTGTTCTTTTGGGCAAGTAAAGCACCCAATGAATGGCCCATAGTACGGACATACATTAAGAATGGTATGCCAGAGATCGGTGGCACCAAGACTGGTGGGTTCATGAGATACCGCTTTATATCGTCGAATGCTCGTTGACATTCTTCGGTCCAAATGAAAGATACACCCTTCTTTATTAGTTGAGTGAATGGTCTGCAGCGTCCAGACAAATTCGAAATGAATCTCCTGATGTACGCAAGTCGACCTTGGAATCCTCGTAGCTCTTTTAGGTTGCGTGGAGGACGCATCTCTTGAATGGCTTTGATCTTCTCGGGATCCACGTGTATACCCTTAGAGGTAATGACGAAGTCGAAAAATTTGCCACTAGAGACACCCAAGAATGACTTGGTGGGATTCATTTTGAGTTGATGTTGGCGCATGAGTTTGAAGATAGTTCTCAAGTCTTGGATGTGATCTTCCCTTAGATGACTTTTGACAGCAATATCATCAACGTAGCATTCGACAGTCTTGCGTAGATGATATCAAAAGATGGTACTCATTGCTCGTTGGTATATTGCACCAGCATTCTTGAGACCAAATGGCATTACAGTATAGTAGTAGACTCCACGAGGAGTGCGAAAAGAAGTATGCTTCGCATCTTCAGGATGCATCCAAATCTGATTGTATCCGGAGAATTTGTCCATAAAAGATATTCTTTCGAACCCACAAGTGTTGTCGATCATGACGTCTGTGATAGGGAGAGGAAATTCGTCTTTTGGACATGCTTCATTAAGATCTCGGAAGTCGATGCAGGCTCGAACTTTGCCAGTTTTCTTTAGAACTGGGACGGTATTAGCTACCCAATCAGGATGCTGTTCTTCTCGAATAAAGCCACAAGCAATGAGCTTCTTGACTTCATCGTCGATTACGTCCATTATTTCTGGCTTGAAACGTCGTTGTTGTTGTTTGACCGATTTTGCATTCGGCAGGATTTTCAGTTTGTGAGTAGCTACTTTAGGATCCAGTCCTGGCATGTCTTCATAGCTCCAGGCAAAGACATCAATGTATTCTTTAATCAGAAGAATTAATTCTTGTTTGTCTGTCTCTGGGAGATTCTTGCTGATGAATATTGGATGAGGTGACCCGCTCTTTCCTACATCAATTTGAATTAATTGATCTTCGGTAGGAGGTTCTCTTTGTTCGAATCGGAATTCCTACTGGGTATCCATTCGCTGAGCCCAAGGATCTGTTTCAGAATTTTCTTCAACATCCTCGTCATAGCCTTCTGGAAGTTCGACGGAGACCATGTTAGAAGATAAAGTCAGCCGATGAACTTGATCGATGCTGGTGTCAGAATCCCATGATCTGGAATCAGAAGAATTAGAACGCTCCTCACTATCAGATTCAGAGCCTGCTGGGGATAATACCGGGGGAGAAGCATATCCGAGACCTCTTTTGGTCCTGCTGAAGTACATATCTGATTTTCCTTTTGGGACAGCCGTACGGAGAGGAGTCTTTCTACCCTTACCGTAGTTGAGGCCACTCTTGAAGTTGTAACCCATCTTTCGGATGATGTCTTTTGATTGTTGACTGTAACGACGGAATTGAAGATGCCCCATATCGTTGACTTTGCTATCATCCGTATAACTGAATTGTTGTTCCGGTCCTTTACTAAAGAGTACTGAATTTTCGCCTTTCTTACGAGCGGGAACAATACGATATGAATCCTTTGGGTGTTCATATGAAACTTCTGTTTGAAGAGATTGCACAACTCCTATTGTAAATGACTGATAGCTATCTAACATATCCAAATAGCATTTAACATGATAAATGACATCAGTATACTGGAAAGTAGATACTGTTTCATTAATTTGTACATTGGTATACAGCAGGACCTTTAGCCTTAGCAGGCTTGGTCAAATTGATTACAAGAGGGGGAGAAGAAGAACGTGGAGAAGGATTGGCTTTGTTACGACGGAGGTCGATAACAAGCGGCTCAGAAGAGGTGAGCTCCCTTTTGTCCTTGTTATGAGTTAAATCAATAACAAGTGGCTCAGAAGAGGTGAGCTGCCTTTTTTCCTTGTTACGATGGAGGTCGATAACAAGCGGCTCAGAAGAGGTGAGCTCCCTTTGATCCTGATCATCATTTGACTGTTTCTGGACTGGCAAGTGAATAGCCAGTGGCTTGGAAGATTGAGGACGGGAAACACGCCCTTTGACAGGAATGATAAGGGTGTCATTAGGTACTGTTTCTTGCTTTTTTTCAGTATCCAGAGACAGGACAACCTTCATGAATTCATCCTTGTACATACGTGCATCATTGCAGTATACTTCGATGCCTTTGAAAGGATAGAGATCAGTAACCTCCTTTTGCACCTCTCCATTGTCGTCAACATATTTAAAACATTGATGGAGAGTCGAAGGGACAATGTTATGCTCGTGCAGAAATGGTCTTCCCAGTACAGCATTGTAGGAACAACCATGATTGTCAATGATGTAGAAGGTAACCTTTGTGCGAAGATTGCCTATTTGGAGTTTTAGGCGAATCTTGTCCAGATGTTCACTTCTTCCCTGGTTGAACCCAAGGATGGTTGTGATTGTACTAGAAAGGCTATGCACTGGGATCTTCAGTGCATCCAACATTGTCTTTTGCATAATGCTGAGGGCAGACCCTGGATCTATCAGAATACGATCGACTTTCATCGAGTCGACATATCCTGTATAGTAGAGAGGACGATCGTGCCTGTTGTCTTCCATCAACATGTCATCTTGAGTGAAAGTTATGTTTGGAATTAACTCCAACACACTATGACAATGAAGGCAAGAGACTGGTTCTGCTTTCGGCTTCTTAAGCAGGGCTAGACAGGTTTCTGCTTGCATAAGAGCCTCGCTCAGAGTTTTCCGAGTCTCTTTGGAGAGACGCAAGAGCTCAAAGATTGACAGCCGGGCCGGTGTATTAGCCAACTGGGCTAAAATATCAAAGTTGTAAGGCTTTTCAAGTCCAAAAGGAGATGACTTCTTCAAAGGTTTATCAAAGCGGACTTGCTGTTTGCCTTTGTCAGCGACCGTCGGCTTGGAAGGAATAGACACTACAACCGGTGAAGATGCAGTAGGAATATCCTCAGTAGAAGTAGGCTGCACTGGAGCAGGCTTAGAAGAAGAAGAAGCAGGATTCTCTTGAGCTTCGCGGTAATCTTTTAGATAAGCTTTCCCCGATCTGGTACCCAGCAAGATTTCTTCATCAACTATGGGGTCAAAAGACACCATATTACAAATCTTTGTCTTGTCTTTGGAACGATCTTTCTTTTTGGAGGAAGAAGGAACTTCAAACTCTGAAGCAAGATCCGGATGAATCTACATAATCTCGCCATTGTCAAGAGACAAGGGGACTAGACCTTCACTTCGTGGAGGCGGAAGATTCTCGATCTCGAGAGTAGCTTTGGGAATATGAATGACGCCATGCTGCACCATCAGGGGTGGGAAGTCACCGAATTGAACTGAGACCATATTTGCGGTAACGGTCTTCTCATCCTGCTGTAAAGTAACCACGCCAGCGTTGACCAGCTCCTGGATTTTGCCTTTGAGCACATAACATGCTCGAGTGGGATGTCCGATGAACCTGTGATAAACACAGTACTTAGGATGATCAGTCTTACCGACTTCATCGGGCTTCTTGAGATCTGTAACTTGGATTTTATTGCTTTTGATCAAGCAATCAAAGATACTAGCAGTGTCATTCTCATCAAAGGAATATTCTACTTTAGGACGAGGTTCCCTTGGTAGAGGTGCAGAAGGAAGGGAAGTAGACGTAGGGGGAGCTACGTTAACCGCCAGAGATTCTTTGTTCTTGTTCAAATTGATGTTCAAAGTTTCTTTTGCTTTGCGGTTGTTCTGGCGATTGCCACCACCTGATGTCTGGTGTTCATCCCGGTCGGGGTTAGACATTTGTACCCCTAACTGCTTGAATTTGTCGGCGCTAACTTTAGCGGCTTTAGCGTTGACAATAAAGGATGGCCAGTCTTGGAACTGAGTAGACCTCGTCCACATGCTGATGATAGGCAATAGATTTGCCTTGCAGGTGTCTATGGGGACAGCGGCTGGAGTTCCAGGAGGCATTTTCAAAGCTTCCCGTCGGAACCTTTCAATGAAACTCTCAGCAGTTTCATTGTGTCTTTGTTTGATTTTATTGAAGGCTGACATAGTCATGTCGTTGATCCCCTCGTAGAATCGTTCCAAGAAGATTTGTTTTAAGCCAGAGAAGGAGGTGATACAACCATCGGGCAAGCTTCTATACCAATCGTATGCTACGCCAGCTAAACAGCCGACGAATACTCTGGTAAGAAGAGCGTCATTTGGTTGAAGTTGGACAGTCATAACCTCAAAGTGGTTAATGAACTGACTGGGAGATGTGCTGCCATCAAACAACGAGATGGTTGGGATCTTGTACTTCGGAGGAAATGGAACTTCTTTCCATTCAACTGGGTTGGGCTGCTTGATCCCCAACCTTTGCAAGTTATCTTTCTCCTTGAAAGCTTCGAACTGAGTTCGCAAGAGCTTGACAGCTTCATTGGCATCTTCCACTGATGTAGAAGGAGCAGGCTGAACCACGGTATTAGGAGGAGGAACAGCATGATAAGCACTACCCCCAGCACCTGACTGACTGGGTGTAGGTTGGACTTGTACAGGAGGTACTTGAGTAGGTGCTACCCCAGTCCAGCATTGACAGGCACCGACGATGCTATGATTTCAAGATTTGTAGGAGGTACGGTCGGTGGTACTGTATGCTGGGCCACAATGATGGAATGCATACTCGCGACCATTTCAACCATAGTCTTTAGCTTGTCTTCTAGAGCAGCTATTCTTTGTTCTTGGCTGGCTGAACTGGAAGCGTCGGGATCTTCATTGACAACATAAGCTGTCACTTTCCTGGGTACAGTGGAGGACACCATCTGTTCTGAGCTTTCGCTGTATGCATCGTAGTCGGAGAAGGAATCATCTCCTGAGTGAGAAGGAAGGAAACGACCAGAAGGATCTTGAAGATTCCTTTGACCGATTGTATCTCGGCTTCGAGAACGGGTATGTTGAAATACTCCTTCAGAGGAATCTTGGAGTAGATCCAAATACCGTTGGCTTGGCTTGCAAGGCTTCCCGTGCTTGGAGCACTTTCTACCCCTAGTGTCTCTAGAAGTCATGTTGACAGAGGCGTACAAAACCTCATCTTCATCTTCAGACATAAGTTCAGAATTAGGAAAGTTCAGATGATCGAAGACAGATCGTCTTGTTGTTTGACAACAACACTTGATGACAACTTTGTGGTTACAGTGATGTCCAAGTGGTTGCACTGGGGATGTTGGGATGTTGTCCCATTTTTGCTTGAGGTGTTCTCGGAGATCAGGAACAGCAACGGGACGAGGAAAAGTTCGAGGGATATGTTCTTTGATAACATTCGGAACATGGTTCCGGTTCTTCAAATGTTTTGTCCCTTGAGTATACAGGGAAGTGCTCATTTCATTGGCATAGGTGTCCGAATTCTTGATCCTGGAAGTTTGTTTCTGATGTTGTTTGGTTTTCGGCATTGGTTGTTTACGTTTCACCGAAGTTGTCCTGTTGAGATAAGTTCTTAAGTCAGCAAACTCACCCCCAGGGGTTTCTGTCTGAGACACCAGCAGTTTTCCTTGTCTTGAACGGGAGATTTTGAGGGTTGGGAGATCTTGGAACTCTGCTATTGGAGTAGGCAGAATACCTCTCTGATCAGTACACTTCCCTTTAGGAGAGAATAAGAATCCTTGTGAGAAAGGGTTCTTGTACTGACTGATGCCGAAGCACAATCAGATTGATCTTCAATGGTAAAAACCGAAAAAGACTGAGAAAAGACCAAAGGGCCTTTTTCTTTGTTTTGTAAAGAAGGATTAGCTAAAGAGCGTTTCCCTCTGTTGTCTTCCAAATCAAGAGACGAGAAAGTTTGAGAAAAGACCAAAGGGCCTTTTCCTTTGTTCTGGAGAGGAGGAGGAATAGCCAAAAGACTACCCCCAGTGGATTGCGCAGGAGCAACTAGGTGTTTGAGAGGAGCAGAGCTTTTTCCCTTGTTGTGAGAAGAGGAGAGATTAGCCAAAGGGCTGTCTTTCCTGGATGGCGCAGACATGGTTTGCGCATGAATAGATGACGCATTGGCAGGTTGCGTAGGAGAGTCTTTGGCAGATGACTCTCTGGTTCTAGCCACAGACACTGTGGTTTGTGCATTAGGAGTTCTGGCCACAGAGTGTTTGGGATGCACTCTAGTTGCTGGAGTGTTGGTTTGCGCAGGAAGATTGGCAGCCAACTGCGCCAGGGGAAGAGGAGTCTTGAACCTTGATAGGGCAACATATGAAGTCTCTTGTGCACTGGCAACAGCAGATTGCACAGCATCCTTGACAGCAGAAGCATTAGAATGCGCAGCTGTCTTAGAGGCAGAATCAGCAGACTGCGCAGCAGTCTTCTTAGCAGAAGGAACAGACTGCGCAGCATTCTTAGGAACCCACACTAGGCGCGCTTTGCTTGTGGCAGAAGTAGTCGCAGTGCGAGGGGTGGTCCTGGAGTTGATCATGGCTTCGTAAGCCGTCTGGTTGACCTTTCACAACCAGCGCCTTCTGCGTCTTTCCGATAGATGCAACGTCACATTGAGTTGTCACTTCCTCGTCGGAGGAGAAAGTCGTCCCCAGCAGAATCACCATTTTGTTTGCAAAAACAAAAGTATAAAACTTTATTGATACAAACTTTGTAAAGATTACAAGAATTCTGGAAAAGTACAACTGTAGGAATCCAATCTAGAAGACGATTGCTTTATCCCTTGGACGATGTGAACTTTGAAGACGATAGCCTCTGAAGTTGAAGGCAAAAGCCTCGGAAGAATGCAGCAGCACTTAGGCAAGAACTCCTGAACTCTCTGATATTTTTGAACTTTATGTCTGATCCCCTTGAATGAAGACTTGAAACTCTATTTATAGAGTTCTGGAAATAACTAACTTTTAGTTATTCTGGATGGCGCAAGTTGAATTGCGCAGGAACTAGATTGCGCAGCATCAGACTACACAGGCAGTTATCTGGTCGTAGGCCAACTATATAGGACACATGGCATCATTTGATTGAAATGTGCATAATCGTGTGTAGACGGTTGCCACGTAACGAGCAATTGATGGCATGAATGCCACGTGTACTTTTATCAATTATCATGATGAAGTACGTCACATGTATTGCGCTGACTTCGGATTGCGCTAGCATGGATGGCACTGAGATGGATTACGCAGGCACTGGATTGCGCTGCATGTACAGCTGTCCTCGAGCGCTGTGCGGCGCAATAAACGAACAGTCTCCTCGTTCTTTGTGCTGTCAGCTGTCAGAAGATTTGATTGTGTCACGTAATGATGACATTGCCACGTCAGCTTGTGCAGTTAAAAGTGTGCGCAGTCTAGTGTGCGCAATCTGAATGATGCACAATCTGATGTCTGTGCAGTTCATTTGAAAGTTGTATTTCTTGATTTTATGGCTTTGTTGATGGGTGCAACTTGATTTTTTAGGACCTACAGGAGGTAGTGCTAGGGTAGAGTGCTAGGGCCATACTGCATCAAGAGTAGTGCTTCCTAGATACCTATAAAGCTTGAATAGATAAAGACAAGGTTCAAAAGAATAAGTGAACTCAGACAACAGTCCAAACCCTTAGAACTACTAAACATGTAGGGAAGCTTGCAATATTTAAAAGATAGACTTATTTTGACTTAAACTCATGTATTGATTAATATCAATTCATAATATAGGTTCTGTGGACTCTGACTCAGTGCTCGACTCATACCCGCAGCTCAGGACCTCATACAAGTGCATATACTGATTGTTACCGTCTCTGATAGTTTTCTATATATGTTACACATGTCTTGCTGCTTGTTGACACGATCGTCACACGAATACTAATTTCATGGAATTATAGTACATTTTGACTATCCTTTACGTGTTTCCCCATTGCAATTAATTCCATGAGTACTAGCTGGGCGGGAAAACATCTTAGTAGACGTGTGAACTACCGATTCCATCCCCATGATATCTATTCTTGAACAATAGCAACTGCACACGATACGTGCAGGGTGCCTGATTTACCCCTTAGCCATTCACACGTCGAACATGATATTTCAACACACATAGATAGTTCTTATTCCAATCATTTCATCTTGCTTTGCCACTTGCCATGTCACCATGATTTACATATTTGCTTTCTAGTAGATATTTCTCATTGATAGAGTTTACATTTTTTTTCCATTGTACCATGATGCTAGTTACTTCCTAGTTTCATTCTCATATGTCACATACATGTTTATGATTATGTTGGGACTCGGATAGTGGTCATATGTGTACTTGTTCCATTCCTGACTGGAAAATCAGTATTTTAGGTGATGAGTTAGAGGAGTTCTGTACCACTTACTATGAGCAGACGGTGGACCCTGATCTGAGCATGCAGGAGGACTTGGACGCGGGGCTAGCCTCCACAGGAGACTTTTAGCTAGATATTATTCCATAGAGCATGAGTTGCTTACAGAAACTCTTTTATTTATTGTACTTCACTTTTGTTTATGGATTATGAGAGTTGAGTAGTGGACATCCTTTTGGTATATTTTGGTTATCTTGAGATTATTTTATCTATCATATTTTGGTCTCTACCCCAGGGACTTTTCAGATCAGTTATTAGTTTGTTTCTCTCATCATGGTCATTGTATATATATCTTATTGTTGTGGACTGATCTGCGAATTTGGTATTCTGTGGAAATCTATAAACTGCGTTGTTGTATTTGATAAATTATAGAAATGACTAGACAACGTTCTACCGTCAATACTACGGCATAGGTAGGACGTACCCACGACTCATGCCCAAATATTGGGTGCGGGTCGTGACAGTATGTGTGATGTCTTAGTGAGATGTGTTGTATGTGTGTGTGTGGTATTGATGGTTAGATATTAGTTAGTGGATGTTAGTTGTGTTAGGTTTCTAAGTTAGAATAGATGGTTAGAAGTTATATGTTAGAGTTGGTTAGTATCTTGTATTAGAGATATAAGCGTAAACCCCCTAAATTTCTACTATGATTTTTTAAATAAATTTGGTATTAGTTTCTTACTTTGCATTTTGTACGTCACATAGTCGTATTGTACGTCGCGTACGAATTTGTCGTATTGACGTCGAGTATGAGTTCGCATTTTCGTATGTCTCGTCGAGTGCGAATATGTGCGAGGTACAAATTTTTGTAAAAATATTTTTATTTTAGAATCGTAGTTTTTTTTTCAAATAATAAATAATAAATAATTTTAATTGCTTAGAGTTGTAAAATGTGTCATATTGGAATTTCTAAAACTTTATTTTACATCATGGAAGGTTATATAAATGGTAATTTTGAAAACAAGATTTTATACAAATATTTATTGCATATGAGGTACGAAAATTTAAATTTATAAATATAATTCTATTTTTGAAATTTATTTAATATTAATATTTTATTATTCGAAAAAGTATTTGAAAATATTGTTTTGGTTTAAATTTAATTAATTATGATAAATTATATTTGAAAAGATTTTATTGATCTCGTTTTAAATAGATTTTAGAAATAGTATGTAATTATATTGGATTGGATTTGATCCAATTATTTTTTATTAATTTGAACTAACTATGATAATATCTGTATAGGATTTAATCAATCCCCGTCCTTATCCAACTGGGTCCTCAACCTCCTATATAAGGAGAGCCACTATTCTCTTGTCTCCAAAATTACACCATCCAAATTCTCCACAAACACATCCCAGAATTCGTGCATCGTGTCTGTGTCTGTACCTCCCATCCACTATAATTCTATTTATACAAATACAATATCATCTCCGTGTCCGACATGCCGGACACCACATTTTCTCCGTGTCATGCAAAACACAATCCAACCCCTATCGTTCCTCGACAACACCCACCATCCTCGGCGCCCACACGCGCAACCATCAACACCACTGTCGATACCACGCCTCCGCACCTCACCAGACCACCCGACCATGCCCCTCCTCCTGGACAGCCTCCGACGACTGCACCTCGCCATCATCACCACCCTCACCGACAAACCCCGTTAGCCACCACCACCTCATCACCTGCCTACCGTCAACATCTCCCTACCACCAATGCCACCACCGCGGCCACTGCCGCAACAGCCCCTCCCGACAACCAAGCTCCGACCTCTAGCACAGAATATCCCTACCACTGCCGATTCCTTTTTCCGGCCATCGCCACCACCTCGGCCGACAACTTCCCAACACCACCACCACCAACACCAGAAAAACCCAAAGGAAGAAGACAAAACCGTAACCCTAAACTCACCTGGCCGCCGGCGACGCCGAGCCCGCGCGCCGGGGCTCGCCTCCGGCTTCCTCCGCCTAACCCCGCAGGTTACGTGCCCTCTCCGGCAAGGCGCAGCCCTCCATGAACCGGCGTCATCAAACCCCGTGCCCCACTCCGGTCAACCGTGCCCAAGCCATCAGGTCCGCCCGCAGCCCCTTCCTCTGAGCCTCGCCGCCCCAGCGCCGGAGCATGCGTCGGCGGCGAACTCCGGTAATCCCCCTCTTCTCTCCCACTTCTTCCCCTTCCTCCTTCTCCGCAGCGCCGCCCGCCGCTCCGTCTCCTCCCGTGCGGCGCCTCCTCCCCTTAGGTGAGACTCTCTCCCCAGCCTTTTCTCCTTTTTTTTTTCTCTCTCACTCTCAGCTTTTTTCTAATAAATCTTTCTCTCTTACTGTCTTATCAGTTGGAAGAAGAGTGCAATTTATTTATTTATTTATTATTATTATTATTAGTTTCAGTTGGAGGAGGAGTGCAGTGCAGTTATTTATTTTTATTTTTATTATTATTATTATTAGTTTCAATTGGGAGAAGAGTACAGTGCAGTTTATTTATTATTATTATTATTATTATTATTATTATTATTATTAGCTGTATGTATTAGTTTAAATATTTTGGGATCATGGGGTATCTATATATAATATATGTCAAATATTTTTATTATAGTAAATGGTTTATATATATATATATATATATAATTGTTCAAAATATAGTCTATATTTTTGATAGGGATTCTAACTATAGAGATGTTCTTGTAATACTTTGTTAAACTTAAACATAGCTTTATTATATAAATAATTTGCTAGATTCCAAAAATTCTAAAAATGTTTTTTTATATAAAGTGTAGTTTCCAGAATATAAAATAAATCCTAAGTATTTCAAATATTTTCTAGAAAGTATTTTAACCAATAAAAATATATACTTTTAGCTAGGAAATTTTATTTTGATAAACTTAAGAGTTTTCTTGCCTAAAAATCGATTTTTAAAATTTTCTAATAAAATTAGTCTTCAAAACAATAAGGGAATAATTTCTAAAACTAGTATAAATATTCAGTTACTCCTAAATTCCTCCTATTATCGTCATGACTAATCACATATTTCTATTTTTTTCACAATTTTGGACCATTACATCGACCATGGCTATTAGACTAGTGGGACATGTCAGAGAATACCACACCACACCCGGCGTCACACCAGGCAAGACATCTTGTCTTTACTGTTTAATTTCTTGCTCAATATCATGCATGTTTTTTCTTATTTTTTTGCAAATATAAAGTTGTTCTTTCAAAACTATATGTAGAAGCAAATTACTATATTTTATGCAATTGGCTTAGAGTTAAGGGACTACCATATGTTTAGAGCATCTCATAAACTGTCACGATGTGCCACGGGTTGTGTGAGTTGTGAGTCGCATTTAGTTTCGGACTTGCGTATCGACCGTACATCGGTACATACAGTCCATGCGTTAGGATATAACTGCTAAAAGATTTGTGTAGAAGACTTGACAGTTATTAAGGATTAAACAGTATCGTGGAGACGACGCATGTATAGTATCATGGGGAGAGAGGAGACAGTTATTAGCGTAGGGGATACATGTTCAGTACACACAGATTTGGGCCGATAGTGTCTCGTATGAGCGCTACTTACTGTCCCGGGGTCGATAGTGACTCGGGCGAGCGTTACTTTCGGCCCATGGCCGATAGTGTCTCTTATGAGCGCTACCTACTTCCACTCTTTATCCCTCTATGCTGAACACCTAAGCTCCTGCGTAGAACGTTGTCTTCTAAAGTGCATTATTCCATATAGAATGGTTAGGGACCTTTACTCATGTATACTTTTCTGTTGAGCTTTTATTTATTCAGTTATTGGCATGATACTATGTATCTTGTTACGTCCTTCTGAGGACCTGGTGATCTTTCCAGGTGTGTGTTTCGTGATTTTTTGCAGGTGCTCTAGTTAATGCCATGTCTTCCTTCCTCCGTGATGATTGCTCATGGACTCGTCATTTGCTTCGCTCGACCAAATCATTTAATTGTATATTTCTTTCTTAATTAAACTTGTCGGTAGTGGATATGTCTCCGCCCAATATTTGTACAAATGACTATTTGATTATATCATTAAAACTTCATATTTGTAGATGAGATTTAGTTTGAGCATGACTTTCTACATTTTATAGCTTATGTATACATACGAGCCTTTCATTTACTCGTATGTATACAGCTGGCATGATACGTATCTAGTCCCAAGTATTTTGGAACTAGGGCGTTACATATTTTTATGGTAGCCCATTCAGGTCAAGTTTGCTGTTTCGGTTACATGACCGTACCAAACGGGCCTGCAATATAGGATTAGAGTATAGGATCTCATCCACCTGCTTGACCCTCTTCTTTGACTAAATTTTTTGAATCACTTGTTCAACTTCATTGATCTACATCTTGCTTGAGCTCTTTCTACCGTAATCTTTATTTCCACACTTGATAGGAAGATGACTACACTAATATATGCTTATAGGTCAACCACATGGCTAGAAGGATTACATTGACAACTAGTATGCATTGAGATCCTATTTGAGTTATAAAGATATGAGGATAAGAGGGACCATATTTTCAAGAAGTATGAACTTAGGAATTAGTTAATTCCAAGTTGGGTAGTAGCAACATTAATAACTTCGAAGGATTGTTAGAATTTTATCTACAAAATGATAGTGGAATCTATATACAATTGAGAAAGGAAATTGAATTGATTTTTGAGTTTTGAGTTTTGAAGGTCTTTGAAAAATATTTATGATTCAGTGAATTATAGCTATACATCCTTGAAGAGATATAAAGATAGTTGAAAAGAATTTTTTATTTAAATGTTGCTGTAAGATTTATGAGGGCGATTGATAAAGCTTGGTAAACTTCTAAGGTTTTAAATTGGGTTGTATGGTTCACAATTAATAAGTTCATGAAATTTTGAATTTCAAGTTTGAAGTAATGATATTGAAATTCTGGTTTAAAATATTTGGAAGAAATGGAAACGATTATTGAGGAAAATTTCAAATTTGAAATCGTGTCATTTGATTGAGGATTTACAAATCTATTTAGATTTTGGGTTTAAAAAGTTATGATTATGGATATCAAATTTTGGTAATTTTTTTTTTGAATATTGAGTTTAAAAATTGAATTGCTAATATTAAATTTTTGGAAAAGTTACTAACGATGTGATGAAAAGTCATTTTGATTGATTAAAAGAATTACCATTTAAAAGTTGAGATTATGTTTGAATGACTTAGAATTGAAGTTATGATTGATGAGTACGTTAAAATATTGAGCGAAAATTTTTAGATTGCTCATGATATGCTAAGGATTTAACTTGAGGATTTTTAAGAAAATTTTGGAGTTTTAATGTTATGAAGAAATATTGAAATTTTTATAGATTCATGGTTTATGAACTCTTGAGTTCGAAGGTTGGAGTGAAAACGTTAAATCTTGAAAAAGTTAGTAGTAACGGGATGAAAGATCACTTGGAGAATTATGAAAGGGATTAAACTTTTAATCATGATTAAATTAGACGGCTTGGAGTAAATACAAATTATGGTTGTTCATTTTGGAAAATTATTTAGAGACTCTTTGAAGGAAACTTGGGTTTTAAATTTTAATGATAGGCCGCCAAGATAACCTTAATGGGTTAGAAGGATTCCACACTAAGTGCCATATCCCTCATGGCCATGATAGTAGTATAAACACAAGTGTTGTTAGTCATCTACAAAATCATGTATTTATATTTCAATCTTGACTCACTCGACATTCCCTCAAATCTAGATTTTATCGTGACTATCTAACCATTTGAAACTTGAGAAATGATTAGATTGTTCCTTGATCATACTCCATCTAAGTAGCTATCATTTCTCTAGAAACCGTATTCCTAACTTATTTTGCCTTGATCTACTAGAATCTGAATTATCATTATTTTATGCTTTAACTTGGTCATTTATTCTGTGCGTTAATCATTATCTCATGAACTCCCACTTTTTATTTTAGATCTTTTGTGTGCCTTACCGTGACAATGATATTCGGAGCACAAGACCAGCAGTTTCATCCCAACAGATTTCACACACAAGACCTAGACGAGCCCACCTTTATGTAGGTATATCGTGTGCCACTAAAACACGACCCCGTATATCCTATTTTTTATGATGCGACTTTAGTGAAAGACTAAACTATAATCTTACCATGATACCGATATATTGTCGACCATGGACCTCGAATCAATTCTTTCAAACCGATATGTGATTGTGTTTTACTTAATTCCTTAAATGCTTAGCTTGTGCTTATGTTGATTGCTAATCCGTGCCATTTATCTTCGTGTCTCATCATAAATTGCTTAGACCTTAAATTTTTATTTTCGTGCAATAATCTGTAATTATTATCCAAACCCTATTACGACCATTGAGCCTAACCAATAATTTCTTCCCAACCGTTTTGATTCTCTCTTCGAAAATTTTATTGTTGCTCTGCTATTATTCATGCAACCTTGTTCTTGTGATTCTTTGGGCATAGATGAAAATTTGACCACGGCACCCTTCAGTTATATATGGCTAGCTTCGAAAATTTCATCAAGGAGAATAAAGGTATCGTTAATTATGATGGTTGTTCAATTACAAGATATAAAAAAATGGTTCATAAGTTGAGTTATGTGCAAAAAACGTACGAGATGAATAAGACTTGCGAAATTTTGTTTCAAATGATCAAGGATGGATAAATGCCAAAAAAAAAAAGAAATTTGATTGGGGAATTTATTAAATTCCAAAAGTATGAGACTTATTATGAGGTATGTGATATTTTTAAAAATGTTATAGTCAAGATTAGAACTAAGGTTGCGAGAGTTATGATTTGAGAATATGTTTTGAGGAACCAAAATTTTTGTGAGTTAAAATTTGAGGAGAAACTCCAATTTGAAAAAAAAGTTTTACCGAAAATTTAAATTTTTGTGGAATATGAAATTTGAAGAGACAGTATAAAGTTACTATTGAAGAGACAATTTCGAGATATAACGATGAAATTTTGAATCAAAAGTATCGAGCTAGCGAATTTTTGAGATTTGGAAAATTGTTGAATTTTTTGAGCTTGCACGTCTTGGATAAATGATTGTCGTTTTTCGAATTTAGACATTGAGTGGGATGCCATGAGATATCTTATAAACTATACCAAAAGTTTTGTCTAGATTATTGTTGTTTAAATTGCTTGCTGGATTCCGCTTCCGAATCGTTGCTTAAACTTCTTATCGATAAACTCTTGTGTTTTCCCTCACCCTACCTACTCCTAAATTTCGAGGACGAAATTCTTTTAAGTTGGGTAGGATGTAAACCCCCTAAATTTCTACTATAATTTTTTAAATAAATTTGGTATTAATTTCTTACTTTGCATTTTGTACGTCACATAGTCGTATTGTACGTCGCGTACGAATTTGTCGTATTGAACGTCGCGTATGAGTTCGCATTTACGTATGTCTCGTCGAGTGCGAATATGTGCGAGGTACACATTTTTGTAAAAACATTTTTATTTTATAATCGTAGTTTTTTTCAAATAATAAATAATAAATATTTTTAATTGCTTAGAGTTGTAAAATGCGTCATATTGGAATTTCTAAAACTTTATTTTACATCATGGAAGTTTACATAAATGGTAATTTTGAAAACAAGGTTTTATGCAAATATTTATTGTATATGAGGTACGAAAATTTAAATTTATAAATATAATTCTATTTTCAAAATTTATTTAATATCAATATTTTATTATTCAAAAAAGTATTTGAAAATATTGATTTGGTTTAAATTTAATTAATTATGGTAAATTATATTTGAAAAGATTTTATTGGCCTCGTTTTAAATAGATTTTAGAAATAGTATGTAATTATATTTGATTGGATTTGATCCAATTATTTTTTATTAATTTGAACTAACTATGATAATATCTGTATAGGATTTAATCAATCCCCGTCCTTATCCAACTGGGTCCTCAACCTCCTATATAAGGAGAGCCACTATTCTCTTGTCTCCAAAATTACACCGTCCAAATTCTCCACAAAGACATCCCAAAATTCGTGCATCGTGTCTGCGTCCGTACCTCCCATCCACTATAATTCTATTTGTACAAATACAATATCATCTCCGTGTCCGACATGCCGGATACCACATTTTCCCCGTGTCACGCAAGACACAATCCAACCCCTATCGTTCCCCAACAACACCCACCATCTTCGGCGCCCACACGCGCAACACCATTGCCGATACCACGCCTCCGCACCTCACCGGACCACCCGACCACCCGACCATGCCCCTACTCCTGGACAACCTCCGACGACTGTACCTCGCCATCATCACCACCCTCACCGACAAACCCCGTTAGCCACCACCACCTCATCACCTGCCTACCGTCAACATCTCCCTACCACCAACGCAACCACCGCGGTCACTGCCGCAACAGCCCCTCCCGACAACCAAGCTCCGACCTCCAGCATAGAATATCCCCACCACTGCCAATTCCTTTTCCCGGCCATCGCCACCACCTCGGCCGGCAACTTCCCAACACCACCACCACCAACACCAAAAAAACCCAAAGGAAGAAGACAAAACCCTAACCCTAAACTCACTTGGCCGCCGGCGACGCCGAGCCCGCGCACCGGGGATCGCCTCCGGCTTCCTCCGTCTGACCCTGCAGGTTACGCGCCCTCTCCGACAAGGCGCAGCCCTCCGTGAGACGCCGTCATCAAACCCCGTGCCCCACTCCGGTCAACCGTGCCCAAGCCATCAGGTCCGCCCGCAGGCCCTTCCTTTGAGCCTCGTCGCCCCAGCGCCGGAGCATGCGCCGCCGGCGAACTCCGGTAATCCTTCTATTCTCTCCCACTTCTCCCTCTTTCTCCTTCTCCGCAGTGCCGCCCTCCGCTCGAGAACCCCAACGTCGCCCGCAACTCCGTCTCCTCCCGAGCGGCGCCTCCTCCCCTCAGGTGAGACTCTCTCCCCAGCCTTTTCTTCCTCTTCTTTCCTCTCTCACTCTCAGCTTTTTTTCTAATAAATCTCTCTCTCACACTGTCTTCTCAGTTGGGAGAAGAGTGCAATTTATTATTATTATTATTATTATTATTATTATTATTAGGTTCAGTTGGGGGAGGATTGTAGTGCAGTTATTTATTATTATTGTTATTAGTTTCAGTTGGAAGAAGAGTATAGTACAGTTTATTTATTATTATTATTATTATTATTATTATTAGCTGTGTGTATTAGTTTAAATATTTTGGGATCATGGGGTATCTATATATAATATATGTCAAATATTTTTATTATAGTAAATGGTTTATATATATATATATATATATATATATATATATATATATATATATATATATATATATATATATATATATATATATATATATATATATATATATAATTGTTCAAAATATAGTCTATATTTTTGATAGGGATTCTAACCATAGAGATGTTCTTGTAATACTTTGTTAAACTTAAACATAGCTTTATTATATAAATAATTTGCTAGATTCCAAAATATATTCTAAAAATGTTTTTTTTTATATAAAGTGTAGTTTCCAAAATATAAAATAAATCCTAAGTATTTCAAATATTTTCTAGAAAGTATTTTAACCAATAAAAATATATACTTTTAGCTAGGAAATTTTATTTTGATAAACTTAAGAGTTTTCTTGCCTAAAAATCGATTCTTAAAATTTTCTAATAAAATTAGTCTTCAAAACAATAAGGGAATAATATCTAAAACTAGTATAAATATTCAGTTACTCCTAAATTCCTCCTATTATCGTCGTGACTAATCATATGTTCCTATTTTTTTTTGCGATTTTAGACCATTACATCGACCATGGCTATTGGACTAGTGGGACATGATAGAGAACACCACACCACATCCATCGTCACACCAGGCAAGACACCTTGCCTTTACTGTTTAATTTCTTGCTCAATATCATGCATATTTTTTTATTTTTTTGCAAATATAAAGTTGTTCTTTCAAAACTATATTTAGAACCAAATTACTATATTTTATGCAATTGGCTTAGAGTTAAGGGACTACCATATGTTTAGAGCATCCCATAAACTGTCACGATGTGCCACGGGTTGTGTGAGTTATGAGTCGCATTTAGCTTCGGACTTGCGTATCGACCGTACATCGGTGCGTACAGGCCATGTGTTAGGATATAATTGCTAATAGATTTGTGTAGAAGACTTGGCAGTTATTAAGGATTAAACAGTGTCGTAGAGATGACACATGTATAGTATCATGGGGAGGGAGGAGACAGTTATTAGCGTAGGGGCTACATGTTCAGTACACACAGATTTGGACCGATAGTGTCTCGTATGAGCGCTACTTACTTTTCCGGGGCCGATAGTGACTCGGAGGAGCGCTACTTTCTGTCCATGGCCGATAGTGTCTCTTATGAGCGCTACCTACTGCCACTCTTTATCCCTCTATGCTGAACACCTAAGCTCCTGCATAGAACATTGTCTTCTAAAGTGCATTATTCTACATAGAATGGTTAGGGACCTTTACTCATGTATACTTTTCTGTTGAGCTTTTATTTATTTAGTTATTGGCATGATATTATGTGTCTTGTTACGTCCTTCTGAGGACCTGGTGATCTCTCCAGGTGTGTATTTCGTGATTTCTTGCAGGTGCTCTAGTTAAGGCCATATCTTCCTTCCTCCGTGATGATTGCTCTTGGACTTGTCATTTGCTTCGCTCGACCAAATCATTTAATTGTATATTTTTTCTTAATTAAACTTGTTGGTAGTGGATATGTCTCCGCCCAACGTTTGTACAAATGACTATTTGATTATATCATTAAAACTTCATATTTGTGGATGAGATTTAGTTTGAGCATGGCTTTCTATATTTTACAACATATGTATACATACGAGTCTTTTATTTACTCGTATGTATACATCTGGCATGATACGTATCTAGTCCCAAGTATTTTGGGACTGGGACGTTACAATAAGTTAGGATATAGAGTGATATCTTGAGATATCATAGTGGTATCTTAGAATATTTTGGGTATTTGCCTATTAACTTAAGGTAATGTATTTACCTACAAGGTAAAAGGGACTTACCTACAAGGTTAATGTATTTACCTACAAGGTAAAGGGGACTTAACTACAAGGTAGAGGGGGTTTACTTTATACTAAGGTATTAGATACTAAGGTATTGTCTATCTAATATTTTAGGGCGAATGGTTAGAGGTTAAGGTATTAGTTTCCAACCAAGGTAATGGTTTACCTTACCTTAAGGTAATGGGTTTACCTTATTATAAGGTAAGGTATTGGGTTTACCTAGGTAACTAAGGTTAGATATCTAAGTTATTGGTTAGCTAGTAGCTTAGGATAGATACTAGATATCTAAGATTGGTATCTTGGTAGTTAAGGTATTTATACCTAGACTAAGGTATTGGGTTTTCAACTAAGGTATTGGTATTGGAATATTAATAGGGCTAAGGTATATTATATCTTGGGGTAAGATATAGGTTGGTATCTTACTATTATCTAGTATCTAGGTTAGTATCTTAGGATGTAGATGTGTGGGTATCCTAAGATAAAAATGAGTATCTTAGAGGGTAAATTAGTAGGCTAAGGTAATGTTTGAGGTATTGACAAGGTAATGGGAATTACCTATAGTCTAAGGG